>CAWUFW010008161.1:600000-921501 GCA_963921515.1 Calotriton arnoldi
CAGCAGGGTGTGGAGGTTGACCGTATCGAAAGCGGCCTACAGATCCAACATAACAAGAGTTCTAGACTGATCGCTATCTGCTCTCATACGTAACTCATCCAATACAGTCATCAGAGCCATCTCTGTACCATGGCCCGGTCTAGAGCCGAACTGTTCCTCCTCAAGCAGGGAGTGAGACTCCAAATAAGAGGATAAAGTCTTGCTGACAGAACGCTTCAGGATTTTCACCGGGAACAGCAGGAGAGAAATTGGCCTGTAGTTACTTAAAACTGCTGGGTCTGCTGATGACTTCTTCAGCAGATGCAAAAACACAGCCTTGTTCCAGCTGCAAGGTACTAAACCTGATTCTAATGATTGATTGCAGAGTAGTATCAATGGTGGCATCAGCTCATCCATCCATTTTTTCCACTGTTTAGGCGGAAGAGGATCTAATGGAGATCCTGACATCATTGATGTGGTAATTGATAACATAATTTCCTCTGTAATTGGCTAAAACAATTCAATCCCACCACGGGAGCTCTCCAAGTGGTCCGCTTTATCACCCCTTGTAAGCCTCAGCCTTCCTAGGGCATCTATATTGGACAGGGAAGCAACAATCATAGTACTATCACTAGAAGGTGCAGATTCCACCTCAGAGATATTATCAATATCCTCCAGGATTTTGCTGATCTTCCTTTCAAAGAAGACCACAAGGTCATCACACATCTGCTGCATAGAGGTAATATCTTGTTTTAAACACTGCGTATTAGAGAGATCCTGAAAGATCTCAAAGATCTTCTAGGCACTATTAGCAGTCGCTAAAATAGAATCTGCATAAAAGGCTTGCTTTAGGCGTCCTAATCTCCTTTTTATACTTACTTAATGCTGATTTCAGATTTTTTTTTGTCTTCATTCATGTAAGACAAGAGGCATTTCGGTTCTAATAGTCTGCACTCGTTTTGCTGCATTTAGTGACTCATTATAATATTGGGCTGAAGGACGATTGCAGGGTTTTAGCTTTATGAGAGGGACT
Organism: Calotriton arnoldi; assembly: GCA_963921515.1. Taxonomy (NCBI): domain Eukaryota; kingdom Metazoa; phylum Chordata; class Amphibia; order Caudata; family Salamandridae; genus Calotriton; species Calotriton arnoldi. Next base: position 601,013 of record CAWUFW010008161.1, read on the forward strand.
ACTTTATCCAGAACTACTGTAATCTCTTCATCAAACTTCATACAGTTAGTCTCAATTGACTCATTGGGGTCAAAGCCATCAGAAAATTCAAATACATTCCCACCAGCAGGCTTTGCAAGCTTATGCCAGGCCCTCCCCTTCCTCTCCAGGATTGGTGCTCTCTTAATGGTAGAACATTCTGGAATATTTAAATGAAAAGTTGTTAGCGTGTGATATGACCATCATGTTGGGGTGACTTTCTTAACCGAGATCGGATCATCTGGTGCAAAAATTAAATCTAATATATGGCCTCCCTGGTGAGTGGGGCCATGCACCAGTTGTTTCAAGTCTAAAATATCACAACGACTCTGTAGTTCTTTAAAAGGGTAGTTCAATTACATAATGAACGATTCAATGTCTGTGCAATAGGGACAGTTTTAGAACATTTGGGACACACAAGCGTGCCTCAGAAATAGAGAGCAATAGCTGTTTCAGACATAAACTAATGCTTATGCAATTTGTGAGTATTGTAACTGTTTTCTCTACATTACAGGCCAGCACAGCAGAAACTGTTTAGATTTACTTGTGCTCAGGTAAATTGTTAATTAATGCGGCTCCTACTGCCTGACAGGGCCCTCTATATTAGCGTTAGTTGGTTTGAAATGCTGAAAATAGTTTCAGTCCTTTGGACCAAAAATAATTTTGTTGCTCCAGAGCTCCCCAACCACTAAGAAGCATTGGCAAAGCCAATAGCTCTGGCATCACCCACCAGCCTTTTGACAATTATTGTTTTGTCATGGCTTTTGTAAAACTTTATTGTTTGGGAAGCTGCCAGGTGTTTGTGAATCTAAAAAAGAATATTGACCAAAGGCAAAAATGGTTTTAGTCTCAGAAAAGCACACATTACCATAGTACTCTCTGATACTGAAGGGACCTTCTTTGTGCATGGAGGTGCTCCTTGTGAAAGAGCAGTATGCCTTAACTCACAGTAAAGTCAGCCAATGGCTGAAGTGGGGGTTACGAGTTGCCCCTTGATGCATGCTCGAGTGGGCTATAAAAAAATTGTGAATGACTCAACCGTAGACAAATGGATGACGTGTGGCTAAAAATGCCTAAAAGTAACTATATCATGCACATAATTTTAGTAAAATCATAAGGTCTTGGCTAACACAGATCTAAAAAAGTCAATTGTTATGCCATTGGCTGCCAGGCTCTTCCTGTTGAGAGAGGAAGAAAGAAGGAAAGAAAGAAGGAAGGAAAGAAGAAGGAAAGCCAGAAAGAATGAAAGAAAGAAGGCAAGAAGGAAAGAAAGAAGAAAGAATAAGGGAAGGCAAGAAAGAATAAGGGAAAGCAAGAAAGAAGTAACAAAAAAAGAAGGAAAGAAAAAAAGGCAAAAAATGAAAGAAAATTGAAGGTAACAGAGAACAAAGGAAAGAAAGAAGTCAAGAAAGAAAGTGTAGAAAGAAAGCAATAAAGAAGGAATGAAATAAAGCAATAAAAAAGAAAAAACTGAGAGAAAGAAATGAGAGGGAGAAAAAGAAAAAATAAAGAGAAAGAAAGCAACAAAGAAGGAAGAAAAGACAAAAGTCAAAAGACAAGGAAGGTAGGAAGGAACTAATGCAAGAAAGAAGGAAAGGATTAAAAGCAAGAAAGAAGGGAAAAGGAATTAAAGACGGAAAGAGTGAAAGAAAGTAGGTAAGAGAGCAAGAATGAAAGAAAGAAAGAAATAAGGAATGAAAGAAAAAAGAAAGCAACAAAGAGGGAAAGAAGTGATGAAAGAATGAAAGATAAATGGAAACCAAAAAAGAAGGAATGAAAGAGAATGGTAAGCAAGAAAAAAAGTAAGAACAAATGAAAGAAAGAAGGAAAGCAAGAAAGAAAGAAAGAAGGATTGAAAGAATGAATGAAAAAGGAAAGAAAGAAAGAAAGAAAGAATCAAAAAGGAAAAAAATAAAGACAGAAGAAAGGGAAAAAAGTGAAAGCAAGAAAGAAGGTAAGAAGGCATGAAAGAAAAAAGGAAAGAAATAAGGAATGAAAGAATGAAGGAAAACAAAAAAAGAAGGAATTAAAGAATTAAAGAAAGGAAAGAGAGAAAGAAAGAAAGAAAGAAAGAAAGAAAGGATGAATGAAAGACAAAAAGGAAAGAAAGAAGAATAGAGGAATAAAAGAATAAAGGAGAAAAGAAGGAATGAATGAAAGAAATAAGTAAGAAAACGGAAAGCAAGAAAGTAGGAATGAAAGAGAAAAGGAAAGAAAGAAGGAATGAAAGAAAGAATGAATGAAAAAAAAGAAAAGAAGGGATGAAAGTATGAAAAAAGGAAAGAACGTGATTGAAAGAAAAAAGCAAAAGAAGATGGAAAGAGGAATGAAAGAAACAAAGGAAGAAGGAAAGAATTAAAGAAGAAAGAAGGAATTTAAAAAAAGCTACAATTGCTGCAATCTAACCACAATAAAGGATATCTTCCTAGGCAAAGTTTATTAAAGGGGCATTGGTGAAATTGAGTCCAGAATAATCATGTTCTGAAGAATTGTATGGTTATGAACGCAAATGTATAATATTGAAGCGGTTGATAACTTAACACAGAACAGTTTCAAATGGACACAATCTGCTATGCTGTGAAATTCCTTTTGCAGTTTCCTTTGGTTGAGAAAGGGATTTACAACAGCATTGGCAGGAGACAGGAGCTGATGAAACTTGGAAATTGCCTGTCCTCACATCTGGTATAAACCATCCAGATGTCACATCAGACTCTAAACACAATGGCAATATCAAAGTAATAAATTAAAAACAAAAACATTGGCACAGAAGGGAACTCGCTTGTGTATGGATGTATTCCTTGTGAAACAGCAAAATGCAGTCGCTGAAAGCGAAGTTGTCCAGTGGCTGAAGTGAGCTGACCCCCCCGCCCCATGCTGTGTGCAGTAGTGGGCAGAAGCAAAATGTGAATCACACACCAACAGAATGAAGAAAGCTGGCTGAAAATCCCTTTAAGTATATTATACATAAATATCTATTTTTAAAACAAAAGGTCTTGGCTAATGCCAGACATAACAAAAATGGTAACTTTTCAGGTGTTCAATTTTACTTTGGCCGATGAGTCTTCTCATGGCTCTCCAAAGGATAGATATATCATTGTGTGAAAATTGTAAGTCTTCTCAAATCACAAGGTATTGGTCAAAGCCTTTGCAGATCAGATAATGGTGTACGGGTCAATTTATTCTCTATTCAATCTGGAATCTATATAAGATCTGCCCATTGTCCGAGTGTTGCCCTCCCACTGTCCGACTGAGTGTTAGTGGCACACCACCGTAGGTCCTGAGATTACAATTTCAGTACTCAAGCAATTTGATGAGGAGTCCTTTCCTTACTAGCTATAAAATGACTTATGATGGCAGAAGAATGCTGATTTATGCCTCACAGACTTCCTTTACACAGTTAAAAGTCACTCTATCAGTACCAGGTGGCATCAACAATGCAACCAGCCTTAGAAAATCACACATGTAGGCTGTATTTGGATCAATTGAAGTTGCCTCTTTTGCCCTCCAAACTCCTTCCCATCCCTGCTTCTGTCTTGCTATTCCATGTCTCTTTCTGACAATCAACCTTCTTTATCACCATGCATGCCCCTTTCATCTCTGGTCTACCCCTGCTTATCACCCTACTCCATTCAACACTCTATTGCTTACACCTCCAGTGGTATTAAAAAGAAATTATTAACTTTGCTTGTCTAGTTACCCAAAATTCAGATCTTTTAACCTCCATGGTTCAAAGAAGGAATTAGATACAGGGTGACTTAACTCCCCAAAACTTGCCCTCCTCCCAGTTTCGCTGAAGTAAATGTAAAGCAATCCATCCAAATATTTTGCTCTTGACATTAGGAATCATAGCACAAGATTTGGGTGCACCAATCCAGTCTGTGCTCAGTGTACTCTTTCAGAGTTTATGTCTGCATTGGGGAAAATTTACCAGTAAAAGATGGAACTGTGTGGGTGTGGCCAATGCTCAAGCAAGGTAGCTGCTTGGAGATGTTCCTCCGTGTGTGAGATCTCAGTTTCAGTTGTACAGTCAAATCAATCAAATCAAATTACGCTTTATTCGATTTAATAATATCAAATCATAAAAGCACAATACAATATATAACAGATAAAATTACGACAATACGTAAATATTACAATCAACAATCCGATAAAAACATGTTAAAAACTTATATCAAGATACAATGGCAGTCAGGAAATACGAAAAATTCATATACACCTACAGTATGGCATTTCCCTGCATGCTCATTCTAGATCTAACCACCCCTTTCAGAAATTTAGCAATCAGGTCAGTGAACATCATTTCGTCAAGAAATTGTAACTTGATAAAAGCAGGTCGACATTGTCTCAAGTTTAGCCATTTTAAAATGGGCAGGATCCATCTTTTCCTAATAAGGGTATACAATTTACAGAATAAGATAACATGGATTGTTGACTGAACCGAGATATCGTCACATGGACATGGGCTGAGGGTACGGGACCAGTCGTTTATCTTAGGGAAAGTAACCCTGTTATGGAAGTTGCCTAGGCATAAACGCATCAACAGCATCCTGTCATAATTACCTGATGTTATAGATAAATAAGGTTGTAGCCCCGGTTGTATCAGGAGTAGTTGGTGTTCCCTGACAGACGATTTCATAACATTGTCGGACAATCTAATCGTTTCCAGGTGGTCTAGACATAGTAGTTTTAGTTCCTTCCTGGTGACGCAGGACAGGCTGTCAGGGTTAACATAATACTCAGGATGGCCTAAATCGTTCAAAAAGTTTTTAACGAACGCAAGCCATGGAATGCAAAGTGCCCGTTCCAAATTCTGGCAATCATTGGTAACCTCCAGATTTAGCCTAGTCGCAGTACTGGTCCAGACCTTGTGCCAAAGTAAAACTGGCTGGATTTTAATTAGGTCGGATAAATATGGTAGACCCAACTCAGCGTGGCAGATAAACGTGGCTGTGCTATTCGGGACAGCTAAAAGGTATTTTAAAAACTTATTCTCAACCAGCTGTAGGGACGCTGTGTTTGCAAAGCCCCAGATGCCTGCTCCATACATAGCTACGGGAATACATTTAACTTTGTAGATGGTCAGCAAATCATCAATGGGGCGCTTGCCTAATTTTCTAGAAAAATTTATTAGGGCTCCTATAGCTTTAGCAAACAGTACGTTTCTGGTGTTCATGGCTATGCTCCATGAGCCCCGCTTTTCAAACACGATACCCAGATAGGAAAAATAATTAACAAATTCGAGTTTTCTATCATCTATGAGAATGTCTCGGCACTTGACTTTTGGTTTGCTGCATTTCATAACAAAGGTTTTGGTGATATTTACCTTAAGGTCGAGCCTAGACATAAAGGACACAAAACTCGAGACAGTTTTCTGTAAACCTAATGGGGTTCGGGACAGAAGGACAGCATCGTCGGCGTAGAGCAGGGCTCCAATTTGCCACCTGCCAATGCTGGGTAAATCCTGACCTTCCCTCAACAGTGTGGCACCCAAACTATTAATGTATAAGGTGAAGAGGAGGGGGGCCAGGACGCAGCCCTGCCTTACCCCCTTCCTGACAGGGAAATTGCGGCTACGTTCACCTGCTAACCCAAAGCGAACGCTTGCCTGGGCATCTAAGTAGGACTGTTTAAAAAAGTTAATCGCGGCACTTCCACCCCCATGGACTCTAGGATACGCCAAAGTTTCAAGTGGTTAACACAATCAATAGCCGAACTTAAATCGACAAAACACAGAAAAAGACTACCCTGTTTAGCCTTTGTATAATTACCCCATAGGAGGCTTAAATTTAGGCCCTGATCTATGGTACCAAGCCCTTGGCGGAAAAAATACTGTATCTCTGAAAGAAGACCCCTGTCCTCCGCCCATGTCTGTAGTCTGTTCAAGACGACGCGCCCGGCCACTTTTACGATGGAATCCAAGAGTGAAATGGGTCTGTAGCAGGCCGGGTCATTACGGTCGCCTTTTTTAAAGATAGGGACAAGTGTAGACTCTGTCCAGGTTGGGGTGAACCCCTGTGTGCAACAGGCTTTTAAGACCATAGTAATTAAAGGGCCCCATAATTGAGGGCAGGATTTATATAAATCCACCGGGACGCTATCGGGTCCAGGGGCTTTTCCCCCCACGCTCTCATTTATTGCAGAGATCACCTCATCCACATTAAAATCGATTTCATTTGGGAGATTGCTCTAATGTCTGGTGTTTAGCTCCTCGCACTGTGTTAGATCTGCATTGTCACAATATAACCTGGAAAAGTGGGTTACCCATTGGTCCTCCCCGATCGTGATTTCAATGCTAGGAGTATTTTTAGGGGCCAAGAACGGTGCATTTACAGCCTGCCAGAAGCTTTTGGTATCTTTTAGCTCTGAAGCTTTCTTGAGTGACAGCCACAGTTCCGTTCTTATCTCCTCTTTGCGAGTTTTAACTGACATTTTATACGCTGCTCTCGCACTTCTTATAACTTCCTGGTCCCTCGGGGACTTACATAGGGCGGCTTTCAAGACAGCATGAGCTTTGCTGCATTTGGAATCAAACCAGCCCGTTTTCATAATTTCACGTTTTTTTAAGTCTGATGACAGGTTATTTTGTATGGCCTGTGTGATATTTCGAAAGGAGTTAAGAATATCCGAGTCCGCAGCGGACTCGTCAAGACAAGTAGCAAAATCTTTTTTGCTGCTACTTAGGATTGAATTAGTTAGCTTCAAAGGCTCTGCCCCCTTCCATTTGATGGTATAGCCGTTGGTTCTGTTTATGGCTATATCATGTTCAGACATAGCCAAGCGTCTCCCGGATAATACATTAGCCGGTAGGTCTATGGTAACACTAATGGGGTAGTGGTCGCTAAAAGTTACAGTGTGAATTTCAAGATTCTGTATTCTATCTGCATATCTGTTGGAGATTAAGATGTGATCAATAATAGAGGACAGCCCGCGACCGTTAAAAGTGCTGTTGAACGGCAAAGGTGGAGAGCATAAATCGTTCGCAAAACCCAAGTCCATGGAATATTTGATCTCATTTAAGTAATCCCCAAGGGGGGAGTGCGGAAAGTGAGAGATGTCTGCTTCGTCTTCGGTTGTTAAGCCACAGTTACCACGTTCAGCAAGAACGCAGGGGCCAATATTGAAATCACCTACCCATATTAAACACAGGTCCATGTTAATTAACTTTAGTGTTTTCTCCAGATGCTTCTGTAATTTTTTCAGGACTGCCTCAGTTTGGGGCGCGGGAATGTTATTATAGAAATTTACTAAGAAGGGACTGTGTGAGGCATCAATGTTCATTTTTATAACCTGATAATAAGTGTTAGATATCAGAAGGTCTAGCTTGTTTATGTTTAGCTGATATGAAATAAAGGTACACAAACCGGCCTTTTTTCTACCGCGCCTGGACGGTACAGCCGGAGTAAAAAATGTTTTAAACCCATTGATATGCAATGGGCTATCAACCCAGGCTTCTTGAATGCATAGAATATCAAAGCCGGCTATAAAGTCAAGCTAGGCAGGGTTGGAAAGTTTGGTGGTTAAGCCCGCCACGTTCCAGGATAACATTTTGGTTATACTAGACCTATTTTCAGCCAGTTTGGAATTTTTATTATTAGCAGGTTCACTATTGGGAGTAATGAGGTGATGGACAAAATTTTTGGGAGGGATTAAGTGGAGAATATTTAAGTTAATCGGATCTACTCCCACCTCGAGAGAACGATGCGCAGTAGTAGCAACAGCGCTGCGCCATAGGGCAAAACGTCAAACTGGGCCCCTGTACTACCAATGCGAGGACCAACATGTGAGTCATCACTAGCTCTTGCAACACAGGGGCAGATTTACAAGAAAGTGACACATCTGTAAAGATGCGTCACTTTCCCTGCGCCACCCTGAGAAACCCTTGCGCCACTATTGATGCGCCGTATTTACAATACGGCGCACCATGGCGCAAGGATTGACAGATGTGTCAGAAATTCTGACGCATCTGTTGACGCAAAAGTCACGCATTGCTGGAGTCGTGTCGCAAGCACGACGCAACTCCAGCAATGCATGGGAAGGCCTATCCTCATTGTGCTGCGTCACTCCTTACTCCTGCTTCAAGCAGGCGTAAGAATTTGACGCAGTGGCGTCCTAGAAGTGGCGCAGTGAAATCTTGTAGATTTCACTTCATCACTTCTACGAGGCTTTTTTGCATTGGAACGCCCACCCTGCATACATTATACCTGACGCAGGTATAATGTGACGCAGGGCTTTACAACATGACGCATCTAGGGAGATGCGTCATGTTGTAAATGGGCCGCATTTTTACGCTGCCGCTGCGTCACAAAAAGTGACGCAACAGCAGCGCAAAAATGACGCAAGGGGCTTGTAAATCTGCCCCACAGTGTTTAAATTCATTTAAATCGCTAGTTATCGATTCCAGACCAGTTTGATGCTTAACAATAGCCCGTCTATGAACTACATAACTGTGTGTGGGGATGAGTCAATCTATATCTTCTGAAATTGTAAAAGCATCAAATCTATTATAAGTGGGTATGGTAAATCGTTGTTGGTGATTGAAATTAGTAGGTCTCGGCTGTGAGGTGAAGGGAAATTGGTTTGGGGGGGATAAAATTAACCAAGTGGTAGTACATTTATTCCTCGGTTAGTCACATAGTCGCTCCCGAGTCTGCGTAAGACTTCACTTACCAGTCTCACCGTTCTGAAAGTGAGGACTATGCAGTCGCCGGGGTGCAGTTTTTCCCTTATCCCAACCCAGCCCACTCGTCTTACCATTTTGAACTCACGGAACAACGTTTCAGTTAAGCCGGTTTTAGAACCAATCGAGTTAAGAGATTTATTTCTTAATGCCTCCCATGTTTCGTTAGCCTGGTGGGAAAGATGTGGAACATTCGACAATATTAATGTAAAAGGGGTAGCCTCAGGTGGTAGATTGAGAATCACAACCTCCATATCCGTGGGTGTAGTACATGGCGACTGGAACAAGTGATTTACTCTAGGCCCTATTAAAGCAGCTCTGTTGCTTATGGCACTCTTATTTGAATCTACAGGTGCGTTCATTGTAGTTTGGGTGTAGTCCGCCTGAGTGGGGGCAACTGCATTTTCTGTGTTTGTTGCGGGGATAGAGGGTTTGCCAGGAGGGGCAGTAGGACAGGCGCCAAGGCTACTTTTAACAGACTCCTCAATTGTTACAACCTTGGCCATTAGTTTCTCTAAGGACTCAGTAACTGTTTTATGAATCGCATCTAAGCTAAAACACAGATGTTCATGCGCCACCTTATAACTGAAGTTATCAGTGAGCGGAATTGAGGGTTCTAAAGGGCCCATCCCGACATTTTTTAGTTTATCTATAAGTTCATTGAGCCGTGCGAGAGCTGAATCTAAGGCAGACACCCCAGGCTCCCCGACAGAGACCAGGACAACATCCCCGATAGCACTGCATGTGGGCGTAAAAGAAACAGCGTCGGTCTGAGTGCTGATGGTGCAAGTTTGTGTTGCCTCAAGGTTAGGGTGCCGAGTCCGTTTCTGTGATTTGGATTTTTGGGGAGCCATACCCGTACCCTTCCTTCGCTTCACAGGTGGTTCTTTAGACTTAACCTCGTTATGGGGCTTAATAGTCCGTGTCCGTGTCCTTGTAACAGCACTTGGGCCAACTTCGGTGACCATGAGGGATGCATCCAGGTTGGGCGCGGGAAGTATAGTGGGGGACGAACAGATATGGGGGGCATCACCCAGAATGGTGGAACCCAGCGAAGAAGGCCTCTGCAGAGGTAGGGGCCATAAGGAGAGTAGCCTCTCAGTCAATTCGATCTCGTGGCTGAGCATAGATTCAGCCCTAGCAATGAAAGTGTCCAGGGTTCCCGACACTCCTTTGCGTTTGCTCATTTTTAATCAAAGGAAAATGGTACCGCTAACACGATTGATCGAAATAAGATAAAAGGACATTAGTCCAACTCAGTACCTGGGAATAGTTGTATCCGAAGAGTCCCGTGCCTCCCTTGTTAGAGGGGTGGCCCAGCCCAGCCTCCTCCGAGCTACGACGGGCGTGGATGGGCCCGGGCTTCGCCTGCACGCGTCCCGCGCTGCGGGAACCCGCGCTGGATTTTATAGCGCCTCCGGGCGCTTTCAGGTGGCGTGGGCGGCTCCTGCCGCGAGTCCTGCTTGGCTTTGTGGTGCAATGAAGGGCCAACCACCTGCTGGAAACTGAAAGCGAGTTGTACAGTCACAGTTGAAGTGCTTCCCAGACCTGATGCAGGACGGCATTAAGTAAACCATGTCGGGGTCTGCAGTCTGTAAGAAAGGAAAGTATTTTTGGTCAGTTGAATGTCTTCCTTAGAGCACTTCACTGCTGCAACAATTATAAGGCTCCTGCAAGTCTCATCTCTCATCTATAACTGCATTCTCCAAAGAAAATAATACCAAGAAATCCAAAGACTTCAAAGCAGCGATAGTAGTCTGAACCTCCTGTTCCAGACTCACCAATTAAGTCCAAATTAGATCTGAACGCAAATATGGAACTCATCCTCCAAAGGCTAAATGCTCAGCCTGATTTTGCACATGCAGCTAAATCTAACATGGATAATATGAAAGTTGAGAGCCAAGGAATGAGGAATGATCTTAAACATTCTGACAAAATGGATTTTGGAAGCTGAATTGAGAATATGTATATTGGAAGATGAGAAAACTCGATAGTATAAGGCTCTTGGTGCCCTGGTAGCTTCACTATCAAGGGACTTGACTGAATTGGAGGACCAAAATTGCAGGGACAATTTAAAAATCTTGAGGCTACCAGAAGGTTCAGAAAATGGTGCTAATTCATGTGCAGAGTTCCTGAAGACTTGGATACCACAAGCTCTGGGCCTAACTTTCAACAAACCCTTTGAGATAGCTTTGAGAGAGGGCCCATAGGATACCATCTAGAAACGCTTCGGGTTTTTCTTCTAATACATTGAAACATTCAAGGATGATGATATTTAGACCTCTGAGATAAAGGCATGCTGAGGAAATTCTGGACCATGTCAAGAAGAAACAGCAGACAATGTGGAACGGTGCTAAAATAGGAATTGCACAAGATTATGCACAAGAAACTGCCATGAGATGGAAAAGATTACTAGCTCTTAGGAAAATCTCAAGGATCTTTCTATTCGCTTTTCTTCTGCAGGTTCTTCATGCTTCCGCATCACCTACTAAGAAAAAGTAATATTTTTCAATGACCCACAAGAACTGCAAACTTTCATCTCGAATATTTTCTTGTTGGAATGGACACATGACTATTTTTGTTTGGAATTAATATTTTTCCATTCTCAGTTCTTTGAGCTCCTGGAACCTTTGCATATTCTCTTGGCATAGCAAGGCATCAACTAGTATGAATTGATTTCCACAGTCAAATGCTATATCCTTTCTTTGGTTGCCCACAGTTGGTCACTGCATGTTGTGTTATGAACACATCAGTATTTCTTCGGTATTGCCATACAAGCGTCACCTAAATCTTGTTTTTCATGTTAAGTATTGTTCAAAAATTATAATGTGCCTTAATCTGTGGCAATATTGCTGTTTTTGCAATGATAATCATTGTATTCTGCTTCGAAGACATGTTATCCCTTATAATCTGAAGTGCTTAGAAATGTTCAATGACCCCAATGAGCCTTTAATGATAGTGATTACCGCTCAGTTTGTTATGGTAATTGGTATATTTTACTTCAGTTAAATGATACATTTTCTGGTTAGAAGTGTTAAAGATTGCAGGAATCGCTGTTAGCATGAGCTGAAAGCCATTTTGTACTTGGCAGCCATTTTAGTTAGCCATGTGCTCGCCATGTGCTTTCTCCCTCTTCCAGAGTCTTGCACATGCTCAGAGAGGCCTAGCTGGTAGAATGCACCTGCTCCTAGTATACAACTGTCAAGCTATTCTTACTCATGTAAGCAGTTTAGTCTCCCCTCCCACTTTGTGGAGCAAGCAAATTTTGTATGCCCATATTAGTCAATAAGCATGCTTGTATGTGCTAGGACCTCCCTTGATTTTATGCTGACTATGTAACAAATACATATATAAGGACCCTGTTCTCTGCACTCATTAGAATGCCTCCTACAGTGGCCTGCGGGTACCGTAAGATGCAATCTCCCTCATCTGAGGTTAATAAAACATGTTTTTTGATATTACAGCTTCTGTGCCAATCTCTTCTTTGTTGGTCTTAAGGACCAGATGTATCAGTGAACCCCTAAGAAGGTTTTTATTTCTACAAATGGCGCCCGAAAGTGGGACTCATCCGTGCAGCGGCTATCCAAGGGAGTGGTCTTGAAGGGAGACAGGAATCTACTGAGGAGTACAGGACAGGAATCTACTGAGGAGGTACCCTGCGCATGGAGATTGTTTTGTCTTCCAGCCCAGTATATTTCTGGTCTTCCTGCTCTGATCCTCCAAGTGTTTGCCGCTCCCGACTGAGAACTTCTTTGGCGTGAGTATTTTAAAACGACCGTTAGGTCACTCAGAACTTGGCAGTTGGAACCTGGACACCATTTGATTGGTAAGAGCCGCTTTGCGGCACTTGCTGTTGGTTTGATGCCTTTGATTGGTAAGGTAGTTTTAGTAACACTTACTGTGGCTTTGTTTGTATGATTGGCCAATTTTGGAATTTGTTTTGTAAGTTATATATGCATTGCAATTCATATAGGCAGGTAATGAGGAGATTTTTTTCTAACTTTGAAAACTTGAACGACACAGATTGTGTTAAGTGTCACTTGGAGTATAATATTATATATGCTATAATATTTTTGGCATGCCTGTTACCAGTACACTTCGCAGAAAGTGTTGCTGTTTTGGAGGTACCGATATGGATTTAGTAAGTACTCAGTTGATTCCCCTCAGAGGGGATACCTAAATAGGTTTAGGTATAGTAAAAAGATATTTCTTCCTTGGTGACTAAGTACCCCATGGAACTAAATATGTACATAAAACGGATCCGGATCTGCGCACTTAGTAACATTCATAAGTGGTGATATGCAGAGCGCTTTTTGAGTGTTCTACCAGCCAAAACTGGCGAATATTGGTGTATTTCAGCTTTTTGACCATGGAACAGTTTTTTGGGCTACGTTTGAGAGCTCTTCTTGTAAATATGACTTACAATTAGTATTTACAAATAGGTTGGTCTTGCGTACACTTTGTAAGCTGTCCTAAGTATTGATTTGTGGGTTAAATATGTGTTTAAATGTCTATGTGGGGTTTTTGGTTTGACATTGGTAATACTTGTGTGAGTACTCTGTTTAAGAATGGCTAGCTTTAAGCGCGCTGTGTTGTGTCCTTCTGTAACTGTCTGAATGAGCTCAATGAGTTTGTTTATGTTTTTTTGCTGTCATCATTCTGTTATGCAAAATGTCATTTAGTTACTTACATATTAAATAAAAATCCAGAAATAAATTATGTAACATATGCTAAACAGCTGCATGTTACTATTAAATTGACAGAGTAAGACACAATACATGTGTGCAAATTGCCACAATGCTAAACATAAAATTAGAATTCGTATTCAATAGGATTAAAATAGGCCTCATACAGAGAGAAAAAAACGAAATTGTGTGTTTTGTAATCAATAGACTTAAATACACAATGTTACAGCCTTTTCTTTAAACATTGTGTTAGACATTAAAAGGCATGCACATCATATGAGTGAATTTGGTCGTTGCTGAACTAAATACACATTATAGAAAGATAGATTTGACTGCATTTAAATGCCTCAGTTTTAAATAGACTGTGACATGCTTTTCTTTCAGCACCCGAGAAAAAAGCTTTCCGACAGCTGGGTTTAAACTGACTAACTGAAAAGCAACCGTTTGACACAGCAAATGGGGATTTAACTCTGTCAGGGTATTTCAAATAATAAAGGGGTTTTTTCCTGAGAAAGGCGTGCAAATTCGACGCCTGCTGACAAACAACAGCTGCATAAATAGCATATGGCTATTCTTGCTCACGGCCACAGACAGGAATGCTGTGTCAGCGATATTTTAAGTCAGTGTAAACCTGGTATAAAGGCCTGCATTATTTTAAAAGTTTCAAAACACCAGTTTCATTATTTTGGATACCAGAGAACAAAATTGAAAGTAGGGATTTCCTTTCTTAATGCCTTTTTTATAAGTATATCTATGGTTCTGATGTTAAATGATAACTGTCCATTAAAAGTGGCGCAGACTTTTCTTGTTTCAAGTAAGGCTTCTGTGCTTAGGGTTATGAATGAATGTGTTTAAATATGATAGGCTACGAATGAAGCTTGCTTTTCCAATGTGGAATCATCAAAATGGTTGGTTTTATTGATAAAAATAATTATTATTATATGGGAAAAATATATTGCTAAAAACAAATGCTTTAAATTCGTTTTCTCATCTTTATAAAGCCTAATCATCATACTGTGAATTCCTAGCATCAAAGTTGAATTTAAGCAGTGCTGTACCGAAAAAAAGGGAACTTAAATGTGAAATGTCACTTTACCCAGCCGTACAAAACTTATTTTTATAAGGGTATATCTTATGCATTTCTGATTTCCCATTCCTGGGCTATCTAGAGAACACTCTGGGGGTTCCTATTATGCAAAAATATTGTAGGATATTCATTTTTAAGTGCCCCTACCACCAAAGTCGAAATTGAGCTAAATTCACAATTTTACAAGCAGTTCTACCACTCAAGGCAGTTTTAACGTGCTCTCAGGCTTCCATAAAGTATATGCAAGTATAAAATAAACAGCTGCCTCTGCATTACTAGATTGCACACCACTGTACATAAATGAAAATAAGTATAGGACTGCTTTTCGCTGTGATTCTCCAGAGTTGCTTTGCATTACAAAACCGCATGGCAAGCCTTGCACGCAAAAATGAGCAGCTGCTGAACGGGTCAAAGGTCAGAGTTCTGCATTTAGCAACTTAGCAGGGTCATGTTTGCTAGGACACTTCGACCTTCGAAAAGTTTTTGAAAGACGAGATGATAGCGCAAAGAGAGAAAGAGAAGCTTTGCTTCCTATTTTTGGCAAACACACGTTTTGCGCAGTCCTATGCCACGAAGGAAGACAACCCTCAGTTGAACATTGATCTGCCATTTATATAAAATAATGGTTTTAGTTTAAAGAATACTGTGTAGGGGCTACGATAAGGAGGAAATGGATTTTAGTTTGCATTCATGCGCCCTCATGTTAATCTAGTACAATTGCTGTAGAAAATATTTAAAGTTAACTCAATTTGCATTGTGTTAGACTGAATCAGAGAATAGCCACTTTCTAAGATATCTCCTACAAGTTTGTTTGTGCCTAGTTGCTATAAATAGGGGTTGAAAGTGTTGACAGAAGTAAAACCTGTTTCAGGTTTTCCTACTGTCAAATGGGGGAAGGAGGCTAGCTCCTCTACAAATTAAGGGTAGGCAAAATTATGTTTTCTCTCTTCTTTTTCTCACTTTTTTTGAGTCTGTCTAAAGCTGTCTAGGAAATGGCCATGTGACAGTTAAGGCACTTTGCATTGTTCATAAGGCGGCACACAAAATGGGGCCTAAACCATTACAGAGAATGTTTACTTGGTACTCCACAGCTAGAAGTCTTCGTTCCTTGGCAGCCCACCTAGTATGTACCCCATGAGTCAAGAAAACCCGACTAGGAGGTAGATCATTTGGCTCATGCAGCCGCAAGGTTATGGAATGAACTACCAAGTGAACTCAGACAGACTGATGACTTACTGCAGTTTAGAAAAAAGCTAAAAACCAGGCTCTTTCCAAAAGAATAGCCTTGAGAGATTGGCGCATGATGCTTCATAGTTTTATAGCTGCACAGTGATTTAGGTAATCCCAGCGCCAGGATGCCCGTTGGGTGACAGCTGCGCTATATAAATGCTACTTACAATTACAATTACAATTGGCTATTCTGTAATACTGTTTTAAAATTGTTAGAATTAATAAAAAGATGAAACACATAAGCTATGTTACTGCCCATCCTGTATGAAAGAATGAGTAGAACAGATTGATGTTCCCTTATTTGATCTTTAAGGAAAATTGTATAGTGGGGGTTTCTGTTAAAAATCTCAGGTGGCAACACTATTATTGTTTATGTTATTCTCATGTTCTATACAGTTTTGCAAGGGCATTGCTAGTCTTTTATTAGCTAGTCTCTGTCAATAAGCTGACAGCCCTTATTAGAGCTGGAGATAGGGTTTTTTTTCCTTTTGAAAATGATGTTGCATAGTCCAGATCGTGAAAAGTACAATGCAGGAAAGACGCTCATGTGATCCTTAGCAAACATTTTGAAGGAAAATATTGTTTTATAGGAGTTTGTTTGTCATAACATGTTCTGCTGGAGAAAAAGTACCCACTATGTTGAAGTTTAGTTTTTTTTGCAATAAGAATCCCTGTTAAATTAGCAGTCTTAGATTTTCCTGCTGCACCTATAACATGAGAGCATGGTCCTAAGCATAACATGTAAGAGAAATTATTTTACAAGTGTCTGCAGTCCTGTACAAGTAATGTAAAATCTATGAGTAAAAGTGTAGAACATTTCCTTTTTCTTGAGGGTTCTTCAGATTGGTAATATAGGAATACACCAATGTAAGTATTTGGAGTATGTCTGTATTGTTTTTCTCTTTTCCTCAGAATTTAGTAAATGAACACAGACTTCCTTGGCTGTTTGGGATTGGGTGATGTATTACTCTTGTCAGTTCACCAAAACGTTCCTTTTATACTTGCCAATAGGTCCAGGGTTTTCTACTCTCAGATAGATGAAGTGGTTCTTGGGTGCCTTGCTAATGTATGGGGCGCCCAAGACTAAGGAAGTATTCTGAGACTATCCTCTCTGTTGTTAGATTATTTCTGTGCCTTGTCTAAAGACCTCTTGTTCTGTCCACCAATAGATATTTGCTGCCTTACAACCATTGCCAGAGGGGCCCGGACATCAGATCCAGCCTGGGAGTCAGCGCCACTGCAGCTTGAAGCCAAAGTGAAAGGAACCAGCATAGGCGTTGCTGGCAACTAGGACCTCAGTGAAGTCGGAAGCACTGGAACGTGAAGTGTGTACCCCTGCCACTGTCTTGGGCGAAAGACGGGGTTACAAATCAGGATGGAGAAATCTTTGTGTGGATCCAGTTTTTGATGCCCAGCTGAGAGAGTCACAGAACGACAAGGACGGCAAGGAGGCTTTTGCTTGAGGTGACCCCCTTTGAAACAAGGGTTGCTTCAGGCCTCTTAATCCTGGTCCCAAAGTGAATGCAAGTCTACGCCTTTGTTTGTTGATCAAGAGATGCCCGAGCACATTGGGTACAATTTGTGGCCCCAACAAAAGAGCAGTGCGCCAGAGGTGCAAATACAGGAGTTAGGGAAGGACTTGAGTTTAGGGTACAGGTGCTATGCCCTTGGTGCCTGTTAGATTAAAGTGAAGAAAACTGGTGCACTGCCTGAGACACTGGATAGGATCATTGAGGGTATTTGCCCTGGGGGGTGATTGCCCGATCCTGAAAGAAAGACTTTTCCTTCTCCGTGATTCTTGAGTTGCGAGTTGTGCAGCTCCACCGTGGGAACAACAAGAGCCTGCCTGTGAGGCTCAAAACGGACACAGGGAGAAGACTCCCTCTGGCTGGTTGGTTCAAGGACTTTTTGTTGTTGTTAGTAATGTACCCCTTTGGTCGTCCCATTTTTGAGGAGGAGCAGCCCTTTGCGGCTCCTTGTCCTTATTCCTATGGTCTTGTGTGGTCCTCCTGGTCCACCGGAGCCACAATTGTTTTTTGTAATAATATGTCTGATTGCTTTAATATTTTTTAAGAGTAATGTTTATTCTGCACGAGAAAAGTTCATCTGAGCATGTTACTTTACTCTTTTCTTAAGTATATTTATTGATAATTCAGCCCTCATAAAATACTGAGAAAGTCTATTGAAAATGTTTTTATTAGGTATGTGCTGTTGGCTATTTTGAAATTGACATTAATAGTCATTGAAATACATCAGAGCCCTGAAACTTAAAATTAGACTAGATGGTTTTGGTATTTGCTTTCTGCTTAGGATTGGAAAATATTGAGATTTCTGTTTGAGATAATAGTCATTATTCTCTCTTGCTACCTGTATGACCCAATGCTCTGTTCACTTTGTACTCCTGCTTATACCTTGTATATACCTGCTTAATGAAATGTTTAGAATGTAAATGCCCACCTAGCATAGGATGTTGATGAATTTATGAGAAGAAAATGTGCAAAATATTTTCTATGTCTCTACTAGATCATGGCAATGTCTTTAGCTCATGCTAAAAGGATCGTCTGTTAAAGATTGCAGGAATCGCTGTTAGCATGAGCTGAAAGCCATTTTGTACTTGGCAGCCATTTTAGTTAGCCATGTGCTCGCCATGTGCTTTCTCCTCTTCCAGAGTCTTGCACATGCTCAGAGAGGCCTAGCTGGTAGAATGCACCTGCTCCTAGTATACAACTGTCAAGCTATTCTTACTCATGTAAGCAGTTTAGTCTCCTCCCACTTTGTGGAGCAAGCAAATTTTGTATGCCCATATTAGTCAATAAGCATGCTTGTATGTGCTAGGACCTCCCCTTGATTTTATGCTGACTATGTAACAAATACATATATAAGGACCCTGTTCTCTGCACTCATTAGAATGCCTCCTACAGTGGCCTGCGGGTACCGTAAGATGCAATCTCCCTCATCTGAGGTTAATAAAACATGTTTTTTGATATTACAGCTTCTGTGCCAATCTCTTCTTTGTTGGTCTTAAGGACCAGATGTATCAGTGAACCCCTAAGAAGGTTTTTATTTCTACAGAAGTGCTCTGTTACGTGATAATGCACATGTGTTAATATTGGTGAAGTGGCTTTACATTTGTAGCACTCATGTTCACAGGGATCCAGTCCCAAGAGCAGTTGCTCGTGGCTTCCGATGCTCTGATGTTCATGTTGGGTGGGTTTGAGTGCTCTCTAGCTCTCCTATTGGATGGGGAGAGGGTTGTGTTTTCAGTTTTGTGCTGCATTTTTTCTTCTTCTTTCCTTATTCCCTACCTCATCAATTGTTCTGCTCTCTCCCTTTATCGATTCTGTTCTCTTTCTTTCTTCTTAGTAACGGACATCATCAGTGTTTCCTCTTCGTAACAGACCTCGTTGGTGTGATCTCTTTTCCATCCTGGGTATGGGAGGATATGTCTCTTTTGTAGTTGCAGTAAGTAGACTCTCTTACACCAGGTACCTATACTGCCATTGCATAAACAAGCCTTTCTATACTATTGTTAATAGATCACTATAACTAACGATGCCATCAAAATCCTTTCGTCAAATACTAAGGGCCTCGGTTACCCAGTATAAAGGAAAAAAATATTTGATTACTCTCACAAGATGAGTGGGATATAAGTCTCTGGAAGAAAACTAAAATTGGCCCCAGAGACACTAACACATTTTATTCCAATTGGATTGCAGACAGCTTCACCTCTCAGGCCCCTATTAAGAAAAATTTCACTATTTCTCTGATCTCTAAGAAATCCAATATCTCCATTTTGGATCAACAGCAAGACAATCAAGCTTGTTGGTTAGTCTTAATGGCAAAGAAAGATAATGTGCTCTACATAATTAACATCTATGCCCCCATTAATGACGCTCCAAAACTTTGGGTTTCCTTAAATAAAACATTTTCAAACCTACCTAAAATGGTTCAATTATTCTGGGAGGTGATTTTAATCTTCCAATGGATTGATCTCTAAAGGTCTTGGACAGGTTGTTCAAAGTCAAATTCAGAGACACTAAATCCCATGTTTAGTTGATAAACCTATGTAAGGACCATACCTTTTCAGATGTTTGGTGCATCCATAACCCAACAGGCAATGACTATACTATTTAGTCTCATCCTCATGATACTTACTTGAGGATTGACTATCTTCTAGTAGATAATTAAATCCTTCAATTCAGCACTAATCCCAAGATTGAACCCATGGAATCTCTGCTCATGCTTGCATCTCAGTGGACCTTAACATAGGCACCCAAATAGATGGGACAAGACAATGGAGGATAAATGGTATTGTCATGGATGATGAGGAGCTGCATACTAAGATACTGAGGTATATAATTTTCTATAAAAAAAGAAAAAGAAAATAAAGACCTATCCCTCGTGATCATTTGGGATGCCTTAAAAGCATCAATCAGAGGCTCAATGATAAATCTAATGGCTTTGCATATACTAAGCATATTTGGCTACCCTGAACAAATTGGAATTGAAATTTAAAAAGCTGGAATTTAAATGAAATAACTCAAAAGGGTCTACTGACTTACCCAAATTAAACAAAATTAAGTATGAATACAATAAAGTATTGAATAAGAGATCTTATTTATGGGTGACTACTAAAATGGCATTAAACCTTTGTGAAGGGAATAAAGCTGGGTGCTTCTAAGCAACATACCTTAAATATAGTAAAAATAAAATCTCTATTCCAGTTATTAAAGATAGAAGGATCAGAAATCACTGTTGAACTTGGCTCTCTCTGCAGGGCCACCCCCAAACTTTTTGCCTTCATCCCTCATATTTTTCTGAATTCCATTTTTGTTGGCCTTAATACTCAGTGCACGTTACCACTGCTAACCAATTCTAAAGAGCTTAAAACATGGTCAAATTGGCTTACACCTGATTGCCATATAAGAGTGGTATTCCATAAACCCAGGGCTGGTAAATTAAATGTTGCTAGTGGGCCTGCAGCACTTGTTGTGCCACCTACTTAAGTAGCCCCTTAAAACATGTCTCAGGCCTGCCATTGCAGCCTGCCTGCAGTTTCAAATTGCCAATTCAACTTGGCAATATAACCCCCTTGCCAAGTCTCAAACTCCCTTTTTATTACATTGCCACCCCTAAGGTAGGCCCTAAACAGCCCATAGGGCAGGGTGCATTGTGATTAAAAAGTTGGAAATATACTTTTAAATCTTACATGTCTGGGCAGTGAAAAGCTCACAAAAAAGTTTTTACTACTGTAAATTGTATTCTGTACACAGAAGACTTACACCATATGGTAATCAACTGCAGGTATATGACAACACTTTAGCTTAATATTCAGTTTTTCAGTAGAAGGCTGTTTGATATACAATTCGCTATTAGTTCTAATATTCCTTTTTTAGGTATCAACAAGAAAGATAGTAAACCCCTCTCACCTCAGTCCATATGGTCTTACTATGCTGGACTTGACGCTGTCTATGGGTACAAAGCTCATCCTTACGGAATGGAATTGCTCTCAAAATATCAACATTTCATACATGGTGGGTATGTTTGAGTTTCATGAGAAGCGCTGACAATGTCATTTTCCAAAAATGCCATTCTTTACACCAGTCCAGGAAAATATGGGACTCCATTGACTTGTATAGACACAAATGTAAGTCTCTATGAGCCAGCCAGTCTCACATTCCCACTTGTACACCTATATTTATAGACTGTCTCTCACCCATCCACATGGACTCACACTGACGCAACCCTTTTTGCATCTCTTTTTCTTTGCTTACTTTCTTTCTCCTCGTCTATGCTCATTAGTTTTACCTGTTTTTCACTTCCATTCCCATTCCCTTTTCCTCGGACTCCTTTCATATTGTTTGGTGTAACATTTTAAGTCATTTCAGATACTTTGCATTATAAAATATTCATCCAACAGATATAGCTGTATTATATTTCCTTATTTTCCTACCTCTAATGCGGTCCAGTGCCTTTAATTAATGCTCTAATGATGCAGCTAAAGCTGTATCGTTTCTACCACATCTTCATGTCTGATTTTGTTCCAATAAACATGGAGCTGGGGTTTCAAACTTCTGAACCATGTTTCACGGAAAGCCTACCAGCCTGACTTCTCAGAGTGAGTACAGACTCCCAACCAACCCCTGCAGGCAGGTGCAATCCTCCCAGCTCTCCATTGAGGAGCATGACTCCTTAAAGCCCTAAAGCCCCCTAAAGCACACCCAGGGATGCAATTAGTGTGCGCTACCTATTAGTTGGCATGCAGCATTCAAATGAGGGAATGTCCCCTTGAATTTGCACAGGTAAAAAATATGCTCCTGTGCAGGGACATTGTAAGGATTTTGGGGTCCCTGGGTCAAACGTATTGTTCCGTATGTTCGGAACAGCTTTGAATTTATGATAACATTTTAGCTCTTTCATGTCCTCTTTCGCCAGGTCATACAAATTCTAAATGTGTTTTTCATCTAATATTAAGGGATAGTTACAGTGTTTTTAAGAACCACAGCAGCAGCTCACTAATATTACTGCAAATAATCTCTGTGACACCCTCCTAGTTCTCATATGTGAGGTTCTGTTTTGATCTAAAAGAAACGTTTTTATGGATGTTGCAAGAAACATAAACACAATGGGCTCGATTCACAAAGTAACCTGAGACAAAATCCTAACTTTACGACTTTCGGTAAAGTTCTAAATTAGGATTTTGTCTCAGTCAATCTTAAATTTTAGTCTTAAATTAAACAGTTAAACTTAAGACAAACTTAAGTTTAACTGAGACAAAATCCTAGTCGTACAGTTAGGATTTTGTCTCAGTTAAACTTAAGTTTGTCTTAAATTTAACTTGAGACCAAAATTTAAGATTGACTGAGACAAAATCCTAACTTTAGTACTCCTAAATGCCTTCTGTGAATACCGAAAGTCGTAAAGTTAGGATTTTGTCTCAGGTTACTTTTGTGAATTGGGTCCAATCTCTGCAAACTGTCTGTAAGAAACTCTCACACATCAGCGACATAAAAAATAAAATGAAGGAAAAAGGTATTTAAAACAATCTGTTTAGGAATTATTCAAGGTCATCAGGGCAGGACTGAGCAGTCCAGAGCTCAAAAAGTCTCTGCTCCTGTGATATTGATTTTATATAATGGGTGGCAGGAGTGTCTGCAGCAGCTTCTGTAACACAGGTGTCAGGGCAAAAAATGCAGATGCAAATGTCCTCTTAGCTTTGACCCTTAGATAATGCGCCCCCTAATATATGGACCGCTGTCGTGATTTGCTGTCCAGGTCCAGTCACATGTGTGCTGTTTAGAAAGAGAGAAATATTTGTTTACAAACTGCAATAACTGGCAATCTGAGAAAGTAGATGGGTACATGTTCATTGCACAGCAGCACAGAGTAGAGATATGGGAAGTAGGACTGAAGGATATGCTTATACTACCTGCTGCTTGCTTATGTTTTTTTCTTCTTTTAACATTACATGAAAGCCTCTCTAACCCCTTACTAAAGTACCACCTTCCCAGCCAGAATTCATTCCAGTAATTCTACCTTGTGAATTTCTTGATACCAGATACCATTTCTAAAAGATAAAGTGATTTTAGGTGGTATTTTTTCATGGATGTTTTTTCTTGTAACCGTACATCCTAATGTATAAAATATTAAGAAGCAGTAACTTAATTGGAAAGTTCATACAAAAACACCTTTGCAGCATATATTTAGTTTGGCGTGAAATTCTCGTTCTCTATTCCTTTGTAGCCATCATGTGATATGAAATATATTCTGTCTGAGGTCAGCCAAAGTGCATGTCAAAAGGCATACACTTTTTCGCCCCATGACAGAGCCTTTTTACACCCTTTATTGCCTCTGTAACTCAGCTGTCTCACACAACTGACTCCATAATGTCCTCGACTAGTGAGAGCTGCCCACAACCTGCAAGTGAGAACATCTCTGATTGAATAGACCCTGTACTGCCTTTATCGACCCTGAAAGGAGGCCAAGCAGACCCAGTGGAGGCCTGTCTTGCAGAATGACCTGACCAAGGGGGGCAGGCAGCGGGATCAAGGGCAAGAGTGTAATGCAGGGGAGTCCGGGGCAAAGCTGAGATGAACCATTTTCTATTTTTGGTGCCTGGAACTCTGACTTTGTTTTCATGTCACAAATCATACACCCAGGACAGGACATGATTCTTACAACCATGCCTTGGAATTGTATTATCATTGAGGAGATCTCATCACAAATGGCTGACTGGTTTACTCTTTAAAATCTCTTTAAAAACCCCAATGGGAGAATGTTCCTGGATAGGATACTCTGCCTGCCCCACTGAAGAACTTCTGTCTGGCAGAGGTCATTGGAGGGATATGTGCCCTGCTCTGCCTGAACTTCTGGATTTGGCTACATTACTGCTGGCATTAGTCTGCGGTTGATCCTTAGAGGCCAAGGAGTCTCGGCCCCGCCAGTGAAGCCTTCCTAACCCTGTGAAACCTCCTTGCTTTCTGTGCATGGAGGGTGCAAATGGTCCTGTGACAGATGAAGATTTGAAGCTATAGCCTGATTGGAAAGCCTTTGGAACTCATTTCTTTAGGACCTTGCGTCAGAATTGTAGAAACTCCCAACAAGTGGAGGAAAGTGGAAAGAGCCAGAGAATAACTCCTGAAAAACTGTGGACTTTTTCCAAGGTAGTATTGCTTCCAGAAATTGTGAGAAAAGATTTGCCTTTTACAAAAAACACCTCCTGCAGGATGGGGAAAACCTCCCAATCCTCTTGAAACAGATGCTTCACTTGCAGTTTCTTCTTTTTGAGTTTGGCTTCCCTGATTGTTTGATGGGAAGTTGAAAGTTTGATTACTGAACATATTTAGGATTGTGAAGCACTATGTAAAGAAAGCCTTAAAGCTTGCTCTGCTGAATATTTCTGACCTCCAGAACATTCACTAAAGTCAAAGGTAAAAACATTCAGGGACATATTTACAAGCCCCTATCGCCACAGGACAGTCACTTTTATTGACGTTCCTGGGGTGATAGGGGCTTTGCCTTATTTACAAGGCGGCGTTAAGTTACAAATCGCCATTTTGGATGTTTATGTGCAGGAAGGGATGTGTTAACCTGTAGCTTGCAGGGAGTCCCCTCTTTAGTCCTTTTGAAGCAGGTTTGATCCACAGGGCTGTAGCTCCAGATTGTGCAGCAGACGCAGTCAGTCAGAGTACAGTGCCTGGTTGGTGTAAATATAACTTCCAGCATGGACCCTTCTTCTTCCTTAATTTTCAAGCAGCAGGTCTGAGAGGCTCTGCCTCTCTCAGATATGTATTCTAAGTTCTCTGGGTCAAGTAGGAGGGCACTCCTGTCCAATGAGGTACAGGGCAACACCCCAGTGTATGACTACATCCTCCAAAGTGTGGCACTATTTTCTCCCAGAGAGCACCATTTCTCCAAAATTCATCATGGCTGATTTTCCAGCAGAGAGAGAAGAGCTAGATATGAAGCAGTTAGGTTTAGGAACAGAATACCTAAATTGTCGGATCTCACCATTAACAGGTAGGGTGCAGCGTCCCTGCACTCCTACAACACTTTATCTGGCACTCCCCAATGACACATAGGGTGCCAGAACTCCTGCAGGCCTTTTCTATGGGCTACGGTGATTCAAGCAGGAGAATGAGCTGAGTTGCACCTCCGTGGAGGATTCCTTTCCGCCCGACTAGTGGAGCCCTCTATGGCCCCAAGGCTCTTGACAAGGCAGCTGCCTGCAGTCGCGCGTGGCAGCTGCAAGCAATTCGAGGGATCAATCCCCCCACAGGTATGTCACCAGAAGGAGGGAGGAGGACATACACGCCCGTCCCCCCTTGGTGGGTAACCCCCACCTGGAGATCAATCCAAAGCCAGCTGCCTGCGTCTGCGTGGTGCAGCTGCTGGCCAGCACAGCCTCTACAAACTCTCCCCAAAGTGCTGTTGGTGGGCAGACCTCGGCGGTTCCCCCGTATGCTGGGAGATCAGGGGCCGCCACCGGCTAACTTGCGGTGTAGCAGCTAAGAGTATGGGAGGCCCCCAGTATCTGTGTGGCCTCTTGGGCCGCCCTGATTGTTTCGGTGCTTGTAGGCGGTAGTGCGGCCCTCATTCTGGACTCCGCCGTGGCCAGCACTTGAAGGGCAGGGCCGTCGGGACCAGATAGTTGGACGCGCTGCACCCGGTTGGCTTCCGGACATGCTGGCTCTCCCTGGCCGACTCTGGATTCTTGGAGGTGGGCTGCTCTAGGGGTTTCTCCTCTGGCTGTGCAGCATGGAAACCACCCCTCCACGCAGGCTGATGGGGCCTCCACACATACGAAAGGAAACGCTGCTCTTCAGATTTGGGGAAAGTGGGAAGCACTTTGACACTCGTGCTTCGGTGTCCTTCTCCTAAAGGTCGGGACAACACTATGTCGCACTCTTTGTGGAGCCTGGGGCAATACCCCTGTGGGGGAGTTAAAGGGCAACAGAGCTGTAAACAGCACCCATCATGCGCTGGTCGTGCACAATGACCAGGACAATAAGCACTCAACACATGCTGATCCAGGCAGCTCCTCTCTGGAAGGACAAGTGCTCGACCTGCACTTTCCTACCAAAAGCTCTCCTCATATGCTCATAGCAAAACAGGAAGGTGCCACACTACCCCGTCCCTGGAGAACAACTGGGGGGCACAAAGCAGCGAACCAGCAGCAGGCCAGCACATAAGGGTCCTTGAGATAAAGTGGCAGTCCTTCTTGTAGCCTCACAGGCCACAGGTCAACTCAATAAGAAAGAGAGTCCAATGGCGGTTCCTCCTTGCAGCATAACAGTTCCTCTGGTAAGGTACAGTCTGTAGAGCCAGCAGCATCTGGTTACAGGTCCCAAGCAGTGTCTAAAATTATGGGGTCACAGCTCCTGAACTTATACCCACAATGTCTTTGCTCTGGGGGCACTTCAAACAACTTTAGAAGTGAACAACACCCTCATTCAATCCCCAGCCCTGGCTCTAGATACACTACAGGGGGGGCGGAAACAGCATTGTGAAAGGCAGGCACAGCTCTATTCCCACCACTCTACATGCAGACCAGGCCTATTCAGCTCAACTATGAGTCACCCAGGAAAGGCAGGACACACCTCAGCCACCCTTGTGACTTTCTACAGTGAATGCACATCCCCAGCTCCTGTCAATCTAAACCAGACAGTGTATACACAACCAGGCAGGGCACAAAGAGTCATAAACACACAGTAATGCACACTTCTAAAAGTGGCATTTCTAAAATAGTAATAACAAATGCGCTTTACCAATAAGCACGATTTATCACTACTATTCCAAACATACCAAACATGGCCACGCTACCCCTTTCATATCAGAAATTACCACTGAAACACATATCAGGGAATTCCCATTGCAAACCTATGAGAGGAGCAGCCTGACAGCAGTGAGAAACCAAATAGGCAGTTTTTTACTACCAGTACATGCCACACAACAAAGGCACATGTCCTACCTTTTACCTACACAGCACCCTGCTCATAGGGCTACCTAGGGCCTACCTTACGGGTGACCTATACGTAGTAAAAGGGGAATTTCAAACTTGGCAAACACTTTAAATGCCACTGAACCAATAAACTGCGCACACAGGCCCTGCAGCGGCAGAGGCCTAAGAGAGGTCGGAAAGGCTATTTCTGTGTGTGGCGGAAGTAGCGCTGGAGGCCCACTAGTAGCATTTAATTTACAGTCCCTGGGTATATCGGAAACCACTGTACAAGGGACTTACAAATATACCAAACAGTTGTAGACCAATCTTACCAAGTTTACAGGAGAGAGCACATGCACTTTAGCACTGATCAGCAGTGGTAAAGTGTCCAGAGTCATAAAACCAGAAAAACAAATCAGAAAAAATACAGGAGGAAGGCAAAAACTTCTGGGATGACCCTGCAAAAAGGGCCAGTTCCAGCAAAACTCAAAAGCCCAAAATGTACTTTTAACATCTTCACCAGTAAGTCAACTCCCATTTCAAGCAGAGGTAACAGCACAGGCCCCTATCTCAGGTAAATGGGAAAGATTAGCACATAATAGATCCTCGAATGCTCTGTCATGGTACTTTGTGTCAGACCAAATCCTGAAATGTAAAGGTGCACTGCCAGCATCATGGACAGAAAGGCATGTGCATCCAGGGCAAATACAATGAATTTTTGGCCAACGCCCTCAGAATGACAAGTCAAGAACCCTAGGAAGTCCCATCCAACAAAACATTAGGTTGGCTGAAGGTAAAAAGCAGGTTCAACAGTGATTCAAACATATGATCCCAAAAACACATGAAAACTTCACATTCCCAAAGGGAATGCCATCCATTATTCATTATCCTTGACTGTGGTTTAAACAAGCTGCTAGTTCCTTCAGAGAAATGTGGAGATAAGAGGAAAAACTTCAACTATTAAACTTAACGTTTGATCAAAACCTTATGCCCAATCCCTGCTTTTGCTTGATTCTCTCGGTGTCTACGCAAGACCCTAAAATTCTCTAGATATATAAATTCACAACCTTTTTGCCTGCCATCCCCACTGGCCTCATTTTCCTGAAATGACACAGAGGTATCTGTGTGTTCTTTAAGTTGCAATTTTCTGCATATTTTACAATTCGATTTTTATTTCGTTAGTTTATGTATCTGAATTCTCATGCACCTAAGGGAGGCAGCTAAAGAGTGCCGCAGAAAACAATACAGCAAAACTAGATCTATTTCCTGCGGATCACGTGAGTCCTATGGAAAACGGGATGCATTTAAAAAAAAAATGAAACGTTTTTTGTTTCATTTTTTAAGGGCAGGTAGTGGTCCCTGGGACCCTGCCTGCCCTTAAAAAATATTTTTAAAGACAGTCACAAAGTGGAAGGAAGTCCCCTGGGGACCCCTTCCAAATTGCGACTGCATTACCACCCTCTTGAAGAGGGTGGTGATTTGCGAGTGTTTTGCGACCGCAATTGCAGTCACAAAACATTCATACATTGATTTGCGGACGCAATTAGGAAGGGAACACCCCTTCCTAATTGCGACTCGCAATTCCTAAATAGCAAGTCGCAAATAAATTGCGACTCGCTATTTAGGAATTGTTCATGGCCCTGGGCCATTTTGCATGCGCAAACAGGTCGCAAACCCGTTTGCGCATGCAATTTAGGGTCGTACATCTGGCCCATAATGAGCTAGTGGCATGAATCTGTCAGTGTTTGTAGCTGCTTCCTTTTTACATATTCAATATTTAAAACCTTCCAAAAACCTGAGTCGCCTCAAGCTAAAAGAAGCCGGTTCACTTTCAAAGCCCGGGAGATGTTTTTGTATGCGTTGGTGCAGTGCTTCCTGTCCCAGTGATTAGCACTCCTAGCAGTCAGTTTGGTGATTTGTATCAGTACTGACCATTTGCAGTTTTCCTGCCTTTATATCTCTGGGGATGTGAAGTGATGCTAATCACCACCATTTTGAATCGTTTTTTGGCTCGCTGCATCGAGTGTTTTTGCAGGCTCCATTCTCCAAATAACATTTGCTTTTTATGTATTTTCTTCCAGCTCAATTGATTTCCGGAACAGCTACTGGAAGTGCATACTAGGAGAGCTGGGGCTGAGAACTTATTTTATAAACCATCCTCAGCTGCCTCTCGATTAATATGATTCAAAAACTGCAGCATACAAGGATGAGGTTGGTCGTCCATGCACACATGCTTCACATATACCACCCCATTTTACCCCCACCCACCAGATTCTCAAGGTCTCATTTAGAGTTGGCAGGGGGAGGGGATTCCCCCCAAACGTGTTGTGCTCGTGCTTTACTTAGAGATGGGGGGCCATTGGGTTTCTGATGGTAGAGCCTCAGCTAATGGAGCAGTCAGATATCCTGGACATGGCGACCACAGGACGACCAGGTCACAGTTGTGCTAGGCCCGTCCTAGTTTGGGCAGTGCTACCTCCATTAACTTTTCCTTCTCTAGTCAGTTCTGGAAATGAAAATGTAAAAGTATCTTTGACATGCAGACAAAAACTCCCTGCCTGTAAGGAACATTTTTCTTTGCTTTTCAGCAATAAACTACTACTTTGGGGTGTCTGTTGCTGAAATGCTCCTTGTTCCTTTAGCTCCAAAATGGCAATCACTTGCCTGAAGGTATGGAGCTGCCTTTTAAAGCTGCCTCACAGCTAGTCTGGTTCAGGATTTTATTCCTGTTTCCTGCTGATTCTTCCTTGATTCCCTTCTGGTTTTCTTAATCGTTAGTGTTGCCTGTTGTTTGATTTCATTTCCGTTTCCTGTTCTTTTGCTATAAAAAGGCTTCAGTCTGGTTGGAGGGTGCATCACAACAAAGCTGTGTTCTTTCGCCTAAAGAATTCCACTATCATATTCCGGACTCATGGTTGTTTTCAACCCTTTGAAATCTGCCTGCAGCAGCTTCTCGAGGGCACTTGCCTCACACATATTCCAGTGTTTGGTGCCATCATGGCTTCCCGAAACAGTCGCCCATACATTGGAAAGTGGAAGACCCACACCAGATTACAGGTAAGCGTCCAGACCTGACCAAACACCAAAGAATCAGAAATGAATTCCTCCAGACTTGCAGTAAGAATTGGATCTGACGACCCTCTGGCAAATCGGGACCACACCTGGTATTGTTTGATCTTTGTTGCCTTTCAGGGAGATCGTGCTTTTATTAATACTTGTTTGGAAACTATTTCCCCCAAGATTTATTTGGAGAATATAGTTGCTATCTTTGGGAATGTAGTGGAGAAGGCTTACTAAAATCTGAAGTTTACAAGGTCGCTGCTTCGTTGTTCCCAAGGACTAATGTAAAACTTAAGAAAAACTGAGTCAAAAGAATGGTTGAAAATGAGAAAAGACAAAACAGAAAACAGACTAGGAAAATACTCAAAAGGGGAATGCAATAATGATGGAGAGCGGATATCTGAACCTCACTCTCATAGTGAAATCATCAAATATATTTCCCCATTGGTCGTATGGACCTTTGTTAGTCAATTTGAAGGGTTGTAACAGAATGAACATCTGAAATACATTTCCAATTTTGTGAAGCCAAATTTGACTCCAAAATAAAGACCAAGAATCAATTAAATAAATTAGAAGGGTTTATTTCAGAACATTGATCCAACCAGTATAGATGCAAAGCAGGAACACATTTAGGAGATATAGCAGTACGGTTTGAAGACCAAAATGTGCCAATAAAGTAAGTCCTAATAAAGCGAGATAAAATATAGTAACAGCCACAATGCAAAGAAAACAGATTGTCACAATCTGGTGTTCCATAAATAAGCTTTTATTTTCTAAACTAAGCATAGGTTAGGACTAAGGTTCTCTAAAGGCAATGTCTAGAGGGGAGCATAGAAAGTGTTAGCATAAGGTTGAACGTCAGTAGAAGTTTTGAGGAATAGGAAGAGTGTTTAGCATGAAGCTTACACTCTGGACAACCCAGCAGAGAGAGATCTGTTTCCTCTCAAAGTCAAAATGGAGTCTGCCTAACTAACTATAAAACACCAATTCAAAAAACACAGCCATCCACATACCGCTCCCACCACTGAGAGCCAATCCAGTAGCCTCATCCAAAGGGAGTAAATATCATCCCAAAGTTCCTATCTCTACATAATTAGGTACGCAGCTGTTAACACTGAGGGGTCGATTCCGATCCCGGTCGGAGGCGCACCTAATACCATTCGGTCGGGAAAAAAGCCAGGCGAATGCCTGTTTCCCGACCGATCCGCACATACGTCCGAACGAGCAAGTACGATGCGCACAACTGCCCAAATTCCGACCCAGTCGTACTCACCCAATACAGGTCCTGTACTCCGACCGAGGCGGATCCGCAAACGCTGAATCGAGTCGTACGGAAGCTAAAATGCAGCCCCGTCCGGCCGGACAAGTACGATGCACTTTCCGTACGCGCCGAACCCGTCGCTATGCACGGCACGTCAAAGCATCCGGGCGAGGCGCACATAAGCTCCGATTCGCGCCACAAGACGATCCAC
This sequence comes from Calotriton arnoldi, assembly GCA_963921515.1. Lineage (NCBI taxonomy): Eukaryota > Metazoa > Chordata > Amphibia > Caudata > Salamandridae > Calotriton > Calotriton arnoldi. The sequence continues at coordinate 632,682 of CAWUFW010008161.1, forward strand.
GGCTACGAGACGAACACGCCAGCGACGAGTATGAGGCGAAGCAAAGAGAAAGACGAACGAGACGAACCAACCATGAATCCCATCGTGCCGATCCTACCAATATTCTACATCTATTACCGGAACAGGCACGGACGCGTAAGGCGCAGAAGGTAAGTCAGACACCAACCACAAAAACAAACTACACGTACCCAACATATCACACACACACACAGAGGGATGCAGAAATACTTACACCAGCAACAGCAGCACCATAGGGGCGGGATGGCCATCACCAATGCCACACATACACATAGGGGCCTGTATGCCCACCACCACTACCACCCCTACTCAGGGGAGCCAGATGCCTGTCACTACTACCACCTCTACCCATGGGGGGCTGGATGCCCACCACCACTACCACCCCTACTCAGGGGTAGCCAGATGCCTGTCACTACTACCACCTCTACCCATGGGGGCTGGATGCCCACCACCACTACCACCCCTACTCAGGGGGTGCCAGATGCCTGTCACTACTACCACCCCTACCCATGGGGGCTGGATGCCTACCACTACTACCACCCCTACCCAGGGGGTGCTAGATGCCTACCACTACTACCACCCCTGCCCATGGGGGGCTGGATGCCTACCACTACTACCACCCCTGCCCAGGCGGTGCTAGATGCCTACCACTACTACCATCCCTACCCAGGGGTGCCAGATGCCTGTCACTACTACCACCTCTACCCATGGGGGCTGGATGCCCACCACCACTACCACCCCTACTCAGGGGTGCCAGATGCCTGTCACTACTACCACCCCTACCCATGGGGGGCTGGATGCCTACCACTACTACCACCCCTACCCAGGGGGTGCCAGATGCCTGTCACTACTACCACCTCTACCCATGGGGGCTGGATGCCTACCACTACTACCACCCCTGCCCAGGGGGTGCTAGATGCCTACCACTACTACCACCACTACCCAGGGGGTGCCAGATGCCTACCACTACTACCAACCCTGCCCAGGGGGAGCTAGATGCCTACCACTACTACCACCCCTACCCAGGGGTGCCAGATGTCTGTCACTACTACCACCTCTACCCATGGGGGCTGGATGCCCACCACCACTACCATCCCTACTCAGGGGTGCCAGATGCCTGTCACTACTACCACCCCTACCCATGGGGGGCTGGATGCCTACCACTACTACCACCCCTACCCAGGGGGTGCTAGATGCCTACCACTACTACCACCCCTGCCCAGGGGGTGCTAGATGCCTACCACTACTACCACCCCTACCCAGGGGGTGCCAGATGCCTTTCACTACTACCACCTCTACCCATGGGTGGCTGGATGCCCACCACCACTACCACCCCTACTCAGGGGGTGCCAGATGCCTGTCACTACTACCACCCCTACCCATGGGCGGCTGGATGCCTACCACTACTACCACCCCTACCTAGGGGTGCCAGATGCCTGTCACTACTACCACCTCTACCCATGGGGGGCTGGATGCCTACCACTACTACCACCCCTGCCCAGGGGGTGCTAGATGCCTACCACTACTACCACCCCTACCCAGGGGGGGGCTAGATGCCTACCACTACTATCACTCCTGCCCAGGGGGTGCTGGATGCCTACCACTACCACCACCCCTACCCATGGGGGGCTGGATGCCTACCACCAACACCACCCCCACTCATAGGATGGACAATGCATGACACAACCAGCACACTACAACCTAGGGAATGCAAGAAAAGACATCCCCCCAACACCATGACAAGCATGTGTAGACTGTGTCAAATGCCTACAACACTGAACATGATCATGAACACACAATGTGACCCCCTATCACATGTGTCACACATAAATGTGTGTGGCCTCCACAATGCAAGCAGACCATGACCACTGTGGCAATGGGGTCCAACCCCATCATCACAGTGACCAAAATGTAAGTGTGGGGTCCATAGCTGAAGCACATTTTGAACATTGTGACAATGGGGTCTAAGCCCCCATCATCACAGTGACCAAAAGGTAAGTGTGGGGTCCATAGCTGAAGCACATTTTGAACATTGTGACAATGGGGTCTAAGCCCCCATCATCACAGTGACCAAAAGGTAAGTGTGGGGTCCATAGCTGAAGCACATTTTGAACATTGTGACAATGGGGTCTAAGCCCCCATCATCACAGTGACCAAAAGGTAAGTGTGGGGTCCATAGCTGAAGCACATTTTGAACATTGTGACAATGGGGTCCAACCCCCATCATCACAGTGACCAAAAGATAAGTGTGGGGTCCATAGCTGAAGCACATTTTGAACATTGTGGCAATGGGGTCTAAGCCCCCATCATCACAGTGACCAAAATGTAAGTGTGGGGTCCATAGCTGAAGCACATTTTGAACATTGTGACAATGGGGTCCAACCCCCATCATCACAGTGACCAAAAGGTAAGTGTTGACATTGAAAAACTGCAACTGCCAAAATGCATGGATGATTCCTGGTCACAGAACAACAAACACATCTGTGGCAAAGTAGTGCTTGTGTCCCATAGCAACATAGATTGTGGGAGGCAAACAGTGCAGTGCAAATAAGACATACCTTTGGCCATGTGCAGACAAACATCACCCATGGGGGCTGACACTGTCAACATTCATCAATGACACAATGCCAGAAGTGACCATCATAATGCAGACCCACATATTTGCACCAATGGGCACACAAATGGAGATATCCTGTGGAGACTGTAGATGTGAGCTGAACAAATACCATACCATGGCAGCAATGGGACACACAAACAATGATCATATCAATCAATCAATCAATCACGGCATTTATAGAGCGCGCTACTCACCCGGGAGGGTCTCAAGGCGCTGGGGGAGGGGGTAAGTTACTGCTCGAACAGCCAGGTCTTGAGCTGCTTCCTGAAGGCGAGATGGTCCTGGGTTCGCCGAAGGTGAGTGGGGAGGGAGTTCCAGGTCTTGGCCGCCAGGTAGGAGAAGGATCTTCTCCGGCGGTGGTTCTGCGGATGCGTGGTACGGTGGCGAGGGCGTGGCTGGTTGATCGTAGCTGGCGTGTGGGCGTGTAGAAGGACATGCGGTCGTTGAGGTACTTTGGGCCCAGGTCGTGGAGGGCCTTGTGTGCGTGGGTGAGGAGTCTGAACGTGATTCTCTTGCTGACGGGGAGCCAGTGCAGGTCTTTCAGGTGTACGGTGATGTGGCTGTGTCGGGGATGTCCAGGATGAGTCGTGCGGAGGCGTTCTGGATGCGCTGGAGTCTCTTTGAAGTTTGGCTGTGGTTCCGGCGTAGAGGGTGTTCCCATAGTCCAGTCGGCTGGTGACGAGTGCCTGGGTGACGGTCTTCCTGGTTTCAGTGGGGATCCATCTGAAGATCTTGCGGAGCATGCGCAGGGTGTTGAAGCATGAAGATGAGACGGCGTTGACTTGTTTGGTCATTGATAGGGAGGAGTCCAGGATGAAGCCCAGGTTGCGTGCGTGGTCCGTTGGCTTGGGTGCGGTGCCCAGGGCCGGGGGCCACCAGGAGTCGTCCCAGGCGGAGGGTGATGAGCCCAGGATGAGGACTTCCGTCTTGTCTGAGTTCAGTTTAAGGCGGCTGTTCCTCATCCAGTCGGCGACGCCTCTCATCCCGTCGTGCAGGTTGGCTCTGGCGGTAGTGGGGTCGTTGGTGAGGGAGAGGATCAGCTGGGTGTCGTCGGCGTAGGAGATGATGTTGAGGTTGTGTCGGCGTGCGATGGCTGCGAGGGGGCTCATGTAGACGTTGAAGAGGGTCGGGCTGAGTGAGGATCCTTGTGGAACGCCGCAGATGACTTCGGTGGCTTCGGATCTGAACGGGAGAGGCGGACTCTCTGGGTTCTTCCGGCGAGGAACGAGATGATCCATTCCAGTGCTTTCTCTCGGATTCCGATGTTGCTGAGGCGCTTCACTAGGGTGCGGTGGCAGACGGTGTCGAACGCCGCGGAGAGGTCCAGGAGGATGAGGGCAGCTGTTTCCCCGTTGTCGGTTAGGGTTCTGATGTCGTCGGTGGCTGCGATAAGGGCGGTCTCGGTGCTGTGGTTGGCCCGAAACCCGGACTGCGAGGGGTCGAGGGATCCATTCGTCTCGAGGAAGGCGGCAAGCTGTCATAGTGCTGACTGATGACCTAGGAGTCCCAGGGACAGCAGGTCAAACCCACCAAACAACATACAGCCAATGGCACACTAAAGATATGCCAATGCAGTGGTGCAGATGCACAAACACAAACAGGCAGCCCCACACTGCACATCAAACACAACAGGTGAGGGGGGGTGCCAGTGTCCCCAGGCAACCACACAACACATGATGAGGCCTGAATACCAATTACACAGATGCACATGCAGTGCCACACAAAAGTAACTCATGGATCCAAATCCCTATGTGGGCAATCAGGCATTGTTAGATGAGAGGGAGCACAAATCACACATGTCACACAAGCATGTAGGAACAGCAACTGACACAGCAAGACACAGACACACCACAGCACTACCCCCAGGGTCCCCACAATGTGTTGACCCTGGGCTGCATGACAATCCCACTGTGATGACAAAGCTAGATGTCGTTCACACTGTGAACCACAGTCATGTGTCCTGAGCAACAAACTACCATCACACCTACACAAGCACAAATCAATCAGCACGGCCAGTAAGCCAAGGCCAACATGGAGGCAGGGGTCTAGCCGGGCAACAACTCTCATCTGCACACACTCAACACCACACACCTCGACCTCCAACAATGTGCAGCAGTGAAGATCACATGCACTGGTGACATTGCACATGCACCCATGACAATCCCATGGGGGGTGGTAACTAAGGTGCAGAAACACATCACACATGGCCACTCAACAAGACTCCTGAATGTCTGACACACTGCACACTACGCTGTACATGGACATGACGGCAATACCACACCAACCAATGGGATCCCAGCCACAGTCCCACACCAATGAAGAAGCCAAGGTCACCCACAAAGAACACACATAGACAACTACCAACATTGCAGCCCTGACCCTGAGGAGTGCCAGCAGTCACACACACAACGTGTCACAATCACTGAAAGCTAACACAAACTGGAAATTACATGACAGGTGTAAACAACAAGTGCCAAGGGGAATCCTGACTCTGTCCCATCTGCGTTTGCCCACAAACTCAGCCCTGACAGCAAACACACCTATGGGTGACACCCTGATGACCAGTAATGTGCCATGCACCCACATCACAGAGAACCCAGGGAGAAGACTTTGGGGGAACATAGGTCAACTCAGCAAGCATCACAAACAGGAACATCACTAGGGATCCCAGCATGCACAGCAAAATGGAAGTGAACACACACAGACATGCTCACACAACACACACCTTGGGCTCAGGCAATGTCACAGGATTACTCACTGCCATGAGGGGACTCCACTCCTGTGTGAGGAAAGCTGTGCCATATGTCGCCTCAGTAGGGCTCCATCATGTCAGCAGAACACTTGGTCACACAGTCAACAATTAGCACGAACTGAAGGCTCCCGTCATATCAGCCTGGTCATGGGAGTGTCAACGAAATCATCAGCACAGATCCAACACACATGTATAGCAAGTTCCACTGACAACACAGATGAGTCCTTCCCCATTGATGCCCAAACTTGCATGTCCAGTGGAGATGGCCACACGGTCAGGGAAGTAGACTAATTGAACAATGGCAAGCACAACAGATGTGCAGGGGTGTAAGCCACAGATGTGATATTGCAAATGTAAGTAGGAAATCCCATTGCCAAATATTGAAAACATGACACCCTCATATGCTGCTAAGGATGACATGGATACACTACAGGATAGGACACATTACCCGTGGACCACATGGGTTCCTGCACAGTAACACTTCATTTTCATGAGACCAAAAATCACCATCACTGCAGCAAGGGCACGGTTAGCATCATCAACATCATGTACATCAGAAGCAAAACCACTAGAGAACAGAAAGTAGCTTTAATCAGCATATGTGGGTTCTAAAGTTAAAGTCCAGAAAAATAGAAACAAAGGCCAATGGCCAGTCCATTCTGAAAGTCAAAACAGGGTGACAGTGGCAGATGTCACCCTACGCATGCCTGCACTGCTACACACCAGGGACAATCCCCTCGGAGGGGCATACGGGGGGCAGGCCAGGCACCGCAGGGACAGGATCAGGGCTCACCAGAAGGAGGAAGTGAAGGGGTGGTGGGTGCCGGAGAGCCACTGACAACTGCAGTGGAGGTGTCTGACATGGTGTGTGCCGGCACAACTGGGGGCATGACTCAGATGGTGTGGGTGCCGGCACGACTGCAGTGGGCCGTGCAGATGGAGTGGACAGGTTCCCCACTGCAGTGCCCAAGTCAGACGGGGTGGTAGTGGACTCCACTGCAGTGCCTACCTCCAGGGGAGGAGAATAGGGTTCAGGTAAGGTGGGCAGGACAGAGGGGGAGGACACCGTCTCCACACCAGTGGCACAGACATGCGCAGCGGGGGGTGTGGTGCCGGAAGAGCAAGTGGCAGGGGAGAAGGCCGGATCTTTTGGGGATGGTGTATCTGTGGGTGGGGGAACCTGGGGCAGGGTGTGGTGGGGGCACCTGTGGAGTGGGGGCCTGAGGGATGGAGGAAGGAGACTTGGTGCTTGAGCTGCAGGGCGGCGGCGGGGTCTTGCTCTTCCGGGTCCTGGGGACTTGCGGGTGGGGGCGTCAGTCAGTCTGCGCCTGGGGGAGGGTGTCCGGGGGCGAGGGCACTCCCCTCCATGTGGGTGGGCTTCCTCTTCCCCCTGAATGCTGGATCAGCTGGATCGGAGGGGAAGAGGCCGAGGTCACTGAGGAAGACCCGCTGTGTCTTTGGGGTTGAAGGTGAGGCAAGGGAAGGGGCCTTGGAGGGAGAGGTAAGTGAGGACTGGGCAGTGCTCGTGGATGCGTGTGTGTGTGCCTTGGCCCCATCCCCTGTGAGTGTGGTTTCAGTCCCCTGACTGTGCGTGCGTGTGCGTGTGGATTTTGGCGTGTGTGTCTGTGTGCTGCCTGTGTCTGTGCTGGTGTGTGCCTGTGCCGGTGTGTGTGCTTGGGACAGGTAAGGTGCTGGGGAGTGTGGATGGGGCAGAGGTAGGAGGGGTGAGGGACTGTTGGAGGAGGGACACTGCTGCCGTCAGGGAGGAGTCCATGGACCTATTGCCCTCTGTAGGGCAGACATGCCCGATGAGATGCCCTCCATGAACGACACCAGCTGAGTCAACAGAGTGGTGTGTGCATGGAGGACACTCAGCATCGCTGTCTGCCCTACATGGAGCTGGCGAAGGAGGTACACAGACTCCTCACTCAGGGCAGCAGGGGACACAGGGGCAGGGGGTGCGGTGCCTGGCACGAAGGAGACACGCTCCCGAACATGGGAGCCTCCACGGACCTCGGGAATGGGAGCCGATGGGAGGGCGGTGGTGGTGGTGGCGGGGACAGCAACACTAGCTGTGGTGTGGTGGCTGCTGACACCCGCCTCCACAAGGGAGTCATCCTCCCGAGCTGCTGTGGTCCTCAGCTGAGGTGGATGGTGCTGAGGACTCCTCGGTGTGGCTCCCCTCGCCCTCCGTGCCACTGGGTCCCTCCGACCACTCCTCGGCTGCTGACCCAGTCTGGCTCTGCGGCTCCTCCTGGTCCGTGGAGCTGTCCCCTCCTGTGGCCGTGGATGTATCTGCAAACAATAGGGAAACAGACAGACATCAGACACCTGCACCGAACGCACACACCACAGTAAGTACAGCACATTACAGAGCAAGCCCTGGCATCCTTAGTTGAACATTGCTAAAAGTGCCCAAACAGAGTAGGGAAGCCAATTGTCAGTCTGATGGTCAACCATGGCACTCACATCTCTCCTGGCCTTGCACCCATCTGTCTGGTGTCTGTCAGATGGCAATACCCCAGTGTGGACACATGCACCACCTACACAGTAGTTGGACAGTGCAGAGAAGACGGTGAAGCATGTGAACATGCACACATCACAACTCTTGCCACTGAGTCAGTACAGGTGTCCGGATAAAGGGATGCCCAGAGTCAATTTTGAAATGCATGTGATGCATACCAGCGACAGACACCATGATGCACCCATGTCCTGATAGTCATTGCCACAATGGTGTGCATGTAGCACATGTCACTCCCCTGCAGGATCACTCATAGGAAGTTTCATGCCATGGCACAGGCATGCCTGCTAAGTCATACATCACTGTCTCCAGTCACATGGGCAGGGCAGCCAGACAACAACAGTCTGCACTGTCACTATAGTAGGTCATGGGGAATGCAAGTCCTGGAGCTGAACATGTGCACATGTACATCCCCCACACACCACATCATCTGAACCCTTATCTGTCCACGTCATACCAATTGGACATATGGGAGACCTGTAACAGAACCCTCTGAACCTGAGCACCTCACAATCTGCTGTGAATGGGAAACAGCTGCCTGAACATCACATTTGCATACCCCAGTCTGCACGGTCAGGTGATCAAACACCTATGTGTCACACAAGTATCGTCTCCTATGTCACATCTCCGGTGGCATGCTGAGCCCCAAACGAGAAACAGCCCTGACAACGAAGTCACAGCACACTGACACAGAGGCAGACAACTGAGGGGACATATCACTGAGCACAACGTGTCAGCTGATACACGTGAGTGGGAGTACAGAGTGTATTGTATGGCCTGGAGTATGCATGACTGTCCTGCCCCACGTGAATGAGGGATGAGCCCTGGACAGTAGGCAGGTGGCTAAGTATGTGTGACACACGTAATATACACACTCCTGGGGCCCAAACATTGTACCCACCCGCAGCATGGGTGTGTGCCAGATACCCCAGGCACATGTGGTGGATCAGCTCAGCAAGTGGACCACATATCAAAGTAACACGCAGATTACATGGCAGAACACAGGCATTGTGTAAGCAATGGACCCACTCCATGATGCCCACCACAGAGTTAGGGGAACAAATGCTGTCCCCCACCTTGAGCTGAGCAAAATGCAAGGACACAGTACCCAAGTGACACAATTCCCTGACTGTAAGGGCCACACCTGGGTATCAGATGAGGAGTGGGCAGTGCACAATTGAGGGACATGGGTCCTGGACCACATGACTGATGTACTGTGGAAGTTTAACCAGGCCAGAGGAGGGCACATAGCATGGCAGACAAAGTTCACAATGCAGTCATGGACTCACCCCTCCCTTGCTGCTCTCTGGCCTTCAGCTGCCCATCCAGATCAGGGAAGACCACAGCCAGGATCCTGAGCATGTGGGGGGTCAGGGTCCGGTGTCCGCCCCTCCTGCGAGGAGGCGACCGCTTCAGCTGGACCCGTGCGATCCTCCGGGTCCAGCCCCGAAGGTCCTGCTACCTCTTCTGGCAGTTGCGGATCCGGCGCTTGTAGACCCCCACGGATCTCACTGCCCGGATGATGGTCAGCCATATCTGCTGCTTCTGGTGGGCATCAACCTGTGAGGATGACAAAGTGAAAATGCCATTACTACACATTCAACATAATCGTGCATTACAAAGTTGGATATACATGTCTCAATCACAGGGGCACATGATGTACACAGGCAGTGCAACGATGGCTATGGACCGTTTGCCAGCAGTTACTACATGGTATCATTGCCTGGGTAGTAAAACCTTGTTTAAATGCACTGTCACTGCACTATACCTGTTCAGTGCATGTTACTACACACTATGGGGGGTGACAACTACTCAGTGAGCCTGCTAGCCAGTGGCGTGCAGACTGTAAGTCTTGCTAGTCAGACAACATGCACATTTAGTAAGGCAGTGGACAGCACACTCACCTGCTCCCCTGCTTTCCCATACAGCTTGCTGTACTGTGGAAGGAGGCCGTCCAGCAGGGCCTGGTTCTCCTCAGTGCTGAAGGCTGGGGCTCTCTCCACAGTACGTGCCATTGCAGGATCCAGAGGGTGCAGGTACAGCAGCAGTGGTGGTGGCAGATGTCGTCCTGGGGCATGTAGTGCAGGCAAGTGAGCTCTCAGGGGAACAGCCAGCATTATATGTGTGCTGCAGAGGCAGATACTGACCCATGTGTCCAAAGTGATAGGTCCAAGTCGTTTGCATCTTCTGAATCTGACCAATCCATGGAATAGCAGCACTAATACACGCCCACAGCATCCTTCAAAAGTTCAACTTCATGACACCCATGAATTTGCAACATTGTTGTGGGTGACCAACTGAATTCACAGCATCAGACTCGTTAAAGATTTGAAAACGCGTCCGTTGCCAGGCCAGGCCATAGCCAATGTGTGCGCACTGATCGGTCCATTGCTGTACAACGCGTATTGCGCATACAACGCGTACCCGCTCACATTGAATGCAATGGGCCGGCCGGGAACACCGATCGGTCCATTGCTGTTCAACGCTGCACCGCTCACATTGAATGCAATGGGCCGGCCGGGAACATCGATCGGTCCATTGCTGTTCAACGCGCACCAGCCACATTGCATGCAATGGGCCGGCCGGGAACACCGATCGGTCCATTGCTGTTCAACGCTGCACCGCGATACAACGCGTGCATCGCTCACATTGAATGCAATGGGCCGGCCAGGAACACCGATCGGTCCATTGCTGTTCAACGCGTACTCGGCTCACATTGAATGCAATGGGCCGGCCGGGAACACCGATCGGACCATTGCTATTCAACGCTGCACTCGCGATACAACGCTGCATCCGCTCACATTGAATGCAATGGGCCGGCCGGGAACACCGATCGGTCCATTGCTGTTCAACGCGTACCCGCCACATTGAATGCAATGGGCCGGCCGGGAACACCGATCGGTCCATTGCTGTTCAACGCTGCACCAGCTCACATTGAATGCAATGGGCCGGCCGGGAACACCGATCGGACCATTGCTGTTCAACGCGTACTCAGCGATACAACGCGTACTCGCTCACATTGAATGCAATGGGCCGGCCGGGAACACCGATCGGTTCATTGCTGTTCAACGCGTACTCCGCTCACATTGAATGCAACGGGCCGGCCGGGAACACCGATCGGACCATTGCTGTTCAACGCGCACCAGCGATACAACGCTGCACTCGCCACATTGAATGCAATGGGCCGGCCGGAACACCGACCGGTCCATTGCTGTTCAACGCGCACCCGCTGATACAACGCGTACCCGCTCACATTGAATGCAATGGGCCGGCCGGAACACCGATCGGTCCATTGCTGTTCAACGCGTACTCCGCCACATTGAATGCAATGGGCCGGCCGGGAACACCGATCGGTCAATTGCTGTTCAACGCTGCACTCGCGATACAACGCATACCCGCTCACATTGAATGCAATGGGCCGGCCAGGAACACCGATCGGTCCATTGCTGTTCAACGCGTACCCGCTCACATTGAATGCAATGGGCCGGCCGGGAACACCGATCGGACCATTGCTGTTCAACGCGCATCCGCGATACAACGCGTACTCCGCTCACATTGAATGCAATGGGCCGGCCGGGAACACCGATCGGTCCATTGCTGTTCAACGCGTGCACCGCCACATTGAATGCAATGGGCCGGCCGGGAACACCGATCGGTCCATTGCTGTTCAACGCTGCATCCGCCACATTGAATGCAATGGGCCGGCCGGGAACACCGATCGGACCATTGCTGTTCAACGCTGCACTCGCGATACAACGCTGCATCCGCTCACATTGAATGCAATGGGCCGGCCGGGAACACCGATCGGTCCATTGCTGTTCAACGCATACCCGCGATACAACGCGTACTCCGCCACATTGAATGCAATGGGCCGGCCGGGAACACCGATCGGTCCATTGCTGTTCAACGCTGCACTCGCCACATTGAATGCAATGGGCCGGCCGGGAACACCGATCGGTCCATTGCTGTTCAACGCGTACCCGCTCACATTGAATGCAATGGGCCGGCCGGGAACACCGATCAGTCCATTGCTGTTCAACGCGTACCCGCTCACATTGAATGAAATGGGCCAGCCGGGAACACCGATCGGTCCATTGCTGTTCAACGCGCACCCGCTCACATTGAATGCAATGGGCCGGCCGGAACACCGATCGGTCCATTGCTGTACAATGCGTCCCTGGACAAGTCACTGGCATATGTCACCATGCCTGTCACAGGTGAACATATGCCAGCCACATATACTTCCCAGGGAGTGAGGGGCACACCTACAACACCACAGCCTGTCCACACTGTATCCTAAGGCATGTAAGGCTGCATTACCTATTCCGTGTATGGGGGTGAACATGTTGTTCTGTGGGTGTCACTTCGGGCAGCCACTCCCAGGCTGTGCACGTGTTCATGGGGACAGGATCCTTGGTGTGTCGTGCACATGACCACTGTGATGTGCAAGTATTCATTCCTGAGCATGTGGCATTGTCACATTTCATGGTGGTGTATGTGTATGTCATGTCACATACCCCTGAGTCCCATGTGGGACGGTATGTACGTCCCAGGGTGACCCATTGGCACAATAGTGATGGTCCTCCACAGTCTGTGTGCATGTTGTGTTTACAATGTCTCTGATTCCATGTGCACAATGTGAGACAGTCTCCACATCCACGTTGTTTGTGCATGAACTTTGATGTTGTGCGTGTGTGTGCCACAGACGTCCATGTCTGTCCTGCCTTGGCAACAGGAACCAATACCTGTGGGGGTCATGGTTGTTTTGCTGTGGTGTATTCATGATGCACCATGTCATGCCAGTGTCCATGTGGCAATACAGGGTCCCTGGGAATCTACCTGTCGATGAGCTGTGATGCCTGGGGCACATCTGTCCTCACATGTCACTGTGGTGTGTGTTTGGAACGTGGCAGCAGTACATGGGTTCTGTGACACAGCCTAATGATATCCCATAGCACAACCTGGGACATGTTGAGGGAACATGTTGAACTGTGATGTTAGATGTTAGCCATGTAGGTGCCATACATGTCCTTACGTGAACGGCACACGCATCATGTACTTGTGTCTCATAATGGTGTATCATGTGATATTGAGTCTGGTCTATGCCACATATGTGGGGTGACTGACAATCTTTCTTTCTTCACCTATGCACTGCAGGGCACCAGCTGTCCATCGGCCATTCCCTGACCTTGCAACAGTGGTTGAACGGGACTGCATCCGACGGTACCGCTTCACCAGGCCACTGATTGAGGAATTGGCGGTGCGGTTGGCCCCACATTTGCAACCTGGCCGGATATACCCCACAGCGCTGACCCCCAAGGTGAAGGTGATGGCAGCCCTACACTTCTTTGCCACCGGTACCTTTCAACACACTGTGGCGTCTGCTGGTGGGATGTCACAGACCATGTTCAGCCATGTGCTCCGCGATGTTTTGGAGGCTATGTTGAGATACCTGAACCAGTACATCTATTTCCCTAGACTTCAACAACTCACTGACGTGAAGAGTGACTTCTATGCCCTGGGGAGGATGCCGCATGTCATTGGCTCCATTGATGGGACACATGTGGCTTTGGTACCACCACAGGCCCAAGAGCAGGAATACAGGAACCGCAAGCACTACCATTCGGTCAATGCACTGGTGGTATGTCTTGCAGATATGAGCATCTCACACGTGTGTGCCCGTTTCCCTGGTTCTGCACACGATGTGTACGTGATGAGGAGTAGTCGCATCCCGAGGATGATGTCACAGATGCAGAACCAGCGTGCCTGGCTTGTTGGTGTGTACTGACTATGTGAAAAACAAAAGAGAGAGCGAGGATCTAAGGGTACATCCTGATCCCCTGGGTAAAGTTGCAAAAAACAATGTGGACGGACCCTGTTGTAGTATGAATCTATCAATCACTAAGTGTGGTAAGTCCAGGGACCCATTAGGTATATTTAAAAGACCTCTCACACACCAACCTGGTTGGTGTCATGCTTCATCATAGGGTCCCAACCGGGTGGCCTAATGCCGCCCGGTTGTGCTACGACGCCTGATTACAGCGGAGCAGGTGTGGTGTGAATGTGTGATGTGAATGTTAAAAATACCTCTGAGAATCCTTGCCAGGTAAATTTAATAGTGGCGGCTCAGGGTATGGTTAAAAACTACGTGATGCCAACTAACAAGAGATAATAATCTGTAGTTGTTTAGGGTAATGTGGTCTACATGTTTCAGCCCGTTAAAAAATTCGAATGGGCTTTCTTCAGGACCGAGAATAAAAACGTGAGTGGCAAAGTGAAGGCCACTTGAAAAGTGAAGTACCAACACACGCGCTAAGGTGTGTGGACTAGGTGTCGGTATACTTACTGACACCGATAAAAAGCCTATGAAGGAAAAAGACAAAACAAGACATGTAATTCTTTTGAGCAACATAAAATGCAATCTTTCAAAGCAACACAAAATCGCAATCTCAAACATGCCGTGATAGTCGAACTGACCACCACCGTGACAGTGATAGAGTAATAATGGGTCAGCATGCAAGTATCTACAGCATGCTTAGCAGTAACAATGCCGTAAGGCTGGATGATCACAAGGAAGCACCGTGAAACAAATAGTACACTATGCGGATCAAGTACCCACGCTAAAACGTGAATTAGATGGTCACATGGGAGCATCGTGAAGCGAGTGGCCATGATGTGATGGGAGCCAATGCTTATGTATTACGGGCAGCGGGTAAAAAATATGCGCTGCTTGCAGGGTGCTGATTAAATAATGCGAAGTGGCGCGCAGGGAGTTAGTCACATATGCGGCCAAAACAAACGCCTTAAAAAATGCATAAGTTACGAATAGGCAAAATAGCATGTTTAAAAAAGGTAGAAACAATTGTAAATCCCAAAAATATAATTACTATGAAGAAGAAATCTAGGCAGCTAATCAGGGCATAGGAGGGGTCTCATCCGGTAAACCAATCTGCAAGGAAAGAGATGGCCTTTCAGTATAAAGTCATGGGAGAACCGTATTAAATCCATTCTTTAGGGCGCTCAGTTTAGGAAGTGACGGCACCACGTAAGGGGATGACTAAGCAAAAAAAGCTCATCTGAGTATAACGGGCTAATACGTGGCGGCCATATTGGGAGACCTATGAGCTAAAGGCAGGCAAGGCGGCAATGGCAGCCATTGATAAGAGGTGAAAATTCACAATACAGGTGCAAGGAAGCAGTGGTGTGTTATAACACGGCGGCAAGAAAAAAGAAGGAAAGAAAAAGAAGAGTATTACTCAGAAAAGCGCGTTGAACAGTAGTGTTCAAAAAATATATAGTGTTCAGAAAAATGACCTAACTGGCAGCGCTGGGCATAAAGTGTGCTCAGTGTTTATCCTGAAGAAAAACAAAACAAATGAAAATAAAAAGTAAAAATAGTAATTACATGAAATGGAAAGTGTTACACAGAAATCGTCTTTTGGGCATTTTGCAAATGACAAACAGCACTGAATATAGAATAAGTATCCTGCGCTGGTATAGAGTGTAATGGATAAGTATTATCTCCTAAGGCTTTTTTTTTATTTTATTTTTTTATTTTTAACATTCTTTTTATTAGTTTTCCAATAATACGCACATTACAGCTCTAGTGAGCGTTAAAACATTAAGAAAACTTTACAACAACACTGTGATCCATTGATTATGCAATTTTCAGTTCCAATGCATACCCCAACCTCATTATGTTACCCCTCGAAAGTCCATTACATTGTGTCAAACACCAGTACAACGTCATTCAGGCAGTGTGGTGGTATCAGTTTGTTTAAGAAGATATTGTCTGAGTGGTTCCCAAATGTCTCTGGGTCTTGACATCATAGGCAGGCCTTCTGCATATAGTGCTAGTTGTTCATTACAATACACCAGATCCTTGATCCACAATTTAATTGTTGGGGCTAGAACGCCTTCCCAATGTAGCGCCACTCGACGCTTAGCCAGCAGAAGTGCAATGCGTACAAATTTCACCACTGCTCCTTTCAGCTGCGGTACAAAACACAACAAGCATATAGCAGGTGTGCACTGTAGGGTAGCCCCGTCATCTCCCGCAGTCGCTGCACCACACTCTCCCAATACATGAATACACGTCCACACTCCCATGCGAGATGGAAGAAATCAGCGTCAGGATGACCACATCGTTTACAGTTACTTGTGTCTCTTAGCCCATACCTATGGAGTTTGGCCGGGTGTGGTAGGTTTGGTGGATATATTTAAAATGAATTATGCGCAGATTCCCGTTAGGAGTAAGGGACCCCGTCAGCCCACATATGTACTCCCAATCTTTGTCTGATAGTGGGGGAGTTATACTTTGATTCCACCTAGCATGACTTCCATCCGGCGCATTGATTCTCTCCTCCCTCACCGCCCGATATAGTTTAGTGATCAATTTGCGTCGAGATGGTGCTACCAGCAACAGCTGTAGAGCTTGTAATGTTGGAGGTTCATCTGGGTATGTAGGATAGTGATCCTTGAGTGCGCGTCTCAGCCTGTAGAGGGCAAAAGTGAACAGTAGTGAAGGATTTGCTATATATGTCAAGTGTTCCTCTGTAATAATTCTCCCCTCCGGGTAAATATCCCGCATGTGCATGAGGCCTACCTCTCTCATGGCTTTGATGGGCCCTTCCTCTTGTGTGACAGAGAGGGCTGCATGGTGTGCCATGGGTAGCGCTGGTGCGTATAAAGGCAATCTATCAGTAAGTTTACCTATGGCCTGCCATGCTCCTATTGTTGTATCTACTAAATTGATTTCTGTGCGGGGCGTACGTCTGCGGTTATATGTGATGACCCCCGCTAGTGGAACCGGGTGTGCATCCCCCTCCTCCACCGCAACATGCGGAGTGAAAGCGTGCGGCCTGAACCAATAATATGCATATTGTGCTTGCGCGCATAGGTAATAGAGATATAGGTCTGGTGCATTAAATCCACCTCCAGCATAATCCAGCGTCAATGTAGCCCATTTCACTCTTGCCTGTTTGCCTCCCCACACTAAACGTAGAAGCAGGGTCTGGATTTCCCTAAAGAACTGGCGTGTCAGTTTAATTGGGATGTTTGTGAACAAGTAGAGGAGACGTGGTAGTACAACCATCTTGATGACCGCTATGCGATCAGCAAGTGAAAGCGGCAGCCTGTTCCATCTTTCCACCTGCTGCTCCAATTTCATGCGTGCCCTGCCATAGTTTTCCCTGACCACGATATCAGGGTCACGGTGTACCCAGACTCCCAAATACTTCACCGGCTCTGTGGTCCAGACTAAGGGATATTCCATGCTGGGGGTGTCGTTTTGGCCGTAAGTGGTATAATAATCGATTTATCCCAGTTGAGCTGCAGTCCCGCAAACAGACCAAATCTTATATATTCCCGCAGTACGTCCGCCAAGTATTGACCCGGCTCCCTTAAAAATAGTACCATGTCGTCGGCGTACAGAGATATGCCAACTGGGCGATGTAAAAAATTTAATGCCGCTTTTCTATGCCGCTGACGGATGATACACGCCAGTGGCTCGAGGGCCAGAGCGAATAGTAGCGGTGAGAGTGGGCATCCTTGGTGGGTGCCCCTGTGGATTTGAAATGATCGGGAGGTCAGTCCTCCAACCCGTATCAGGGCGGATGGATCGGCGTACAGAAGCCGCACCCATCCGAGAAATAACGGTGGAAATCCCATTCGTCTCAATATATGGAACATATATTCCCACTTAATGGAATCGAACGCCTTCGCCGCGTCCAGTAGGACCGCGGCAGCAGGCAGCTCAGGATCCAAAACGTGTAACATAGCAAAAAGCGTTCTCAGATTATAAGACGTCGATCGTTCCGGGATAAAGCCCGACTGATCTGGAAGAACCAAACTGGGCATTAAGGGCTGTAATCTAGTAGCCAGTATCGTTGCCAGGATCTTGGCATCAATATTTATTAACGACAGTGGCCGATAAGAGTCGCAGCTATCAGGGGGCTTATCCTTTTTAACAATGTGATAATCAATGCCTGGCGAAGGGTCGGTGGTAGTAGGCCGGTTTCATGTGCTTCCGCGTACATCTCAAGTATGTGGGGGTAACTAGATCTATGTACTCTTTGTAAAACTCAGCCGTGAGCCCATCCGGGCCCGGCGCTTTCTGATTATTCATTGACCGTATAGCCGCTTTGATATCTTCCTCTTCAATAGGTCGATCTAAATATTGGCGATGAGAATCTGAGAGCCAGGCACAGGCTATGTCTGCCAGATAAGCATCCATTTCCGGCTCTGCCGCACCACCACGTGATGCATAGAGATCAGAGTAGAATTCTCGAAATTGCTCCACTATAGCCTTTGGTGCATGGTGGGCTACCCCTGGGTGTCTGTGATTGTAGTGATGTGGTGAAAGTCCTCCCTTACTTTTAATTTTGTGGCCAGATTACTGCCCGGTCGACCCCCTCTCCGTAAGCCCGTGCAACACGCCTGCGTGCTATATAGCGAATCTCGGACTCCGCTAGTGAGTCATATTTTTGTAACAGGTCTCGTATGTCTGCCAGTGTCTCAGGACGGGGAGTGAGAGTATATTGTCGTTCAGCCTCCGCCAACCGACCTTCAACCTTAGCAAGTTGCCCGCGAATATCTTTTAAAATACCAGCCGTGGTACTAATACAGACACCTCTGATGGTGACCTTAAAGGCCTCCCAAATTGTGCCCGCACTGTCCACTGTGCCTACGTTAGTTTAAAAATATTGCTCTATGGCTGTCCGTATTGCGGCATTATAAAGAGGGTCTAATAGTGCCTGCGCCCGAAATCGCCATGTATAGGGTCGGCGCTCATTAGATTCGATCTTGAATGTGAGCAGCACTGGGTTGTGGTCTGACAGCGTGCGAGGAAGTACCACCACATCTGTAACCCAATTATTCGCCTCACCGTTTAAGAGCCAATAATCCAGGCGAGACCAGCTATTATGCGCAGGCGTGGCGTGCGTGCCCACTTTGGCCGCACCATTCCGGAGTCTCCACACATCCACTAGCCCAAATTCCAGCATCGCATCATTGACGCTCCTCGCAATTTTAGGTGTGCGTAGGCCTTGGGGGTTAGATTTATCTAACTGCGGATCTAGATACGTGTTGAAGTCCCCGCCCCACACTGTGGCTGCCTCAGGCCATTCGCGTAGAGTGCTGTATAGTCGTGTGTAGGTCTCCGGGTCGTCCGCTATGGGGCCATAGATATTGATCAGGGTAATGAGGGAGGTGCCTAATTTACCATGCACCATGGCGCATCGTCCGTCCCTATCTGTGTGGGTGCTGATAGGGGTAAAGTGTACGCCCGCTTCACCAAAATAAGCACTCCCCTAGCATATGAAGAATATGAGGAAGCCAGTTTGTATCCCGCCCATCTAAGTGCAATCGTAATCTCAGAAGCCGCCGTGAGATGCGTCTCCTGTAGGAGAGCGATCTGAATGTCATGGCGGTCTAGATATGCAAACACCTGTCTGATTTTTTTGGGGGTGTTAAGACCGCGAACATTCCAGGTTATACAATTGTATTTCTCACCCATACTCATTCTTGTGTAACTGACAAGCTAATAACATTATCATGGTGTCAGTATGACAGTGGTATGCAACAGCCCGTCTTATCAACACATCCAGTATGGTCACAGTGAACAAACATACCCCAATCCAATGCCCTCGCCCTCCCCCCACCCACTTCAGCAACCCCAATTCGCCAAAGCCATCCCTTAACCATACCCGTCTCCCCCTACCCACCTCCCCCCCCCAAATCCCATGTAAACGAAACAGCTTGTGTGGTATACACACGGGGACCAGAGCAGCCAGCCAATGGGCCCAGTGACTGTCGTCACATGGGGGTCGCCTTTAGTTTGTGATGATATCCATCTCCACCCTCCCATGCCAACCATAAGGCAATTCAGACGCCCACATCCGGCACAACGGCAGACATATTGTGAATGTGTTCCACCCCATCAGGGCCAAGCATAACTGACAACATACATCGTGAGTTTAGGTTGTGCACTTATCTGTGTCCATATGGTTTGTGGCCAGTCTCGTTCAAGAGTCAATCACCCCTGTAATGTTCTGCCAAGGATAGATGGCTGTTATTCCACATCCGAAGTATGGTCCTGCGACTCTTGCTCGCCCCTGGGCGAACGTCTACGCGGTGCTTGTGTGCCTCTCTGTTTCAGAAATTTTTGCACCTCCTTAGGGTCGTTGTAGAGTCTGCTTTTGCCCCCCTCCGTAACACGGAGACGAGCGGGGTAGATCATTGCATATGTGATGTTCTGGTCACGAAGCGCTTTCTTGACATCCATGAACTTCTTCCGGGCCTCTTGCACTTGTTGCGTGAAATCTGGGTAAAGAGATATCTGCATGCCTTCGTGTGATAATGTTCCCAGCTCTCTTGCCCTGCGGAGGGCTGCATCCCGGTCTCTGTAGTTTAGGAGTTTTGCTATGATGGGACGTGGCCTTGCACCGGGTGCAGGGAGCGGCGCCAAGGACCTGTGCGCCCGTTCGACAATAAAGACGGGTGAGAAGGTGTCTTTACCCAGTAGCGCGATTAATAGAGACTCTATATAGCGTTCCATGGGGCCCGTGTTGGTCGATTCCGCAATCCCCATAAGGCGTAGATTGTTGTGGCGGGACCTCGCTTCTAAGTCTTCTGATTTCGCCATGAGTGTCGCCAGCACTTTATCTGTTTTCTCCTGTTTTGTGTCCGCTTGGCGCTGCGCATCCTCGGTGTCTGATATCCGCCTCTCCGCCATGTCTATCCGCTCCGTGTGTCGATCCAGCCTCTCGGACATACGGTCCACTCTATAGGTCAGTGTATCAATCTTCCCATCTATGTTGGTCAACGTTGCCTGTATCGTCGAGAACATAGTTTGAAAATCCACGGCGGTAGCAGGCTGCGTGCTCACAGTGGGCGCTGGTATTTGTTCTGTCCCAGGGTTGTCCGCCATTTTCTTTGCCTGGTCGAAGTTAAGCTTGGGCTGAGTACGATCTTGCTTGCCCATTATCGCTGAGTGACGGTCCGCGTAGTACCGACCCAGGGAGAGGCCGCCGACAGTCCCAGAGGCCTTATTCGTCTGGCGCGCAGTCTGCACGGGTGGATGTACTCAAAGCAAGAGCGTGCGTACAGAAGGATCGCAGAAGCCCCTCAGATGTGTGCCCCAGTATCGTGGAGTGCAGTGTCTGCGTCTCAGCCTACCTCAGTAGTGCAGTCAAAGGGCACCTTCAGGGCATCAGCACACGGTGGGTGTGTATTTGAGTCAGGGCTGCCAGCCGAGGGTCACCCGCTCCGCGATCCCAGCTCCACGCCAGCGGGGCCCAGGACTCCAGCCACGCAGTCCGCAAGCGCCGGCGTCGGTCAGAGGGCCGGGGGGCACAGATGATCAGTCCGCAGCCTGCAGGGGTGCGGCGCCGAACTCGCCGCCAGGCGCCAAGCCGCACAGATCTTCGTGCCGGCTGCCAGGGAGTCCAGGAGGGTCACAGCAGCGTAAAACGGGGGCACCGACCCTCGATGCGGGCCCCGCAGCCCCGCCCGCTGTCGCTGCAACCCGCTTCACCCCCGCTGCAGCCCAGCGTCGGCCACGCGCACGGCCCACTACCGCAAATCGCTCCCACCTCCAGTCCTCGGGGTGAACGGGACCTCCCGCGGCCCCCGACCTTCGCAATGCCGCAGTTGTCAGCCGCACAGCTCCGTCAGCGGCTCCCTCCCAGGCAGGAGAGGGACCGCACAGGGGGCCCTCCGCGGCTTCCGCGTCTCAGTTTCGCCGAGGCCGCGCTTATGGTTCTCACAGGCCCTGTATCGGCCGCCGCGTCAGCGCCGCCGGCGTTGTCTTCCCGGGAGGCGACACGTACAGGATTCGGCGTATTCAGTTGCCGCCGTGCTCCGGTGCAGGAATCCGCGAGCCTCAGTGCACAGGACAGGCTGGAGAAGGAGGATAATTGTAGGATTGTTAGGTGACCGCAAGGAGCTCGCCTACGACGCGGCCATCTTGCTGGCTGGGCTAGCTCCGCCCCCATCTCCTAAGGCTTTGCCAGGGAATATTATCGTTGAGTCCTGTCAGATGACTGGATAGGCGATAAACCCATCTTTGTTCTTTCTCCAATAGACGATTTTGTATGTTAGACATGTTAGAATCAAGAGCCTCGATGACCACCCAACTGATGTCATTCGTGGTATGACCAGCTTCAAGGAAATGGCTTGTCATTTTTGTGGTCGTCTTCTTGCATCTAATCATACTGCGATGCTCGCAAATTCTAGTCTTGACTTTCCGATTAGTCATCCCAATGTACGTAAGATTACAAGGACATGTGATGCGATATACGACATGGGCTGTGTTACAGTTCGTGTGTGTCCTTAAATGCCAGGTCTTGCCCGGTTCCAAGTTGAGATTTTTGGTAGTCATGGTTATGTGGCACACACTACAGTCTCCGCAAGGATAGTGGCCCACCACATTAGGGAGTCCCCACGCATTCAGAATTGTATTAGGGGGTTTCCTTTGGGGTGTTGGTCGTGTAGCAACCAAAGCGTCCTTAATTGATCTAGCCTTTCTGTGAGACATCAACGGAAGTTCCCAATTCAGGGTGCCTGTCTTTAGAATCCGCCAATGTTTTTTATGATGTCAGACACCTCATGTGAGACAGCGTTATAGGTGGTAACGCACGTGAGTGGAATGGGGGTGGATGCACGATTCTGCACTTCAATGAGGCCCTCCCGGTTCTGATTCCGAGCCCGCTTGTTGGCTTTATCGGTGATACGTTGAGGGTAATCACGCTGTCGCAATTTGGTACTCAGATCAGAGGCTTGTTGTTTGTAATCTCTTATGTCACTACAGTTCCTGCGGAGGTGAAGGTATTGTCCATAGGGATGATTCTCCCGCAGGGATCTGGGGTGAAAACTTGAGAAATGGAGGAGTGAATTGCGGTCCGTTGGTTTGAAGTGGGTTTTACTTTTCAGAAGGCCTCCTACTGCTTCAATATCCAGATCAAGAAACGTCGCCTTATTGTGGTCAAAACTGTGTGTGAATCTGAGGTTAGGATCGCACGTGTTTAACCATGTACAGAAAGAAAGCAACGATTCTGTATCACCTTCCCAGATCATCAAGATGTCGTCGATATAACGTTTGTAGAACTTGATCTGAGGGATACGCGGCGTCTGATTATGCAGTAGGTATCTGGTTTCAAAGTGGTACACGTAGAGTCCCGCTACACTGGGGGCGAAGACGCTCCCCATTGAAGTCCCATACTTCTGTAAGTAGAGTTGGCCTTCATACTCAAAAAAGTTCTCTTTCAGGGCTAATGAAGCACACTCCAGGATGAGTCTCTTGGGGGTCTGATATTGCCAATCAGATTCGTTGAGAGCTGTTTTCAACACTTCAAGGGTATCATCTTGCGGGAGGCCGGTGTAGAGGCTCTCCACGTCAAGACTTACCAAAAAAGAATTGTCAGGGTTGAAGGCTAGAGTATTGATTAACCTCAAAAGATCTTTAGTGTCCTTAAGGTACGTACTCGTGGACTGTACCATTGGTTGGAAAAAGAAATCACAGTAACGTGATAAGGGTTCCAATAAGGACCCAATGCCTGATACAATAGGGCGTCCAGGAGGTGGAAACTTATTTTTATGTGTCTTAGGCAAAATGTAAAAGGTAGGTATGAGACCAGGAGTAGAGACCAAAAATTTCGCTTCTTTGGTTGTGATTTGACCTGAGTGTTCCGCGTCTTCAACCAATGTTTGGATGCGTGTTTTGAGTCTTGTCCTCTGGTCTTGTGTCAGTTTTTCATAGTTCTTGGGATCGTTGAGGAGGCGGGCACATTCCTGTCGGTAATCTTCCAGATTGAGGATCACTGTGCCCCCGCCCTTGTCCGCTGGTTTAATGATGATCTTTTCATTGGTTCTAAGTGATTCCAGGGCCTGATGTTCCTTGCTACTGAAATTCTGAAAGGTGTGTTTACCTTGTAAGTTTTCCACGTCCTTGTAGACAGCCTGCTCGTAAACAGTGATTTCTGGTGGTATAGAACATGGTGGTGGCATGTAAGTAGATTTGACTCGAAAATGGGTGTCGGCCTGTTGATGAGTTTTAAGTTGAGGTGTGCTTTCAAAGCAGGCCTTTAGTCTCAGTTTGCGAAAGAATTCTGCCAATTCGCAATGTAATCGGAACTTATCAAGTTTAGCCGTAGGTGAATAGCCGAGTCCTTTCTCCAGGACTGATAATTCCGATGGTGATAGGGCATAAGATGAGAGGTTGGTGACCAAACTCATCTCGTGCTGGGTCCCGGTTGTGGGTCCTTTGTCTTGCTCCTTGTTAATGTGCCTTGGGGTTGGTCGTCTTCCCAATGCACTTGGTTCGCTCGTCGTCTCCTTCCGCGGCCTCGGGGGCCTCTTCCTAAAAAAGGAAACAGTTGGTTTTGGTTCAAGTACGGTGGAGGGGGAGGAGGCCCGAGAGGCGAATTCCAACCGTATCCATTCTGTGGATGCATTTGAGGGTAAGGGGTCATGAAGTGCATATTGGCACCTGGTGGTCCTTGAGCCCAAGGTTGTTGCCAGCCTATATTTCTTCCCCTGCCCTGTTGTCCTCTGCGATAACTGCTAGAACTCCCCCTCCAAAAGACGATTTCTGTGTAACACTTTCCATTTCATGTAATTACTATTTTTACTTTTTATTTTCATTTGTTTTGTTTTTCTTCAGGATATACACTGAGCACACTTTATGCCCAGCGCTGCCAGTTAGGTCATTCTGAACACTATATATTTTTTGAACACTACTGTTCGACGCGCTTTTCTGAGTAATACTCTTCTTTTTCTTTCTCTTTCTTTTTTCTTGCCGCCGTGTTATAACACACCACGGCTTCCTTGCACCTGTATTGTGAATTTTCACCTCTTTCCAATGGCTGCCATTGCTGCCTTGCCTGCCTTTAGCTCATAGGTCTCCCAATATGGCCGCCACGTATTAGCCCGTTATACTCAGACAAGCTTTTTTTGCTTAGTCATCCCCTTACGTGGTGCCGTCACTTCCTAAACTGAGCGCCCTAAAGAATGGATTTAATACGGTTCTCCCAGCGTGTCCGATACCAGCCGGGACATCGGGAGACCGCAGTAGGTTGTATAACGGGAATCCTCATGCAACCAAGTAAGGTTGTGTTTCTGTGGACCATGGGCGACCCGCTGCTCTATCCATGATTTTATACTGAAAGGCCATCTCTTTCCTTGCAGATTGGTTTCCCGGATGAGACCCCTCCTATGCCCTGATTAGCTGCCTAGATTTCTTCTTCATAGTAATTATATTTTTGGGATTTACAATTGTTTCTACCTTTTTTAAACATGCTATTTTGCCTATTCGTAACTTATGCATTCTTTAAGGCGTTTGTTTTGGCCGCATATGTGACTAACTCCCTGCGAGCCACTTCGCATTATTTAATCAGCACCCTGCAAGCAGCGCATATTTTTTACCCGCTGCCCGTAATACATAAGCATTGGCTCCCATCACATCATGGCCACTCGCTTCACGATGCTCCCATGTGACCATCTAATTCACGTTTTAGCGTGGGTACTTGATCCGCATAGTGTACTATTTGTTTCACGGTGCTTCCTTGTGATCATCCAGCCTTACGGCATTGTTACTGCTAAGCATGCTGTAGATACTTGCATGCTGAACCATTATTACTCTATCACTGTCACGGTGGTGGTCAGTTCGACTATCACGGCATGTTTGAGATTGCGATTTTGTGTTGCTTTGAAAGATTGCATTTTATGTTGCTCAAAAGAATTACATGTCTTGTTTTGTCTTTTTCCTTCATAGGCTTTTTATCAGTGTCAGTAAGTATACCGACACCTAGTCCACACACCTTAGCGCGTGTGTTGGTACTTCACTTTTCACGTGGCCTTCACTTTGCCACTCACGTTTTTATTCTCGGTCCTGAAGAAAGCCCATTCGAATTTTTTAACGGGCTGAAACATGTAGACCACATCACCCTAAACAACTACAGATTATTATCTCTTGTTAGTTGGCATCTCATAGTTTTTAACCATACCCTGAGCCGCCACTATTAAATTTACCTGGCAAGGATTCTCAGAGGTATTTTTAACATTCACATCACACATTCACACCACACCTGCTCCGCTGTAATCAGGCGTCGTAGCACAACCGGGTGGCATTAGGCCACCCGGTTGGGACCCCTATGATGAAGCATGACACCAACCAGGTTGGTGTGTGAGGGGTCTTTTAAATATACCTAATGGGTCCCTGGACTTACCACACTTAGTGATTGATAGATTCACGTGTACTGACTATGTACCATTGTGTGTGTTCTGCAATGTTGTGTTCCACCCTCTTTTCCAAGTCAGCTAATGTGCAATTGTCTGTATGTAGGTGACTCCGGATACCCCAACATGCCATGGTTGCTGACGCCCCTCAGGAACCCTGTGACACCAGCCCAGATGCGTTACAATGAGGCACATGGTCGGACCAGGAGAGACATTGAGCGGACATTTGGTCTCCTGAAGACCCGCTTCCGCTGCCTGGACAAGACAGGAGGGGCCCTCCCATATGCCCCAGCAAAGGTGTGCAAGATTGTCATCGTCTGCTGCATGCTACACAACCTGGCTGTGCGGAAGGAGTTGCCTCTCATCCTGGATGACGATGATCAACATCCGCCACCTGTGGAGGATCCTGGCCTGGACCACGATGCCAGTGATGATGATGATGATGATGGTGATGTCCGCACACAGCTCATCACCAACTTCTTCAGCTGAATGTGAGTATCCGGAGATGTAATGTCAATGATGTGAGTATGCATGATATGTGTTGGTGGTGCTCTGGTGCTGTTTGAGTGTGGCCATGTGCGACATGACTGTATGCGTGTAGCGATGTGTCCTTACAGGTAGTCTGTACTCCCCAACAGTGTTGACATGCTAACGTGGTTCTGGGTGGGTATCTTGTGACATGTATTGGGCATGAGTATTGCAGTTCTGTCCTGTTCTTCAGTGCTTTTGACTGTGTGTCATTTCTGTCCTTCACAGGGTACTTTCAGAGTTGTTTGGTCAACTGTGATCCCCCAACACCGTGATTGAACTTCCAGGGTGGTAGCTGTCGTATCCCTACAGGTGATGTGCGCCACACCCATGGACTTCCTTCCTTCTACACTTGTTGACTGTGTGCCCACTGCCAGGTGGGATTACCTTGCATCTGTAGTGGTTACAACATGTTGCAAATGTGTAATAAACCTGTGCTTCACTTTGTGATGTGCGTTGTCTGTGGTCACACATCTGACTGACATTTGCTTACTGCACCAGTGGGCTAGTTGACAAAGACTGTGAATAGGTGTTGTGTCTGTGCATTGCACCGTATTTCCTGGCCAACATTAGTGTAGGCGATGAGTCAGGTGGCCTTGGTGTGTATATGTTGTGTAGCCCTGGTGGTGTGTCTCCCTCATATGCGTCACGTTGCCATGACTCACATGCCTGTGTTGTACTTGCTGTGGCAGTTAGCATGCACAGTGTAATTTCGCAGGTCATCATCTCCATGACAGAAACCACATTTGAATCACAACAGAGGCAGGTATGGTGTATTACTGTGTTTATTGTCATACATGTGTGAGTATGGTGCACAGGATGGTGGGTGCTGTACATTGTGATTGTAATCCAAAGTTCCTAGATGATTTGGAAGTCCTGGTAGCAGAAATGTCCTGAGTAAAGTCCACAGTCATCTGATACATTGGTCCAACTTGTACTCCCCATGTCATGTGGGGGAGTTGTGTTGCATTCAACAGGGTGTACAATTTGCGCACAAAGGTGATTATCCAGCACAGGTTTTGGCTTCCTGGTGGTTGCGCATGGCCATCGGCCTCTCAGTTGCCCTTCCTCGGACGACCCCTCTTCTTTGGGGGGACCCTCAAGTGCAGGCTGCTGCGATGCAGGGGACTCTCCGCCAGAGTCATCCTCCCTCCCTGTGGCAGTTGCAGTTGTTTCAGCACCAGATGTTGTGGGCACACAGGGAGGTGTTGACATGTTGCTGCTCATCTGGCGGAGGCATTGTAATATGTCCCTATGCACCGCCGTCATCTCTTGCAGTGTGTCCCACTTGGACTCCATGCGGGACATGTGTAAGTCCAAGCGTGCATGATGGGCAGCCTGCTGCTGTCGTATGTCCCTGAGGATCCCCACTACCTGGCTGAACTCTCCGATGCTGGTCTGGTACGCATCGGCTATGCGTACCAGTTGTGGGTCATCATGCAGTCCAGACCCCTCTGCGAGCAGTGACCTATGTCTACCACCCCTCCCACCACCCCTGGTGACACGTGCAGTACCTGAGGTGGCACGCACAGGTGATCCTGGGCCCCCTTGGGGGTTGTTGGTGGTGTTGGTGTCCATAGCCCCACATTGGGCAGGGGTCCGTGTGCTGGTGGTGGTGGTGGTCCTTGGTCTGGTCCGTGTCGGCAGGGGTGGTTTGTGTGTTGTCAGTCGTTGGAGGGGTGGGTTCAGGGGGTGCAGCTGGTGGTCCTGCTGGTGCTGCATGTTGACTCGCTCCGGAGGTGCAAGGTAGGTCTTCGTCATCCGAGGAGGGCAGAGGCTGTTCCACACCAGTGAGCTCCGTTTCCCCTGGATCCTGGGACAGGGACTCCTCAGCGTCTGCTGCTGTGTCCCCATCATCACCTGTTTTTGGGAGACACACACAATGTATGTTATGTTTCTGCAGGCATCAATGGTTGACACACCTGACAGTTGTGACTGTACCTCTGGATGCGGGCCTGTACATTGCATTGTCCTGAGTTGTCACAGTCAGAGGTTGATATTGGTGTAGCACATTGTCCTGCATACTTTGAGCATTTCAATTTGAATGTTGGGGTGTGTACATGGTCTGCATGGGTTGTATTTGGTTGACATCCGGCCCTCCTTCTCCCCCAGCCCAGTTATCCCACCATGAAGCATGCCACCCTTGCAGTGGGTTCAGGTTGACTCTCAGGATGTCAGTGAGTGGTGTCCTGCTGTTGGTGGTGCCCAGTTCCCAGCAGGGCCTTGTGCTCCCCACAGCAGTACCCAGTGTCAGCCATCTTGTCAGTTCTTTTCCACTCCCTGTGATGTGCGCATGGTTCAGGGTGGTGTTGATGGGACAGTTGTGAGGGTGAGCAATATCTGTGACTACCACTCCCATCATGCTATTGCCTCCACCCCCTTCCCAGCATGCCCATACTTCCTTCCTTTTGAGTGTACTTCACTGTGTGTGAGTGTGACAGCAATGGCAAGATGGCTGACAGTGGTGTCCTGCTGTTGGTTGGTGCCCAGTTCCCAGCAGGGCCTTGTGCTCCCCACAACAGAGCACCATTGTCAGACATCTTTGAAGTGGCTTTTCACTCCCTGTGAGGTGTGCATGGTTCAGTGTGAGCTTGCTGGGCCATGTGGGTGGGGGATGTTGAGCTGTGACTACCACTCCCATCATGCTATTGCCTACACCCCCCTTCCCAGCATGCCCATGCTTCCTTCCTTTTGAGTGGACTTCACTGTGTGTGAGTGTGACAGCAATGGCAAGATGGCTGACAGTGGTGTCCTGCTGTTGGTTGGTGCCTAGTTCCCAGCAGGGCCTTGTGCTCCCACAACATTGCACCAGTGTCAGACATCTTTGATGTGGCTTTTGACTCCCTGTGAGGTGTGCATGCTTGGGTGTGATCTTGCTGGGCCATGTGGGTGGGGGATGTTGGGCTGTGACTACCACTCCCATCCTGCTTTTGCCTCCACCCCCTTCCCAGCATGCCCATGCTTCCTTCCTTTGACTCTGCTTCCCTGTGGGGTTGTGTGCCTGTGCTGACAAGATGGCTGACAGTGTTATCCTGGGGTTAGTTTTGCTACAAGTCCCATGTGTGTCCCTGTGCTTCACACAGCATGACCCAGAGTTGTGGTTCTTTGTGGGATATTTGATTTGTGCGTTTGAGGCAATGCATTCTCCCAGGTGAGTTGTGTGTAGTTTGTGTTAAGGGGGGGTGTGTGAAAAGCTGCTTATTAATATGGTCTGAGGTGTCAGTCCTCCTTCCCACCCAGCCAGATATCCTACCATGGAACGTGCTTCTATTGCAGGGAGTGCAAGTTGTCTTTCAGGATGTCAGTCAGTGGTGTCCTGCTGTTGGTTGGTGCACAGTTCCCAGAAGGGCCTTGTGCTCCCCACAGCAGTAGCCAGTGTCAGCCATCTTGTCAGTTGTTTTCCACTCCCTGTGATGTGAGCATGGTTCATGGTGGTGTTGATGTGCGCATTGTGAGGGTGGGCAATATCTGTGACTACGACTCCCATCATGCTATTGCCTCCACCCCCCTTCCCAGCATGCCCATACTTCCTTCCTTTTGAGTGTACTTCACTGTGTGTGAGTGTGACAGCAATGGCAAGATGGCTGACAGTGGTGTTCTGCTGTTGGTGGTGCCCAGTTCCCAGCAGGGCCTTGTGCTCCCCACAGCAGTGGCCAGTGTCAGCCATCTTGTCAGTTGTTTTCCACGCCCTGTGATGTGGGCATGGTTCATGGTGGTGTTGATGTGCGCATTGTGAGGGTGGGCAATACCTGTGACTACGACTCCCATGATGCTATTGGCTACACTGACTTGCCCAGCATACACAGAATTCCTTCCTTTCAGTGAGCTTCCCTGTGAGGTGGTGTTGTGGTGGTGGCTACATATCTGACTGTGTTTGTTGGTTAGATTTGTGCCACTGCCTAGCTCTATTTGTTGTTGGGTTTGTACATGTCATGACACAGTTACATATCACTATGAGATGGCATGTATTGTGTTTATCTGACTGACATACACATTTTGGGATGATTCTGTTTTGGTTGCTGTGGATTTGCTAAGGGTGCCTGGTTTGACTCTCCCCTTGACAGTGATGTGTGTGTATTGTCGCACAATATTGTGTACATTTGTTGTGTACTCACCAGGCTCTGGGATGTTTTCTAGTCCATATACGCTCACTGGTGGTAGGATGGACCGCACCTTCTCCTCCCAGGGCCTGAGGTATACTGGTCTGGCAGGAGGGCCACTGCCGGTGTGTTGGCTCAAGAGGTAGTCCTTCTTCATCAGCTCCCTGACCCTCCTGCGCACGTCATACCACCTGTTCTGGATGTCTCCCTTTGTGCGCAAACATGGTGATTGCGCGTTGACCCTGTCAACAATCCTCTCCCACATCTTGGTTTTCTGCGCCATGGGTGTCTGTTGGACCAGTGTACCAAACAGCTGTGGCTCTACCCTGAGGATCTCATCTACCAGGACTTCCAATTCACTATCTAGGAACTTATGATTCTTCTTTGGGGGCATTGTGATGGGTGGTGATGGTGAGTGATGTGTGTGTTGGTGTGCAAGTGAGGGTGTGTGAGTGTGTGTTTTGCTGGGTGTATGTGAGGGTGCTATTTGTTGAGGTGCTGCTGGTGTGTGGCTTGTGTGATGGATGAGCTGTGAGTGTGTGTGGTTGTTGTCTGTTGGTGTTGAGTGCTGGCAGGTAATTTGAATTTGCAAAGGATCATGGTAGGGATTTGTGTCCTTTATATGGGTGGAGTTGTGGGTGTGTCTTTGTTCCCTGTTTCCCCACTCAGTATTTATTTGCTTTGCAATTGCTTGTTTGGCCTTTTTTTTGTGTTTTTTCCTTAGTTCTTTTTGTGCATGTAGGAGACGTTCTTCTGACCGAGTAGGACCCTGCAGTTGTCTTGTGCGTGCCTCTCAGATTCGTTCACGCTGTGTTTGTGCTGTTTTCTGTGCTGCGTACGCGTCGGTTGCGGTGTTTTGGGTTGCTTCGGCTCGCAGTTTTGTATGCGTGTCGGTCGTACGGCTTGGGCCCGTGCGACTTGGTCGTGTTTTCCATGCGTTGCATCGTACTTGGCGGGTAGGAGTTCGCGGGTACGTTTCGTTCGGGATTCTTCCTGGTGCGTGTCGGTCGGTTCGATTCGCGTGGTTTTCCGGCCGGATAGCTGTTTTCTGCGCGGTTCGGTCGTTCGGCTTGTGTTCCGTACGCGTCGGTCGGATTTTGCACGCTTCTCATCGTACTTTGCGGGTCGGGCTGCACCGGTACGTGTCGGTCGGAATGAATTCCGGCTCCGAGTCGGTCGGTACGTTTTCCGGCCCGAATCGGAATCGGCCCCTGAATGTTGCATCTTCTGGGTACTCCATGGACAGGAGGCCTTCTTTCACTGTCGTACCCTTACAATTTGTTGCCAACTTTCTCCTCCCAGGCCTCACTATCCACAGTCTAATACAGAGCAATAAGCCTTTCACTAGCTAACGAAAATCACGATAATGCACCTACAGAAGAAAGAGACAGCATAATGGCGGCATTAAGGGAAACATTTTCAATCAAGACCTAATGTCAAGCTAAGTTAATTTGAGAACCAAAATGGACGCACGTTACAATATTGCAAATCAATGGAAAGCAAACAATCATGGTTAGATGCAAATATGTGATGAATATGTATTAGATATGATTACATCAGCCTATTAATCAGCGTAATACACTCAGTGATGGTAACTCTTAGTAAACAAATGATTACATACTATTAAATTGCTTAAATGTGGAACACATGTTAATGAAGTTAGACCACACTTTGAATATAAATGTCGTATATAGGTACATATATGTATATTCATGACGTATACAAGGTGGAGCCTACATTACGCAGCTCCACAAATATAAAGATAAAAGAGAAAGAGGACTAACATAGTATCAACAGGACTAGAAGCAGGAACAGAAGGACACCAACAGAGACACCAGGAGTCACATGAGAAAGAGAACGTCAGGAAACTGCTACAAGGAGCCAAGGAGTCAGTGGCTGAAACACTAGGAAGGATCCAGTAGCGAGGATGATGTCTGTGGACCTTTGGGAACTATCCAAGACTGTGGGACCAGAACAAGAAGGAGAAGAAGAATAAATAGCAGACTGGTGGCATCTGCCCTCCCCGCAGTGAAGAAGCTAAAACTCACCGCAGTCAGAGGATGGGCCGTGGCTTCTCCAGGTGTGTGAATGTATTTCAACGAGGTAAATGAATGGTGTATTTAATAAATTGTATTGTAGGGTGATGTTCTGATTATTTGGATATTATTCACCTTCATTATCATTTCATGTTCCTACTTGTAGTTTCCTATAATATTTTATTACGCTCAAAGAGTGGACGGTGAATTTCGAGAAGGAATCAAGGGAAGGGCTTTCAAACATTAATTTTACAGGGTGGGCAAGAACTAGAGCCTCACATTTAACCTTAGAAAGAGGGCAAAATAAAGGACATAATAAAAACCGAAGTAGGTAGCAAAAAGCCTTAGGAAAATGGAACAGCCAAGAGAATAAGAAAAGAAAAGAGTAAGCTTTCCGTGAGGAAGGACGCAGACAAGGGAAAGACAAAGAAATTGCTGAAATGGGTAAATATGATGTCAGTGAATACCATGATATGTGCAGGCCCGCCACCAGCGGTACTAATAAATGCAATGTCAACGTATGCCCCAACCTGTGCCCGTATAACAATGCCAATACCCATAAATGCAATGTCAATGAATGCCATAATCTATGCCCCCACAACAGTGTCGATACCTGCAGTAACAATGTCAATATATGCCATAATCTACGCATGAATGACAATGTTGTTACCAGAGTAAAACAATGTCGATGTACGCCATAATCTATGCACACAGAAATATGTCAATATCAGCAAAGACAATATCAATGTACGCTATGACAACTGTACGCACAATGTTGGGAATGTCGATAAAAATCATACCAGTGACTGCCATATTATTTTTAGGAGTTCCAATAAACTCGTATCATTACTGTTGGATTCACCCAAGGTGACCTACCCATCAACCCTTAGTCAGAGAAACGTGGTCAGGCAGGTCCTGCGACCCACACCCACGCCGATAGGATGACAGGTCACAGGTGGGGTCTCTCTTAACCTAAAAACTAATGTGCACCCATGGAAAAACCTGATCGATCCCACAGATAGATAGTTGCACCACAAACAGGTCAGAGGAAATTGGCCCTAATAAAACACGTTTTGCCAAAGGCTTGTGTTCTCCAAAATACCACAAAGCTAGATACCACATGTAGATAGGAACACTCAGCCAATCAGGACACCACATGCACACCACACGCAGTGATCGCGCAGTCCTCATGCCCGACAACTGGACACATACACACTGGTCCGCACAAGCTCTCCCCGAGATCGAGACCCATCTGTGTCCTTATCAGATGCCCAAACCTGCTAATTTATGACTGAGATGCTTTTTCAAGAATGCACAAATTTCTTTATTGTACCTCACAAGATGTACATGATGTCAGCCAGAACTTTGTACACCGTGAGACTTTCCTCAGAGACATTCTGTTGAGACTCCCGGCCACTGCGTTTAATTAAACCAATTTGTTCCTGTTTTGCCAAATGTCTCTTGTGTTTTCATTTCGTCAAGGTAAACTCATATCCGAGCAACAAAATAAAGAAAATAAGAGGTTAGCCATGGAGGAGAAGAAGATGCTTTTAGAGCATGAGAGAGTGGTGAGGGAGCTGGAGCTGAAAGCAAAGAGCTTAGAGATCACTCCCTCTGGTGGCAGCACACCTTCAGTGCCTGTAGAAGGAAGAGTATATATTCCCAAGGATGTCATTAAGGAATTCATGAAGAGGGAGGACATTGGGCAGTGGTTTAAGGCCTATGAGGTAGCGATGATGTCCCACCGGGTCCCTGAGAAAGATTGGGGAGCGGAGTTGTGGAGCCGCTTTATGGATGAAGGAAGGGACACCTTACTAGCATTGCCCAAAGAGGATCAGATGTCCTATGCCCCCATGAAGGAAGCCTTAATAGCCAGATATGGATTGACCCCAGAGCTTTATAGGCAGAAATTTAGAAATTGCAAGAAGCTGGAGTCTAGCACCTGGGTGGAATATGTGTCTTTTTTTTGCAGAGCATTGGATGGTTGGGTGAAGGGTAGCAAGGTAAATGATTTTCAGGCACTCTATGATTTGATTGCATGGGAGCACTTGTCCAGTAGTTGTTTTCCATAGCTACGCCAGCACTTAATTGATAGTAAGCTGACTGATCCCAGGAAGCTTGCTGTGGAGGCGGACCGCTGGGTCAGTACCAGGGTCCACAAGGGTTTTGTGGGAGACTCCGCCAAAGGTGGGCAGGGTCCACAGCAGAAGAGTGGGGGGACAAGGGTAAACCAAAGGAGTTCCAGAAAGGGCCCCAAAGTAATCCCAAGGGAACCAAGGGAAGGGTTCCCAGCCTCCCACTGTGAAGAGACCATGGGTCCCGACAGGTAAAACTGTTCACAGGGGTCTCAAGACATGTTTTAGTTGTGGTCAGGTGGGTCACTTCCAAGGAAGTCCCAAGTGTCCCAACACAGTGACCACTGCACCCACTGGTGCACCGCTCGGGAAATGGCTAGTGTAGCCTTGGGGGAGGAGTTGGGTGCCCAAGGTGGGTGGGGTCCCGCAGAGATGTCCCTAGTCTCTTTAGGAGACAGTGAGATGGTCCCTAGGACTCAGCTGCCTGATAACACTAAGAAGTACAGGCAGTGGGTGACCATCAATGGCCATAGGGTGGGGGCTCTGAGAAACACCGGAGCCAGTGTGACAGCTGTCAGTTGTCGGCTGGTGTCTGAAGAGCAGGTGATCCCCAACGCATTCTACCCAGTAGTTGCCGCTGACAATTCAGAGTGCCACTGCAAGGTGGCACAGGTTCCCTTTGAGTGGGGGGGTCTCAGGTACCTTTCAAGTAGCTGTGAGGACAGCCATGCCTGTTGACTGTCTGCTAGGCAATGATTTGGAGAGCTCCCCTTGGGCGAAGGTGGAGCGGAGGTCTCATTTGGAGATGTTGGGTCTGCCTGAGTGGGCGTGTGTGACCACTTGGTCAATGGCAACCGGTAAGGGTATTCAAGAGGACCTGGAGCCTGAAAGAGTGGCCCAGGTGCCTGCCTCAAAGAGAAGA
This sequence comes from Calotriton arnoldi, assembly GCA_963921515.1. Taxonomy (NCBI): domain Eukaryota; kingdom Metazoa; phylum Chordata; class Amphibia; order Caudata; family Salamandridae; genus Calotriton; species Calotriton arnoldi. The sequence continues at coordinate 668,485 of CAWUFW010008161.1, forward strand.
GGCAGGGGGCGTGGGAAACTGGCCCCCGAAGTTCCCACGGTCCAGGAGGAGGCAAACCCTGAGGGGGATGCCCTGGAGCCTAAAGGGGAACACGTGGCTGAACTGGGGGACCTGCCTGAGCTGACCCATTGGCAGCAGGAAGGAGGCCCCTCCAGGGAAGAGTTCTGTGAGGAACAGAAGATGTGCCCTACTCTTGTGGGTTTGTGGAAACAGGCTGCAAACCAGGCAGCAGGTGATCAGTCTGGATCACATTGGATTTACTGGGAGAATGGTCTCCTGTATAGTGAGCCTAAGGTTGCTGAGCCTGGGTCAGCCCGTGTGCTGGTGGTAGCCCAGTGCTTCAGAGCCTTCCTACTGGGTCTGGCTCATGATGTGCCTTTAGCAGGACATTTGGGGCAAGACAAGACCTTTGAAAGGCTTGTCACCCACTTTTACTGGCCTCAAATGCGCAAGAGTTCAGATACTCATTGCAGGACCTGTCAGACTTGCCAGGCAAGTGGTAAGAGTGGGAGGAAGCACAAGGCTCCTCTCCAACCTTTCCCTGTGGTCAGCACCCCCTTTTAAAGGGTGTGCATTGACATTGTGGGCCTCTGGATCCCAAGACAGCCATGGGCAACAGGTTCATCCTGGTCTTGGTGGACCATGCCACCCGGTACCCGGAAGCCATCCCTCTCTGGTCTGTGACGGCCCCCGTGGTGGGTCGTGCGTTGATGGGGATTTTCTCCCGTGTGGGGTTCCCCAGAGAGGTGGTGTCAGACCGTGGTACCAACTTCATATCTAAGTATATGAAGTCCCTGTGGCAGGAGTGTGGTGTAACCTATAAGTTCACCACTCCTTACCACCCCCAAGGTAATGGGCTGGTTGTGAGATTCAACCGTACCCTGAAGGGCATGATTATGGGTCTTGAGGAACCCATGAGGCGTAAGTGAGACGTCCTCTTGCCATGACTTCAGTTTGCTTACAGAGAGGTGCCACCGAAGTCCTTAGGGTTCAGTCCCTTTGAACTGCTGTACGGCCATCTTGTGAGAGGACCTCTGAGTTTTGTGAAAGAAGGCTGGGAGTAATTACGCTCCCAGTAAACCTCCCCAGGATGTATATAGCTGCATGCTGGCCTTCAGAAACCAGACAAGGCGTTTCAGACAACTCACTCAGTCGAATCTGGAAGCCAGCCAGGAAGAGATGAAACGGTGGTATGATCAGAATGCCAATCTGATTGAGTTTCAGCCTGGACAAAAAGTGTGGGTCATGGCCCCAGTGGAGCCTTGTGCGCTCCAGGATAAGTGGACCGGACCATTTGAGGTGGTGGAGTGCAAGAGTAACGTCACCTACTTGGTGGACTTGCAGTCTCCTAGGAACCCTTTGCGGGTCATGCATGTGAACCGCCTGAAGCCCCACTTGGAGAGGTCGGAATTGGGCATGGTCCTAGCAACAGATGCTGGAATGGACGAGGAGACTGAGCCTCTTCCTGACCTCCTGTCTGCAAAAGAGCAAGATGGATCAGTGGACGGTGTGAACCTCTCTACCACCCTGACCCCTGAGCAGCAGAATGACTGTCGCCAACTGTTGGGACAGTTTCCTGACCTGTTCTCCCTGACCCCCGGTGTCACTCAGTGATGCGTCCATGATGTGGACACTGGGGACAGTCCTCCAGTAAAACATAAGATTTACAGAGTGACTGACATGGTCAGAGCTTGCATCAAGGAGAAGGTCTCCAAGATGTTAGCGCTAGGGGTGATTGAGTCCTCAAACAGCCCTTGGGCCAGCCCAGTGGTCTTGGTCCCAAAGGCTGCCGCACCCGGTGCCACACCAGAACTCCGGTTCTGTGTGGACTACCGAGGGCTCAATTCAGTCACCAGGACTGACGCGCACCCCATCTCCAGAGCTGATGAGCTCATTGATCGGTTGGAGGCTGCCCGGTACCTCAGTACGTTTGATTTAATGTCTGGGTACTGGCAGATCGCCTTAACTGATGGGGCAAGAGAGAGGTCAGCATTCTCCACACCAGATGGGCACTGCCAGTTCAGGGTGATGCCCTTTGGGATGAAGAATGCCCCTGCTACCTGTGAGAGGTTGGTCAACCAGGTGTTGGCTGGACTGGAGGATTTCAGTGCCGCCTATCTGGATGACATTGCAGTGTTCAGTGCCACTTGGGAGGAACATCTGCACCACCTCTGGGAAGTGTTGAAGGCACTGCGGAGGGCAGGCCTCACGATCAAGGCGCGTAAGTGCCAGATTGGGCAGAGTTCTGTGATGTACTTGGGACACCAGGTTGGGAGCGGCCAGGTGGCGCCCCTACAGCCCAAGATTGATACCATTGTGGCTTGAACCCCCCAAGACCCAGACACAGGTGAGAGCCTTTTTAGGACTCACAGGGTATTACAGGAGGTTTGTCAAGGGGTATGGCAGCATTGTTGCACCCTTGACAGAGCTGACTTACAGGAAGCAGCCCAAGAAAGTGAACTGGACTGATGCCTGCCAGAAAGCTTTTGATGCCCTGAAATCTGCCATGTGCACGGCGCCCGTGCTTCAGGCGCCCAACTTCTCAAAGGAATTCATTGTGCAGACAGATGCTTCAGAGCATGGTGTGGGGGCTGTGCTCTCACAGTTGAATGAAGAGGGCCTAGACCAACCCGTAGCCTTCATTAGTAGGAGGTTACTTCCCCGGGAACAGAGGTGGAGTGCGATTGAACGTGAGGCATTTGCTGTGGTCTGGGCACTGAAAAAGTTGAGACCATACTTTTTTTGGACTCACTTCCGGGTTCAGACAGACCACAGGCCCCTCAGATGGTTGATGCAGATGAGGGGTGAGAATCCAAAACTGTTGAGGTGGTCCATTTCCCTACAGGGGATGGACTTTATGGTGGAACACCGCCCTGGTACAGAACACGCCAATGCTGATGGTCTGTCCAGATTTTTCCGCCTTAGTGAAGAGAACACCCAAAAGGGTGGGTAGTTCTCCCCACATTTCAGCTGGAGGGGATACGTGTTAGACTTGGCACCATTGGCGTGGGTCTCCCTTCCATTTTTTTGCTGTTGCCTCATCTGTTTTTGCTGGTCTAGATGCTTTGGGCACTTTGCCACTGCTGTTCAGTGCCAAAGTGCAAGTGCTCCCTTTTGTAAATTGATGTAATGGATTAGTGATTCCATGATTGGCTGATTTGATTTACTTGTCAGACCCTAGTACAGTGCACTGTGTGTGCCCAGGGCCTGTAAATCAAATGCTGCTGGTGGGCTCGCAGCACTGATTGTGCCACCCACAGAAGCAGCCTGTAAAATGTGACTCAAGCCTGCCATTGCAGAGCCTGTGTGCAGTCTGGGACTGCCATGTCGACTTGGCAAGTGCCCCCACTTGCCAGCCTCTAAACCTTCCCTTTTCTACATGTTAGTCACCCCTAAGGTAGGCCCAAGGTACCCCTGTGGGCAGGGTGCATTGTATGTGAAAGGTAGGGCATGCCCTGATGTGTGTGGCATGTCCTGATAGTGAAATATTGCCAATTTCGTTTTTCACTATTGCAAGGCTATCTGTTCCCATAGGCCAGAACGGGCAGTTAGTTTATAACATCTTATAAACATAACTGACCCTAGAAACAAGATAGGAAAATAAAGTTTAGTATGCCTGAACTCAGAATGTTAAGATGCATCTTTAAGTGAGGGTGATTTTTACATTCTGTGTTTGAAAATACCCCTTTTAGAAAGTGGGTATTTTCTTGCCTAACCATCCAGTGGGCCTCTGCTAGGTTTGTGTATTGCATGTCTGGCTTGTGAGTGACAGGAGCTGGGAGAGGGCAGTGGCTCCGGCAGTCTGATGAGTCAGGGCTGGGCTGAATGGGACCTGGGTTGAATTTAGAGTAGGGGGAGGAGATTTCCTTTCACCTGCCTGGGCCAGGTCTGCTTTCAACAATGCTGTCTCCACCTCCTGCCAGAAAGCTACACCAGTGAGGACAGAACTGGTTTTGGCTGGGTACAGACACTCTCTGCCTTCAGAGAACAAAGAATTTGTGTGTATAAAAAGGGGGACCGAGACCCCAGAATTTTAGATCACTTCTGGGAAATCAAGAGGAACCTTTGCCAAGGAGAAGAGCAGAAGAAGCTGAGAAGGAATACTGCCCCTGTGCTGTTTGCTGTCTGGGGTTGGCCTGCAGTGGCTGCTTGCTGCCAAGGAAAGGAGAAAAAGAACTTTGCTGTTTGCTTTGTCACCTGCTTGAAGAAGAAGATCTCCAAGGGCTTGAAACTGAGCTTGCCTCCTGTTCTGAAGTCTCAGGAACACAAATACTTCACGCCTTCTGTCTTCCTGCATCTAGAACTGCTATTTTAGCTGCTACAGAAGGAAATTGCAACACCGACGCTGGCGAGCGATGCCGTAACCTGCACCGAAGCCGTGAGCGCTGCTCCGACTTGCGACGTGGGCCCGACGCCTGCTACTGTGCCGCATCGACTCCGAAGCCGACTTCATCATCGCGGAGCCGATCCTCGACGTGGGTGACCCCTGAATCCATCGACATCGTAAGGAACAGTGGTTTCTGCGCAATCGTGACGTCACCTCCCCGACGCAGTAAGGAACCGTCGTCTCGCCTCCCCTGCGCTGCAGGAAGGAACAGAGGCTACACCTCCCCTGGGGTCGTAAGGAACCGACGCCGCGCAGCGCCTATGAAGCCGCGCCTCCCCGACGCCGTGAACTGCCGTCTTTGTTTTCATCGCTTTTCCAAGGTACTGTTCTTTGTGGGTCTGCTTGACTCCGGGCCCGACGCCGCGCACCTCGCGGTCGGCTCCGTACTTTGGGATTTCTATCTGTCACGACGTCGTATAACTCAAAGTAGAGTTATTTGTTGCTACAAGCTTGATTTAAGTGAATAACCTATTTTTAAGGCTATCTTGAGAACTGTATTGTGGATTTTTGTCGTTTGATCTTGTTTTGTTTTAGATGAAGATTATTTATTTTTCTAAACTGGTGTGGTGTCCATTTGTAGTGTTTTCACTGTGTTACTGTATGTGTTCACAAATTCTTCACACACTGCCCTGTCTGCTCGTGCTAAGCTACCAAGGGGGTGAGCAGGGGTTATTGTAGGAGTGTATCCCCCTTAACCTGACTAGAAGCAAGGGTCCCTATTTGGACAAAGGTACCTACCTCTGCCAACTAGAGACCCCCATTTCTAACACCACCATTGAATTAGATTTTTGAAACTTAGTGAAAATTAGCTTATAATCATTACTCTAGTTTTTCTAATATTTCCCCTGGCAAAAATATGAAATAATGATTTTATTCATATGCAGGCATCTTCTTGGAAAGTGCAGCTCTATCAACGCACTAAAAAAGGTTTTGGGCAATTGTTCATTGTGAGGGCATTTTTGCCAATGTGTATTTCACAAATGTTGTTTATTATATTAAACACTCAGCACTAGGGCTTACAAGGTACACTTTAGAGGTGATCTAGCTACTATGTAAAAAAAAATGTTTTCTACCTGGCCCTCCACTTTTGCTTGCCAGGTGTTACTGAACTACTTTTAAAATGAAGCCAAGTCAGAGCACAATAATGCTCCCTGAAGCCATATATTATTATACATGTGGTGAAAATACACAGTCCTCTCCACACTCGACATTTAACTTCCATTCTACTAGTGCAATGGCTGTACCAACCTACGATGGCTTTACAGGAAAGTTAGAAGCACCAATAGGGTGAAGCCATTTTTCCAGTGCAATTTTAAGAACAGTGAACTAAGTAGCAGTGTCATAATAGACAGATTCATCATACCAGAAAACTAAGGTAAATAAAATGTGAAAAAAAATCCTGAATTACCATGGAGAAAAGTAATTGATCACCTAAGTTTTCCCATGCAGCAGTATTAGGCACAAAAAACTGTTAGTACACATGCCACACAAACATCCTGATGCAGTGAATGAAGTTACTGTCATCTGCTATTCATATTCACCACAGATCTACACAAGGATGCACACCATCGTTCACTAAAGCATGATTCATGATTGATGTTGTAGAAAGAAACATCAAATAGTCAGATAATATGTATTAAAAAGTGGCCCAAATGCAATGCAGATCCTCACAAACCTGCTGCTGATTTTACCCTGTGAAATGTATGAATGAATATATGTGGCATAGTGAACCTGGAGATTAATGTTATTTTGCACTTCTATCACAGATGTGTCCTCTCATCAAATGACATGTAACTGTCTATGTCCATTAAAAGCTGCAGTCACTACACATCTGCTAACAGCCTTGAATCCCACTCATGTGTCAGAGGCATGAAACCACTCAAATGTCATCCATCCATCAAGTAGGTGTCCATGTTCATGCACAAACCACAACACTATAAATTCATGTTCCCCACCAATTGTGGCCTTAAAAGCCCGCCCAAACTGAAAAAAGATCCGCTGTGCCCTTATTGACCTTAAAAAATTCTGATATCCATTCTCTCGTGTCAGCTAACCATTGTAGATTTGAGAGAAGGAGTCGATCCATCTGCCACCTGGACCTCGTCCTCCTGACATCATCTATTTCTATTTCGACTTTGACCAGCGAGTGGTCTGAGAAGGAATTAGCCCCCATTTCTGCTCTGAAATATTTCAAGGAGCGAGATATCATAAAAAAGTAAATGCGTGAGGCTGACTGGAATTGTCGGGAATAACAAGTATATTCTCTACGCCACGGATCTATTAACTGATAATCTTGTGCAATAACATCAATTACTTTTTTGGTCTTCGGCTTCAGCTGTTTTTTATTTTTATTTGAAGTGTCCTTAGTCAAGTCCTGAATATAATTAAAATCCCTGCCAAGGATAATTTGCCCTGTAGCCGCTCTGAGTATCTCATTAATCTTCACCATAGCTACCGGGTCATCAACGATTGGACCGTAATAATTAATGAAGTTAAAAATATTTCCATTTAGACTTGATGTGACCCAGAGCCATCGACAATGTGGGTCCCTCTGTACTTGAAAAAATTCCCAATCCAACACCCGGCTAAAATATATGGCAACCCCCCTTACTGCCACCCCTGCTGATGCAAAAAAAGCCTTAGAAAACGTTTTGGGTACAAAAAGCTTTGGAGTGTTTGCTTTCAAATGAGTTTCCTGAAGGAAAAGGACTTGAGGTGTAAATGAAACTAGCCACCTTATTATCCCTCCGTACTTCTGTTTGTTTAACACACCATTTACATTGACCGAAATTATCCGACATTTAAATTTCATTTCCAAGATTCATACTTAAGCATTGCATTAAATATTGCATTAATCCATTTAGCACAATGTACTGTTTTTCCGCCATCCCTACGCTATACATCTGCTCATTTTTTGCCCCTGCACCCACCTGCTGCCATCCCCTCCCTTCCCCCTCCCAATCCCTGTCCTCCCCAAGAGATGTGTAAGAACCCGTGTGCCACATCTCAACCCTTACCCAGCTAACGCTTAAGGGGTGCCCTGGAACTGCACCCTAGGTGACCACTCCCTCCCCGCCAATCCCAGAGGACCTTCATGACAATCATGACAATCTCTATTTCTATTCTATTTTCCAGAGGAAATTTCTCTTAACAAATCCTGCGCTTCCTCCAAGTTAGTAAACATATGGAACTTCCCTCTAACTAGGACTCGTAACTTCAATTGCTGAGCTATTGATGCCTGTGCGCCTTGGGCCTTGAAAAGATATAACATTTTGACAAACTCTTTTCGCCGGCGTGCAGCAGCTGCCGACATGTCAGCAAAAATCTGACAGCTAGACACCTCATTGATTGAAAATTGCCTCTGCTGAATTGCCTTAGTTAAAATCTTTTCTTTAATATGGTAGTCGGCAAAGTTAATCAGGATTGTGCGTGCAAATTTTGAATTCGGCAGCGGGTGGAGGTCTCCAGTAAATTCTGGTAAGACGTTTTTCTTAATAAAGGTCTCGACCCATTGAAGTGTCTGAGATCCCTCACTCCCCTCAGGAACCCCAACTATGCGCAAATTTGCTCGCCGTGAATGATTTTCGAGTTCCTCGAGTTTACTTTCTAATGATGTTTTTTCCTTAGTAGCTTCATTCACTTTCTGATGCATAATGTTCATTTGATCTTCCAAATCCGCAATCCTTGACTCCGCTTCTTGCATCCTATCTGGAAAGCTAGCTACTGCCTCCTCAATTTTTCCAAGACGCTGATGTAAGGAGGCTATTTCACTCGCTTGTGATGTCTTCAAATCTCTTATCTCATCTACAATAAGATTCAACATGGTCTTTATGGTAACTAGTCACAATATCGAAAAAATATATCAACTGGACAGAATATCGAGTTTTTTATATAGAATGGACAGAATATCAAATTGCAAAAATATAGTGGTGCAGAATATCGAAATTCAGGTAAGAGATATCGATTTTCATAATATCGAAATTAGTAATATCGACAGTCATAATATAGTTGTTAAAAATATCGAATTTTTTTATAGTGTTTTAAGTGTTAGTATATGTGTTAAAAGTATGTATTATTTTTGTAATGTATGTTTGAATTTTTTTAAAGTAAAGAATTTTATGTTATTTAAATTTTGCGTAATTTAATTCCGTAGCGGGTTGTGGGTTTATAGGGGAATAGGGTGGGAAGTAATTTAATTATAGTAAATTAAATATTAATTTTTAGGAATTATTAATTATTTTTAATTTAATTTTGCGTTTTAGTTCTGTAGCGGGTTGTGGGTTTATAGGGGAATAGGGTGGGAAGTAATTGAATTGTAATTAAGTAAATATTTATTTTTATTTATTGGTATTGATAATTAATTTATTGTTAATTAATTATTAATTGGTAATGAATTTTTATTAATTGGTAATTAATTTGTATTGATTGATTAATTGATAATTATATTAATTGTATTAATTTATTATTCGGAGCGGGTTGTGGGTTTATAGGGGAATAGGGTGGGAAGTAATTTAATTGTAAATATGTAATAATGTATTTTTATTTATTGTTATTGATAAATAATTTATTGTTAATTAATTATTAATTGGTGATTAATTTTTATTAATTGGTAATTAATTTTTATTAATTGATTAATTGATAATTATATTAGTTGTATTAATTTATTATTCGGAGCGGGTTGTGTGTTTATAGGGGAATAGGGTGGGAAGTAATTTAATTGTAATTACGTATTTATTGAAATTATTTTTGTGTATTGATAATTAATGTACTGTTAATTAATTATTAATTGGTATTTTTTTTTAGTACTTATTAATTTTTGGTATTGAAAATTAATTTGTTGTTAATTAATTATTGATAGGTAATTAATTTTTAATAATTCATATTTATTGGTATTTATAATTAATTAATTATTAAATAATTTGTAATTGGTAATTAATTTTTATTAATTTTTTATTGGTATTGATAATTAATTTATATATATTTAATTATTAAATCATTACTTTCCCTACTGTTGCACTCTTTGGAGGGGGAATAGTAATTTTTACCCCTACGCTATCCTACACTTTCCCTACTGTTGCACTCTCTGGAGTGGGAATAGTAATTTTTACCCCTTCGCTATCCAACACTTTCCCTACTGTTGCACTCACTGGAGTGGGAATAGTAATTTTTACCCCTACGCCATCCAACACTTTCCCTACTGTTGCACTCTCTGGAGTGGGAATAGTAATTTTTACCCTCCCGCTATCCAACGCTTTCCCTACTGTTGCACTCACTGGAGTGGGAATAGTAATTTTTACCCTCCCGCTATCCAACACTTTCCCTACTGTTGCACTCTCTGGAGTGGGAATAGTAATTTTCACCCCTACGCTATCCAACACTTTCCCTACTGTTGCACTCTCTGGAGTGGGAATAGTAATTTTTACCCCAACGCTATCCAACACTTTCCCTACTGTTGCACTCACTGGAGTGGGAATAGTAATTTTTACCTACCCGCTATCCAACGCTTTCCCTACTGTTGCACTCATTGGAGTGGGAATAGTAATTTTTACCCTTCCACTATCCAACGCTTTCCTTACTGTTGCACTCACTGGAGTGGGAATAGTAATTTTTACCCTCCCGCTATCCAACGCTTTCCCTACTGTTGCACTCACTGGAGTGGGAATAGTAATTTTTACCCTACCGCTATCCAACGCTTTCCCTACTGTTGCACTCACTGGAGTGGGAATAGTAAATTTTACCCTCCCGCTATCCAACACTAAAAATATTGAATATTTTTTAATATTATTAAGTTAACATATATATGTATTAAAAAATAAAAATGCATGTTTTTTTTTTAATTTACATTAATTATTTATTAATTTAAAAATTATTTAAGTATTTTTGAGTATGTTTTACTTAATTATATTCATTATTTAATTATTTTACATTACTTTTAAGACATTTAAAAAATTCGATATTTTAACAAACTATGGGGCCCATTACGATACCCGGCGTAAAAAAATCCGCCAGGCATGGAAGCGGCAAAAATCCGCCCGCACACACCGTCTGAACACCGACCACGCCATTACGATTACACAAACCGAAAACCGCCATCGGCGGAAAAATCACACAAGATACCGCCCGCCATCGTCCGAGTCGGAGTCAAACCGCCCGCCACGGACGGAAACACGCACGACAACACAAAACCGCCCGCCCTCACGGCCGACACACCGCACGTGAGATTACGATCGCACCGCCATGAGCGCGGGAAAACTACAAATATACCGCCCGCCTGCGCAAACAACGCCGATGAGAATCGACACGGCAGAAGCCATGGCGCCCACGTCCCTGCACAGAAACCATCCGCTGACAAAAACAATCGCACACAACATGGCCAACAAGTCCACACAACAAGGCACGCACAAATACACAAGCACAGTACACATCCCGAAAACACCCCCTGGACAAACAAAAACTACAAAGGCCAGAACACCAGACACAACACACCTGAAAACAACAGACCATGAGGACACACCCACATAGGTAAGTACAAAAGCAGCACTCCCACAGACCACAACCCCTTGCAACATTGCAAACTAGAGAGGAGAGGAGAGGACACAGTGACACAGCAAGGACAGCAGCACACCACAGAAACGCACACATCACAACCACCACCACCACCACCAAACACCGGCACCACAAACCCCCTGCACATTACACAACACACACCGCACCAGCACCACAAACACCATGGCACCACAAAGAATGCCCAAGTTCACGCCCATTGAGCTGACGGTCATGGTCGACGAGATCATCAAGGTGCACCCACAAATCTATGGGAACCTGGTCCAGCACACACCACTAGCCACCAGAAAGAGAATGTGGAACCGGATCGTAGACCAGGTCAATGCAGTCGGGACCCTGCCCAGGAACAGAGTTGAAATCAACAAACGGTGGAATGACGTCAAGAGCCTGGTCAAGAAGAAGGAGAGCAAGAACAGAGAGCTGGCAGCCGTCACTGGCGGAGGGAATCCCGCGCTCTTCAAGACCTTCAAAGCGTGGGAGGAGAAGGTGCGAGTCATTATACATCCGGAGATCCTCGCCGGATTAGCAGGGGGAGTGGAGGCTGGTAAGTACAAACTAATGTATACCAGCACACCGCTATGTACTCACATGCACTACCACCATGCCACAGCTCCCAGGGACAAACACCCCCATGTCCAGCACACAATACACAACACATCACACACACATGCAACAGACACCACCACACACAGCCCAAACCGAACAACTGTAAGATACGTGGGGACATGTGTACACTCAGCCAGCCACGTAACCACCAACAGGTCCCCAAGTATGCCAGAAGCGCCACAACGAGCACCCACCACACCCATGTGTCCGCCATAGCTGCACTAACCGACAAGTAACAGGTAAGTGGCAGGAACACAAAGTGCAGTGGGTGGGAGGGTGGACAGCCCAAGTACAACACACACCAGGCCCCTAGTCCCACAGCACAGCAAGGAGGAGCATCCCCCACCCCCACAGCCACGTGTCAGCCACCGCAGTGCACACCGACAGCCGAAAGGTAGACATCACGATCCACAACAATCGGTGTCAGTGGGTGTCCAGCCACCACCACGACCCACAACACCCCCCACCCCCACAGACCTGCAACATGGAGCACCCCCGCTTAGAACCATGTGGCATCCAGTACAGTGCACGCCCGAACAACCTGCAGGTGGGAAACTGGACAGGGCTGGATTACTGGAGGCATGAGGACCGTAACACGACCAACACATGGGACATGTCACGTAGCAGACGAACACGCAGCACCGCCCACCGTCACGAACAAGTGAACAATGTGCACACGGACATGAACCACAGACTCACACCTCACATGACCCATCACAGACACAGCAACACCCAAGGAGCCACGTCTGCATGCACAAGTCACACTGAATATAGTACCACACGGCAGCCACTGTGCAACTCATCACACACAACCGAAACACCATTGAAGTCCTGTCCATGTAGCCCCTACTGCCTGTCAACCACACACCCCACAACTACGCCAATGTAAGACAAACAACACTAGACGCAACAGAGCGGAACAACATAAATGCACACGAACACCACTGAACCCATCAAACACAAAGACACACCATGCACATACAACATACCATCCATCCCATCCGTCAGCCCCAGTCTCATGAAAGGCATGTCATCCGCACAGCTGCCACACATACAGCAGTCACGCTAAGATACATGCCCATGACCAACCATGTGCCAGAAGTCAATGAAGCGCACGCCACACTGTGAGCAACAACACACAACATGGGCCACACCCCCCACGAGCACTGCAGTGATGCACATGGCACAGGGCAGCACGCACACCAAGGAGATGGGACAACTGCAATACGTTGGCTGGCACACAACCATCACTCACTCATAACGATGCGTCCAATGCCATGTCCAGTAATCACAACAGACAGCAAATATGCAGGCCATGTCAGGCATGCACACACCTCAGACCATGCACTGTCATGCTGCCACAACACATGTCACGTTCGGCACCCATGGCTCACAGCATGTACCCCAAAAGCATATTCCCTCCCAAATGCGAATCTGGGGCATGGCCCCCATGTTGCCATATGCGTTCCTAAGCGTCCCATTTGAACCCCAAAAGCATATTCCCTCCCAAATGCGAATCTGGGGCATGGCCCCCATGTTGCCATATGCGTTCCTAAGCGTCCCATTTGAACACCAAAAGCAAAGTACAAACCAGACCCAGGATGGGCCAGGAGCCCGCATACACCAGAGTCACAATAAGTAGGGGCACAGCAACACACCCATCGGCATGGCCAATCCGTCCCATGCCACATGTGCACAGCACACAGTCCCATTGCCAAGCACACACAACTACAAATGGTACAGCCACACACACGCCTCCGGGAAACCCATGTACGAGATTGCACGAACTGTTAATGTCAGACGACAAATACATACTTCGCCAGGTGCAACACAATAACAAATCTCATTCTCTCCACAGGTGACGAACTGCTGGATGCTGGGGATGGAGACAGCAGCCAGCACAGCCAGCCTACAAGCCCCCAACGAGGACACACGGATGTGGAGGATCTGTCCTCCTCTTCGGACACGGACCACCAAGCAGGCCCATCTGGTGTGGCAGGGCCCAGCCGCTCCCCAGGACCCCTCCTACCCACCAACCCATCATCCTGGGCTGCTGAACATTCCCAGCCCCCTGCTGCCACTGTCGTTGCGGCCACACCCACGGACATTGCGGCCACACCCACGGTCATTGCGGCCACACCCACGGTCATTGCGGCCACACCCACGGTCATTGCGGCCACTACCACTGCCGCAACCGCCACCATCGCCGCACCGACCACCACCGCCGCCACCACCACCACGTCTTCGCTGGCACCAGCCCCAGCGCAGGTGGTGGCCCGGCCGACTGGATCCACCCTGGGAGCCACAGCGAGGACCGTGGTGAGCAATGTGGCTAGTGGGCAGGCCGGTGGCAGCAGTACTGGTAGGAGGAGCAGGGTCAGGGAAACGCAAGTCTCCCCTGGGAGCCATGCCCTGCCTCAAATGGCCAGAGTCCTTGGGGCCTATGAAGAGGCCCAAGGACAATGGGCCAGGTCTGCTTCAGACACGCGGGAGGTGCTGGGGGTGCTGAGGTCCATGGACGCCCGTATGGGCCAACTCGTGGACCTCATGGGCCAGCTGGTGGTGAGGTCACAGCCAGGGACAGCAGCTCCACCACCGCCACCACCTGCCGGGGCGCAGGGTCGAGCAGCAGTGTCCAGTACCCCTGCGTCCACAGCCAGTGAGCACACCTCACCCCCCACCAGCAGGTCGCCACCACACACCCCCTCCCAAACGTGGAAGGGGCCGTCCGAAGTACAAACAGATCTCCCGGGAGGACTACGCACGCTCCAGACGCAAGTGAGGCAGCCAGCCAGCCTTCCTTGACCACCCACTGCATTGACTTGGACTACGATCCCACTCCACACAGCCATCTGGATGGCATGTGTCTGTTGGACCATGGACATGGAACAAGTGGGTACACCCTGAGCATCACGCAGCCGTGACCGACAGCTCATTGTCACTGCACGCACCACTTTTGTCATCACCTCGCACACAATCACATGTCACAGTTTGAAATAAATGCACCTCTTACACAAACTGCTGTTTGTGCCCTGTGTTTTATTTGTACGGAATACAACGGCCACCTTGGGCGGAAAGGCACCTGATGCGTGGCATGGCAATGGAACCGGAGGGCCTGTAGGGACCTAGGGGTGGGAGACAGAACAGGAGCACATTCAATGAGTGTGTCACACACCCATCACACAGTACATGTCAACAACTACAAGCAATGTACACACATCGCACAGAGCAATAGGGCACAATGCCACAGCCACCAACAGTGGCATACTACCCTGGCCATGGAGCGTTGACACACAGCACGCAGTGAACAAACGGCCACCCTGACACAGCACACACACACCTGCACAGATACAGCCACATCAGCCGTCGTACATGGACACTCACCGTCAAGTGAAGTAGTGGGCGATGAGCTGCTGCCGCACATTACCAGCTTCCTCCTCTCCGCTGTCCTCCTCACTCGAGCTGTCCTGGTCTGCGGGCTGGGGCCCTGGTTGATCTCCGTCATCCACGATGAGGGGGATCTGCTTCCGAATGGCCAGATTGTGCAGCATGCAGCACGCCACCACTATCTGGCACACCTTCTGTGGGGAGTACGCCAGCGCACCCCGGTGCGGTCCAGGCACCTGAACCTGGACTTGAGGAGGCCAAAGGTACGCTCGACCACACGTCTGGTCCTCCCATGTGCCTCATTGTAGCGATCGTCTGCTGGGGTGCGAGGATTCCTCAATGGACTGAGCAGCCATGCCCCATTCGGGTACGCAGAGTCACCTGGGTGTGAGGGACACAGAGAACCGTTGCTATTCCAACTGGACAGGGGACAGCATCGCACAACCAGCACGCTACACCACTCCACATACTCACCGACAATACAGCCACGATCCTGTTGCAGATTGGACATCAGTCGTGGCAAGATGCTGTTGCGCATTATGTGTGCGTCATGGGCCGAGCCTGGGAACTTTGCACACACGTGGGTGATCACCATGTCCGCAAGGCACACCACTTGCACATTCAGGGAGTGCGTGTGCTTCCTGTTGCGGTACAGGTGCTCAGTGGCCTGTGGTGGAACAAGGCCAACATGTGTGCAGTCAATGGCTCCAACGACGTGTGGGATTCTGCCAAGGGCATAGAATGCACCCTTCACTGCCGCCAATTCACGAGCCCTGGGGAAGCGGATGTACCTGTTTCGGTACAGCATCATGGCTGCCAGTACATCCCTCAGCACCTTGCTGAACATGGGCTGGGACATCCCTCCTCCACTGCCCACTGTGTGCTGGAATGACCCAGTGGCGAAGAAATGCATGGCGGCCATCACCTTAGCCGTGGGGGTGACAGCTGTCGGATACACCCTGCGGGGACGGAGATGGGGTTCCAACATGGCACACAGTCGATGCAGGGTTGGCCTGTCCAGCCGAAACTTCCTAATGACCTCTGTATCGTCCATGTCCGCCAGCAATTGGTATGGGCGGTCAATGTTCGGTCTCCGCCTAGGGAAAATGGCAGTGGACACATGTCAAAGCAACACAACACATAGCAATTTCGCATACACATCACTGACATGACTGAGCAAGCACATGAGCCACAGCCCAGCTGTCAAGCTGGGGCGGCACGGCCACAATACACTTACACAGGTCTCCCAACAATGGCAATGGCTAGTGATACAAACCACTGCCATGTGCATGCACATGGGGATCTAGGCCCCAATGACTTGCGGGGCGTGCTGATGGGGACTGACTGCATATTCGTCAAGCGGCAACGCCACGGCAACATGAATGTCTGCTGAGCATGGAACTGCTTCCGAGGCTGGATGAGTATGGCACACGACGACGACGATGTGGGCACAGGCTGAGCGGCCAAAACAAGTGGGACCTGTGGCACGAGGGGATATGAGACAGTAGTAGGTGTCAGCACTGCACCCTATGTACAGCACTGTACGGATCACACCTCCCGAAACATTGACAGGTGTCCACATTGACAGCCCCATGCCAAGACGGCTGTGTGCTTGCAGTCACACGTCACAGGTGAGAGGTTACATTGCACGTGCCAGGTGGCAGACGTACATAGTGGGAGCTGGCATGTGTGTGCATGTGTCTCCTGTTCAGGATCCACCAGATGGGCGCTGACTCTGTACTGACCATTGGACACAGCATGTTCCGTGGAAGGCTTGTGTGTGTGGGATGGTGGCACTGGATGTGCCTCCGTTGGGTGGGGGGCCATGCACAGGGCGGGTACGTCGATGATTGCGCATTGTTGGTCACGGTGGGTGCACCCACTAAGATGTGTTGCCCTGTGTTCAATTCCTATGTCCGCATGATGATGGACTGTAGATGTGGGCAGACTACACATTGGTCGATGTGCTGTCTATATGCATGTGCCTTCACACCAGGCACAGCTGCCCCTGCACATGTGACCCCTGCTGGACTCGCTGCTGGGTCTGTGGAGCTGATGCACCTTCTGTGCGTGGGGCGGACAGCTCTCCTCACTTCCCTCATTGCGCATGTCATGACTTTGCCGCAGGTGACATGGATCATGGAGGGCCCACATGTACGCGTGGGTAGGCTACACATGATTGTTCACTGGTCGCCACCCCCAGTCAGTGTTTCGAATGGGAAGGTTGTCGTGCTGGTGGTATATTCGATGTGGCGGATGGGCGGGCCTAGGTGCGGGCTTACATTCCGGACATGGGGGGGTAGTTGGATTGGCGACTAGTTGCAGTACACACGGGACACGTCTCTTCCTTTCCACATCTGGGTCATCCCTTGTACTCACTGACAGTGATACAGTCATCTTCGCCCCAGCCCTCATGTCCTCCCCTCGCTCCCCCAATATGCATGTGCACCTGCGAGGCTAGCGCTTGCACAGGCAGCCCCGAGCTCGCACCAGAGAGGGCAAGGAGTGTATGTGTGGGTCCAGTTGCACGAGTGGGCTGTCTCAGGGTATGATGTGTTGCGGGACGCCGTCCACCTGCGTGGTGCCCCAAATGGAGACCCGGCCTGCATGGACTATGCATCACAGTCTTCGCCTTCCGGATCCGCCACCTGCGACACCCAGTGGCTGTGGCTGCCCTTGCGGCCAGGCCGCGTCCGTCTGTGACTGATGGCCCACACATTCACTCTTTGGCCTCTCTGGGGAGGGCTCGGGGGTGGTGGCGCACGCGCTTGCACTTAGTCGCAATGGCATGTGGCGTGGTTGGTATAATGGGCAATGGATGGGATGGTGCGAGCCACCTCCCGTGACGTCAGTGCTGCTCGTGCTGTGGTGCGTCCCCCTACACTTCCATTTGACTTGTGCCATGCTAGACGTTGAGGTTCTATTGCCTGCGTGATATGACCAGGAGGAGCGCGAGGAGACCTCTCACACACCATGCTCCACTGCCATCCCGTGCCCTGTATCGCCTGTGCGGATTGACTATGTTGGGGTTACACCTGGTCGACTGGGGCTGTGTGTGCCTTGTCAAGGGGCATGGCGGGCGCACAACAGGATCCAGCTTGTCCACAGAGGGTGGGCTGAGGTGCGCCTGGTACCGCTTTGTACGTGTGCCCGGCTGCTGTGCACACACGTGTTCACTCCCCCCGACAGGTGTCCTCTCACAATGCCCAGGGAAGCGGTGGTGTACTGTTCATGACCCCTCCCAACACGGCGTGCTCCAACTTGGCATGTGCGCATCTACCCGTCACACCCACCCACCTGAGCACTGCGTCCATACGACTTCACACGACACATGTGTGTCTTCCACAGTTGTGCTACTCATTTGCGTTGACATCCAATACCAGTGGACTACATGGTCATGTCACGACTGCCGTGTACTTCACATACTCTCATCCTCTCTCATTCGTACTTGTGAAATGAGTCAGCGGAGACAGTTTTGGTTTCAAACATTATATTGAGTCTTCTGTCCTCTGTGATGCAGTATAGTGGACACTACTGGCAGCGGAATACATGTTGAGGATATACTGAGCATGATTGCAAATGGGATAGGGTGTGGGGTTACATGTGATTGGCTGTTGCATGTGGGATGTGGGCTTCAGAGTTACATCTGCTTGGCCAAGGCTGTGCTAATGTACATTTACGTATAGCTGCGGAGCTGCGGACTTTGACACAGACGGTATACATGTAGCCTACCAGACCGCTTGGCATCATGGGCACAGTCCATCTCAGTTCCATGTGACAGGTTTGCTGCGGTTGTTCCTCATGCACGCGTGCATGTGAGATGACATCAGGGCATGTGCTTGCGTGCATGCAGCGGCGTGCCACTTGTTGTTGCAATGTGGTGGTTACTGGACATGTCACAGTCACTGGGGTCGTGTTGTTGTTGTATGCACTTGTCGTCCATGCAAGGGTCCTGGTATGGGATTCCCGGGGCGGGGGTGGGAGGGGTGCAGCACCCACAGACTCCAGGCGACCTATTCATGTCCACTGAGCGGTGTGTGTGTCCATGGGCGCTGGATCCATGTCGTGTCCTGGTTGTTCGTGCAGTTCCGTCCATGTGGGTGCGATACACAGACCCCATGCCACTGCCTCCCACGATGCATGCGGTGTTCCTGGATGTGATGGGGAACAGTGTGCATGTCCCGGTCATATCCGATGTCATGGCGATGTCGTTGATGGTGTGGTTACAGTTGCCGGTCGTTTGGTATGGCTGTTGTGGTGGTGACTGGCCAGTCCGTGCGGAAGCTAAGCATGGGTGCGGGGTTGGACATCATAGGTCAATCGGGGAACCTGCGTTGTGGTCCGACGAATTTACAGGTTGTCAGGTATGCGATGCCGTCCAGCAGGGCTTCCATGTCATTGGTGGTGTACATGTTTGCCAGCCAATGTAGCGGATGGTGGCTGTCAAGGTGTTGTTCGTAAGTTGTCCCTTGGAGGACCATGATGGGGCATGCTGGGTGACATTCGATGTAGCTGTTCTCGATGATCCGTCGTGTGGAGGCACAGTGGTCCCATTTCAGTGCGGGTGCGATGTTGGCCACATACGCCATGCCCCCATAGGCAGAGCAGGCCCTGTCGTGTGCGTCCAGAGGGAGGAGTAGTGGTAGCAGGTCCGCCTTTAGACATGCCGGGTTGGAGAGGCATATCTCCACGGGATGATGGTAGGGACACCTCCGACAGTAGAAGACGGGCATGACGCAGCTGAACAATGTGATGCGGTAAGTCAGTCGGTAACTTACGTTCAGCAGGGACAGGAGATCGCATCCCAATATATGTATCAGGTTGGTTTTGTACAGCTTGAGCTGTCCGGCGTAGTTGGGTAGGTGTGTTGCGGTTGCCATTTCGCAGCGGTGCGTTGTGGTGGCGTGCTCCGGCTGTGTGTGCAGTCTGCAATGTGCACGCTCCGAGGTTGCTGTGAGCTCTGTGTAGTCGTAGGGAGACAGGACTTGTGTTCTGTTGGCTTGTGCGGAGGACATGGGCCCTCATCCCACATGCTTCTCAGACAGTTCAAGGTCAGTGATGTGTGACTCCTTCCAATTAACTTGCATGTGGCCGACATGGGGGAGTGTTATTTTTTTCCTCCCCGTCCGTTGTGTGCTTCTGTGATATGCGCTATCTGCCCTGTGGTCGGTCTCCTCGGCATGCCTGTGTTGGTCTTTTCTTGGACAATGGCTGTATTCACCGGCTTCTTTCGTAGGGCTGTGGTTTCGGAGTTGGAATGGAAGGTCATTCAGTGCTGTCTGCTCTCCCTTGTGTGGGCGGCAGGCTGCCTTTCCGCTCTGCGTTGGGCCTTGTGTGTGAATGTTATTCTTGGGCCACCTGTTGTCGGTCCCCGGGCTCTTTGGTGTTCCGTTTTATATGTCTTGTTCATATGTGCAGGGTGGTATGGGTGTTTCAGTGTGGTACTGGCGTTCCTCTTCCCGAAGGGGCCCTGCTTCTCCTAGTTGGTGTTGCCGCCGCTGTGTGCTACGCCATGTTTGTTACACTGGGGTGTGTCCTGCTGTTGCGTGACTTCACTGACATGTGTGCGTCGGTTGTGTGGCGTTGGGTGTTGTCCGTGAATTGGGCGTTGGGGACATGTCTGTGGCAGGCCTGTCACGTGTCATGTGCGTTCGGGGTGGGGCTGATGTGTGTGCTGCTTGGTTGTGTCCCTGTGTCTGTGTGCGACGCATGCATGGCGCTGCGGTTGGCCTCTGCGTTGTGCGCATGTGTGGCGGCGTCATCGCCGCTTTGGGGCCGTGACGGGGTGGTTGGTTCCTAGTCCCAGGTGGTGTGTACACATGTGTTACGCGATGTTACGATTTGGCCTGTGTGTCATATGTGGATGCAATGGTGGATGTGTAGTGTACACGCGCTGGTGGGGGGTTGTCCGCTTTTTCCGCCCTTGCACTGTGTGCGCTGTTTGCGTGCACTTGTTGTGTGTGTGCCTACCTGCGTCTCCGCGGTACGTTGCGTCCTTGGTGGTGCATCAGCAAGAGCATGGGGAGGGCCTGCAGTGCTGGATTCATGCTCGGGGAGCCGCTTCTTCGTTGTCCGTGCTCGGCGTCCGTGTTACCGCTTCGGTTTGTCGTACGGTATCTCTTAGCCGTGGGAGCCGTTTGTTTGCGGCATCGTAATTTATACGCCGGGCGGGACGTGATTTCGTCGGACGGTGTGTGTCAATTGTGCTGCGCCGCTACGTGTACGGACGCACTTTGATGGCGGACGGTGTTGCTGGCTTGCCGGCGGTGTTTGGCCTACTTTTCGCATCGTAATTGGGCGGGCGTGTGGACTGCTGCGTGCCGGCGGTAACTGGTGGTTTTTGCATCCGCCAGCACGGCGGTTGTGCTTCCGCCCGCCATCGTAATGACCCCCTATATTATTTACAACGATATTTTGGATTCGATATTTTTGTACTTACCTGTTTGTAGATAGGAAGTCGATATTCTGTCATTCTATATTTTTTCATCGATATTTTGGCAGGTCGATATTTTGCTCCTCGATATTCTGTCAGTGATCCGGTCTTTATATCACATTGCAGGATAGTGCTTTTCTCTTGAATTTGTGTCGGCGGGCTGTGTGGGAATTCTCCATTTTCTTTTTGATTCGCCGCTTGCTGACCTAAAGCTTCCAATCTTGGCTGGCTTGATGACTCGGGCTAAGGCAGATGTTGAGATGACTGCTGCGGGAGCAATAATTCCTGTGGGGGCGCCTGAGCCTGTGACGCTGATGGTAACGCCTGCCCCTGAAACTGGGCGCCCATCAAAATATTATTGACCTTGTGAAGGGAACCTTCTAAAGTTTTTTCCGAGAAAGCTACTTGTCGTGAGGGCGATTAGAGATCTTGAAAGCAGCTGATTGATGTATCTTCATCAGGCCGCTCAAGAGGACTTAGTAGTTTCGCCGGTGTAGACTGAGTAACCAGAGATGCCTTGCCCTTTGAAAATAACGGGTAGTCTTTATAGTTACTCTTGCCCTCCTCACTCGCCCTGGCAGTTGGAGCAGAGGCCGGTTCGCCCTCTAGTCGTGTTTATCCCTCTAGCACTCCTTGTGCTCCCTTCTCTGTAGCAAGGTCTCTCGCACCCAAGTCCCGGTGGTGCTCTGGCAGGTCTTCTTCCGAGCTCTCAAAACTAGAGTTTATGCCAGGTAATGTTTTTGCATTATATTCTGCTCTTGCTGCAGTTGACAGTGCCTTCGATTTTGCTTTAAGACCAGTTGCTGACTCAACTTTAGCCATTAAATTGGAATGTTTTAAATGTTTTCCCATTTTTGCCCTTAAAGTCTCTTCCAGAAGGAAAAACAGGCAAAACGTAAACTTTTCTCAATGGCTAAAAAGCCGTTTATTGAAATGTCCTGCAAATCTCACTCTGCGCAGCGCCCAAAACATATGCCAGCTGGAATAAAAAAAAGAAACCTGCTGACTTTGGGTTGCTCACCTCTCTTGTTTGCTCCTTAGATGAAAAGTGCCTCGAGCCCCTTGCCCTTACACCACCGTCCTCACCAGGCTTCCTCACATTCTAGACGTTCTTGTAGGTCGCAACTGCTCGTTCCCAAGAAAGCCCCTACCGTACCTGGGGCCAGCATACATCCAGGCATTAATCAAAAAAAGAAAAGGAATCCTCTTTTCAACAAGCAAAATAAAAGGAGCCTCTGTGTTATTGGCTCAGGACTACAAATTCAACGGCATCTCAGCGCCTCCATTACTCAGCTGCTGTCGGCATCCGTGATCGGCACTGAAGCAGGGGGGAGGGGCAAGGGTCACCTGCGGCTACGCGGGAAACGCCGTAACCGTCATCCCCAAACCACATTACCTAATAGTACATGTATTCCACATGTATGCATAACATAGTATCATTATACGTGTTTCAAGCTTCCTTCCCTCGTATTTCTATGTTTCATGTCTGCGTCAACTCATGTGATGTGCATTTAAGGTGCATTGACTTTCTGCCTTCACTTGCATCTGCACACTGTATTACTGCCATGCAACACAACACCACAGCAGGGCAAACATCCAAATCCCAGTGATTGCCACAGGCAGGCCACCTATATAATGCTATACACTAATATCAATCAATCAATCAGACCGGATTTGTAGACCGTGGCTAATCACCCGCAAGGGTATCCAGGCACTGATAGCGTAGCTGCTCAGATCAGTCAAACAGCCAGCTCTTGAGTCCTTTCCTGAATTTCAGAAGAGAGGAGGAGGTCCACAGGTGAAGGGGGAGGTCATTCCAGGATTTTGCAGCGAGGTAGGAGAAGTCTTCCACTGTTGCTCTGGTGAATGCGGAGGTGTGCGCGAGGGAGAGAGAAGCAGAGTGCAGGAGTCTGGAGGGTTGGTGGAACTTCAGGCAGTGGTTGACGTATACTGGTCCTTGATTGTAAAGGGCTTTGTAGGTGCAGATTATCATCTTAAATTGGCATCTCTGCTGAATGTGGAGCCAGTGGAGCTTCCTGAGGTGAGGGGTGATGTGGGTCCATTTATGGAGTTCAAGGATGAGTTTAGAAGCTGAGTTCTGTATGTTTTGCAGTCTCTTCAGGAGGTGTGTGGTAATTCCTAAGCAGAGTTTGTTGCCGTAGTTTAGTTGGCTTGTGACCAGGGACTGAGTGATGGCTCGTCTAGTGTTGAGGCAGAGCATGTGAAGCGTTAGGAAGCAGGTGAAGGAGACTGATTTGATCTGGTATTTCATGGTGAGCTTGCTGTCCAGGATGATGCCCAGGTTGCGAACGTGGTCGGTAGAGATGGGTGCTGGTCCAAGTTCTGAAGGCCACCAGGATTCGTTCCATGGGGAGGAGTTGTTCCCAAAGATCAGAATTTCTGTCTTGTCTGTATTGAGTTTTAGGCAGTTGTTTTTCATCCAGTCACCATTGCCCTTCATGCACCTGTGAAAGCTGGCCATCATGGTTGCAGGGTCCTCTGATAGTGAGAGGATCAGCTGGGTGTAGTCTGCATAGGATATGATGTTAATTCCATGGGATCTGACGATGTTAGCCAAGGGGGTCATGTAGATTTTGAACAGTTTGGGCCTGAGGGAAGAGTCTTAAGGGAGGCCGCAAATGATGTCCTTGGGTTCCGAGGTGTAAGGAGGTAGGCAGATTCTCTGCATTTTTCTAGTGAGGAAGGAGGCGATCCATTTGAGTGCGTTTTCTTGGATTCTTATGTGATGCTGCCTCATGATGAGGGTGTGGTGGGATACAGTGTCGAATGTTGCTGAGAGATCGAAGAGGATAAGGGCCGCTGGTTTTCCACAATTCGGGATTGGAAAGAGCTCTGATGTAATCAGTGGCAGCAATCAGGGTGGTCTCTGTGCTGTAGTTGTTGCAGAATCTGGATTGGGAGAGGTCCAGGAGGTTGTTCATCTCCAGGTTTAGTGTGAGTTGGCAGTTGATGGCCTTTTCAAGTACCTTGGCTGGAAAGAGGAGCAGCGAGATTGGGTGGTTGTTCTTGAGTTTGTTGGAGTCGGTGAAAGTTTATTGAGGAGGGGTTTAACTTCTATGTTTTTCCATACTTCGAGGAAGGAGGCCGTGGTTATGGATGAGTTGAAAATGATAGTGAGCTCACTGCTGATCATTTTGCTTCCGAGGTTGAAGATGTGGTGGGGGCAAGGTTTGTAGGTGCCCCTGAGTGGACAGAGTTCATGAGGGCTGTGGTGTTCTGTGCAGTGAGCTGGTCCCAGGTGGTGAGCAGGTGGTCGGAGATCTCTTCAGGTATGGCATTTGTTGGAGCGAGGAGGCTGAGGGTGTCGGCGGCAGTGGGTTAGAGTTTTAAGTTTTTGTAGATGTTTGACATCTTGTCGTCAAAGAAGTCTGCCAGGGAATCACAGAGTTCCTGAGAAGGGGTTCTGGTGTTTTTGGTGGCTGAGGGGTTGGAGAACTCTCTGATGATGTTGAAAAGTTTCTTGCTGTGGTTGGGGCTGTTTCTGATGTGGTAAGCTAGGGCGTTCCTTTTTGTTTTTTTCATTAGTAGGTGGTATTGGCTGAGGGATGACTTGAAGGTGGACCGGTCTGTGGGATCCTTGCTGGTGCGCCATTTCCTTTCTAGTTGCTTGCAGTTGCGTTTCACGGTTCTCAGTCATGGTGTGTACCAACTGGCTTGTTTGGAACAGGGATATTCTTGACAGCCTGTTCAAGGTAGGGTGTGGTTTTAGGATGGGAGGTGCTGAGGGTGTCAGTCCACTGGCTTTCAGATACTTTGTTCCAGTGGCTTTCAGATACTTTGTTCCAGCTATGGTGAGAGGTGGTGGGCGACTTGAAGGTGGTGCCGGGGGATCCTGTGAGTGAAGTGAATGATAGCGTGGTCTGTCCAGGTGAGCTCGGTGACATGACGTGTTAGACCTGGCACCATTGGCGTGGGTCTCCCCTGCATTTTGTGCTTTTGCCTCCTGTGTTTTTGCTGTTTGTTGGACTCTGTTTTGCTGGTCTAGATGCTTTGGGCACTTTGCCACTGCTGTTCAGTGCCAAAGTGTAAGTGCTCCCTTTGTAAATTACTGTTATGGATTGGTGTTTCCATGATTGGCTATTTGATTTCCTAGTCAGTCCCTAGTACAATGCACTGTGTGTGCCCAGGGCCTGTAAATCAAATGCTGATAGTGGGCTTGCAGCACTGATTGTGCCACCCACAGAAGCAGCCTGTAAATGTAACTCTGGCCTGCCATTGCAGAGCCTGTGTGCAGTCTGGTACTGCCATGTCAACTTGGCAAGTGTACCCACTTGCCAGGCCCAAACCTTCCCTTTTCTTGCATATCTGTCACCCCTAAGGTAGGCCCAAGGTAACCCTGTGGGCAGGGTGCAGTGTATGTGAAAGGTAGGACATGCCCTGAGGTTTGTGGCATGTCCTGATAGTGAATTACTGCCAATTTCGTTTTTCACTATTGCAAGGCTACCTGTTCCCATAGGATAGAATGAGGAGTTTGTTTATAACATCTTATAAACATAACTACCCATGGGAACAAGGGAGGAAAATAAAGTTTAGTATGCCTGAGCTCAGAATGTTAAAATGCATCTTTAGTGAGGGTGATGTTTACATTCTGTGTTTTTCTTGCTTAGCCATCAAGTATGCCTCTGCCTGGTTTGTGTATTGCATGTCTGACTTTTGGATGACAGGGGCTGGGGAGGAGCAGTGGCTCCAGAGAGCCTGATGAGTCAGGGCTGGGCTGAAGGGGCCTGGTCTGCGAAGGACAATGCTGTCTCCACCTCCAGCCAGGAAGCTGCACCAGAGAGGACAGAACTGGTTTTGACCAAGCACAGGGCTTCTCTGCCACCAGAGAACAAAGGATTTTGGGATATAAAAATTGGGGCCCAGACCCCAGACTTTTAGATCACTTCTGGGAATCAAGAGGAACCTTTGCCAAGGAGAAGAGCCGGAGAAGCTGAGGAGGAATACTGCCCCTGTGCTGTTTGCTGTCTGGGGTTGGCCTGCAGTGGCTGCTTGCTGCCAAGGAAAGGAGATCAGGACTTTGCTGTGTCCCCTGCTTGAGGAAAATTTCCAAGGGCTTGAATTGAGCTTTCCCCCTGTCCACAAAGTCTCAGGAACATCAAAGACCTCACCAAACTTCTGGGCACCGTCTCTGGAGCCGCTGGTTTCAGTTGCCTGGAGAAGAAAAGGGTAACCGACTCTGTCATCGCGTTTGTCTCAGGATTCCGTGTCCTGAAAGCACCGTAGAGAGCACCGCCTTGTTCCGCAACGCAACACTGGTCTCACCGACTCCGTCAATGAGCCGCTGCTTGCACCGCGTCCTGGGGGCATCGCACTCTGCAACGTTTAGCTACACGCTGCCCGGACGTCATCGACTCCGTCGCTGCCCGACTCGAACACCGACCGGCTCTGTCGCTGCATCGTGACCTGCCAGCACCGCACCGAGCACAGCCTCACCCTGCAACGCAAGCCTTGGTCTCACCGACTCTGTCAACGAGCCACTGCTTCACCAAGCCGTGAGGACACCACACGCTGCAACGCTTCTATCTCACAACGCAACCGCAACGGTTGTCCCGGACCGGCTCGTACCATTGTGTTGGCCGCAACAACAAAAGGTACTGTCTCCGAGTCTGTTGACGCTTTTTCTAACCCGTATCTATGCGGTTGGCTTGAATTGTTAGACTCTGTCGTATTCAGTATTGCGGTAGCCCCGGATTGAGCTACCGAGTCGGAGGAACTGTATTACTGAATGTGTTCACAAATGCTGTACACACTGCCTCTGAGATAAGCTTGTCTGCTTGTGCCAAGCTACCAAGGGGGTGAGCAGGGGTTATTTTAGAAGTGTGTACCCCTTACCCTGACTAGGAAGAAGGGTCCCTACTTGGACAAAGGTACCTATCTCTGCCAACTAGAGACCCCCATTTCTAACATGGCTGTATTTGACTCTGTCACTGGCCATGAAGATGGGGTCAAGCATGTGTCCTGCGTGGTGTGTGGGGTCAGTGACTAGTTGAGTGAAGACAATGTTGTCCATGATTTCAAGGAGGTTGGTGGCGTTGGCATTGTTGATGTCGTCGAGGTGAAAATTGAGGTTTCGGAGTAAGGTGTAGTGTTTGGAATCTGTGTTGAGCCGGGCGATAAATTCGGAGATGGTTTCACAGAGACTAGGGCATGTACCTGGAGGTCTCTTGGTGAGGGCGCCTCAGATTGTGGTCGTGGCATTGAATTGGAGTTGGAAATTGAAGTGCTCCATGATTGGGGTGGTGTCATCTTCCACGGTGGTGCAGTGGATGGTTTCTTTGTGGATGATGGCGATTCCATCTCCATGTTTGTTGATGTGGCATTGGTGTACTATCTTGTAGTCATCTGGAGTTGGTAAGGCGATGTCGGGGGTGGCTGCGTGGTTGATCCAACTTTCGGTGAGGAAGACGCCGTTGGGGGTGAGGAAGGTGATGATGTGCCAGATCTTGGTGGAGTGCTTGCAGAGTGATCGTGCATTGAGCAGGAAGCAGTGAAGTTGTTACGAAGCCAGCATGGTCAGCATCGTGGTGGTTGTCGTGTCTGCCAGTGCTTCAGTGTTGCAGTAGAAGAGACAGTGCTGGCAGGAAATTGGTCCTACTGTTGAACGTGGAGAGGTGCTGCAGCAGTTGTTGTGGAGTCCAGGGTCCAGTGCTCAGAGCTCGGTGGCAGAGGTTCTGTGGATGGTGGGAGAGCCAGGGTTCCTGGTACTGGGCGTGGTCCAGGTGCAGACGGGCGCAGATGGGCTTGCCTATGGCACGCCTTTGGCCCGCCGGTGACACGCCGGCTGCGTGCGGCTGCTGTGCTCCTGGGCTGCGGCCTCCATTAAGTAGATCCTGGGAGGAGGGAGGAGCTCTGGGCAGGGATGGGGCCTTTGGGAACTGGGGGAAAATGGCAGGAAGGAGCAGCGAAGTGGGAAAAAGGGGAACATTTTAAAGCAGCACCAAACAAAACAGCAACAATCAGGCAAATGGTGCTCAGGGTATAAAAGTAGTACCTAAGGAGGAAAAGAAGACAGCAACAATCAGGCAAACAGTGCGCAAGATGTAAAACCTAAGGAGGAAATAAAGTAGCAACAATCAGGCAAGAATTTGGCCAGAACAGCTGCCAGATGAGGCAGAGTCAAGCATCAACAGGGGGAGCTGGCAAGTGGACCTGCTCCCAATATAAGCGACTTCATAAAACATCTGTACTATAGTACACTGTGGATTTGGTCCATCTAACAACAACTGTTCCAATGCTCATGAGCTGTTTCCAATTGTCATACTGCTAAGTATAGTGCAATAACAATTTCCATCTTCACACATTCATGTATCCATGAAGTCACTAATGTGTTACCAGTCATCACAGTACCTATGGAATAGGAGCCTGGTTCTGATGATATTTCATCCAGTGGTAGTCACTATGCCATCCAGGGAGCGACTCCCCTGGCCCAGTAGGCCACAGTTTCATCAAGTTGAAATTGGCAGAATGATGAGAAGATTGTGACACCTTGAAGACCTATGATGAGTGTGTGATATCAGCTGGTCCTCACCTACCCCCCATGTAATCCAGGGGACTTTGCGATGCACAGTATCCCTTGTCTGAAACTGTTCTGAATTGTGGATCCTCCGATTCCTGGACCAACATCACAGACACTTTTTCCTGATGCACAAGATTTGCTGGTTGATCATACCTACCCTGCAGGAACCACAAATGATCTCCTGTCAAACTCCTTCCAAAGTGCATCCTCATTGTTTATCACTGGTCCAAGCATGCTCACTCTCATCTCCAGTCACACCAAAAAACAAGGGAGTTATACCCACACATGCATTGGGATAGATTCAGCCAGGGCTGTACACCGTGAGTGTGACTTTTTTACCCACCAGGATTCCAGTGCATCTTGGTATTGTCATGATGGCCCCTAGGTACATTTCACAATGGTCTGAGTGGCCTTGACACCCATATAAGAGCAAAATATATGCCTAAAGGACTAATACATGATGACAGATGCTATGAAGTTGCACTGGTCACATTTGAAATTGTGAGGCAGGAGAACACCAGGTGTTATGATGAGATCCGGAAGCTAATCAGTACTCTTATTAGTAAGCTGTCAGTCAAGCTTACAAGTTCCATTCATTTTTCAGACAAACCTTCTCAACTAGGTAGCAAACTGCAGAGCCTACATATTATCATCAAGGGGTATATTTACAAGAAATGGCGCTCTGATGTTTTCACTGAGTGTAGTGTCAAAACATTTACTGCTGCCGTACGACAATTCCTAATGCCATGCTAGCATCGAATTTACAATGCAGTGCTTCTTGGCATTAGGAAAAGCTTGCTGTTGAAAAAAATTACGGTAACCTGAGTGTCAAGTCGGTAAGAAAATGCACGCT
Organism: Calotriton arnoldi; assembly: GCA_963921515.1. NCBI lineage: Eukaryota > Metazoa > Chordata > Amphibia > Caudata > Salamandridae > Calotriton > Calotriton arnoldi. The sequence goes on from CAWUFW010008161.1 coordinate 698,252, forward strand.
CAGGTGCAAAAAGGGATGTTTGGTCAATTAGCGGCAAGAAAAACCATGGTAGCCGGCCTAACATGACTTTTCTGCGCTTAGCGTGAAAAGAAATACACAAAAATGCCTCTAAAGAGGGAAAAAAATTACACTTACCTGAATGCAGAATGGAGCAGCCAGGAAGGAGCACAACACAGGACAACAACACCCCCAACCCCACTACCAGCCAGGATAACCAGCCAGAGTCCAAGAGGAAGAGTAAATGCAGGTTCAGTCAGGAGGAGAATAAGATCTTGATCGCGGAGGTGACGGATCACCAACACCAGGTCTTGTACAGCTCCATAGTGTCACTGGGGACCAAAAAGGCCATATGGCAGTCCATAGTGAACAAGGTGAACTGCATAGCTGAAGTAAAGAGGACAGTGATGGACTGTAAGAAGCGCTGGCACAATACCAAGCGCAAAACTAAGGAGAAACTGGCAAACAATCTACAGGCCGCATTGCAGACCGGAGGAGGTAGACCAGTACCCCAGGAGTAGCTCGATCCCTTGGAGGAGCAGGTGTTTGTAGTAATCTCTGAGGCGTTGGTGGTGGGAGTAGTGGGGCAGGACAGTGCTGACATTGGCCAACTACATCAGCAACAGGGTAAGTACCAACAAGGAACATTGGGTGGAAATACGAAATGTTGTGCAGTCCATGCAGCTAAGTCCCAGCGTTTTGCCACACTCTCTGCAGGTCAAACAGTAGCCACTGTTGTGTACTTCATAGGGTGTCCTTAAACGGGCTTTCTAGAATCATGACCATATATAGGCACAATCCAACCTTCCCTTATATAGGCATAGAATCCCAGACCTTATTTAGGCATAAACTATGCATACCAAATACAGGCATGGCTTCCGACATCCGTCCACCCTAGCGTCTCAACGAGTCCATGAACAAACAGACCCTCTGGCTGCGGGAGTTTCCCTTGCCCAGGACTATTGATTTCTTCAAGGTCTCATACATTATGCATGAACCTCTTATTCCCTAAGGGATTCATTCATGACGTCTTTCGCTACCCAACTCACGTCAATGCTAACATTTTCAGGTATAAATATACCTTCCCAAACCCCTGTAAATCAGAGGAGACCTCGACTTCAGAGGAGCCCGATTCCCGGCCAGACGCACTGAGAAGACACTGCCCTTCCTGCACGCAGAGAGTCCAGCTTCCAGTGATCTAACTTCCCTTGCGGGGTGTTGGAGTTCGAGTCCGGATAGAGATTCCTACCTCTCTCATTCTTCAGGTATGGAGCAGACTAGAACCTAGAGGGACTCTTGGCATAATAGACTCTTGGCATGCTAGGCGTAACTTACTCTTAGTATACTCTAGTCAGGAATACAGCACCTACTTCTACTTCTCCCTACACCTAGGACAGGTTAGGCACACTGGGTAGAACTAGGCTAGAAACGCATCGTATGAGTACTCGCATTTTTAGGTTGTGTCATTTTATGTAAATGCATATATGCTAAAAGATAATGCTGACGCAGTATTATTTATTTTTACTGCTCACCTTGTACATTATTTATCTTGCATACTGTCTTGTGATCGTAACAGCACATATAACTTACAACAGAAACAAGACTGTTCAATAAATCCTTTATTGAAACGCCCGTCTGGTTATTTCTGTGTAACTCTGAGAATAACTGAAACATGTACAACTGACCTGAGTGAAATGGTTATCTATTGTTTCTACGACTCTGGGACACATCCTGATTCTGTAAGGGAAACACAGTGGTCATGTTTTGCGGCAGCCAGAAACTAATCCCTTCTTGTCGTCAAGAAGTTTCTAGTGGCCTCTGAGCTAGCTGGCACAAGTAATTAAGTTTAATATACTCGATAGGGACATACTGACATTAGTCCTATGTCAAACCTATAGGATATATTATTCCAATGTGCAGAGCCTATAAGGGAAATAGGAGCTACACTACATGGCGCCCAACGTTTGGTAAGGCAGTAATTCAACGTTAGATACTGAGTAACTCAGCTGTGCATATATTCTTTTCTCTCTCAGAGACCCCTACCCATATACTCCAAAAGACGTCTGGAGTGGGCAGGGATAGTATCCGCCACGGCTACATAGGGCAGTACCCTATATATTAGCTGTTTGGTTTGCTCAACGTTGAAGGATACAGTGTTCCACAATATTGTGCACCTTATCTTTGTTTCCTTGAAACTTGTGCTACATTTTTCATAAAACAAAATGTCCTTAAACGGAACCGGTGGAGCTGCGGCTGATCCAGCCCAACCAGCGTTATTTAACAACACAGGTTTAAATGAAGCCGAAGAGGGTGTCATAGACATTCCTCCTAACTTAAGAAGAGCCATTACTCTAAAACTTATAAAACATGGCCTATCTCTGAGAGGAGGTAGAGCAGTTTTCGTGATTGAGGCACATGAATCCTTTCAGACAGAGGTATTCTATTCATGGGTAATTCTTCCTGAATCCAATCCAGTAACACACTTGTTTCACTACTACAAAGAAGATGAAGCACCAGAGGAATACATTCCTTTCGAGGATATTGAGATTCCATTAACATACCAGGAGCATCAGCTCTGGTTTAAAGGCGCCCTAAAACACAATAAAAATATAACCAGGCTCGGTCCACTAGGTAGACCAGGAGCAACATGGCCGATTCTAGCCGGCTACACACCTCATCCAGACATCGAAATAATGTCAGACGAGGAAATACTTAATCAACTCACAGAGTTAATAAAAATCTACAGACAATTAGTTCAATATGTCATGCGGACTTTCACAGTCCAACCACCATTAACAATTACAAATCATACTCCTCCACAGGGGAGTACACTAAAAATTACACCACAGACTCTATACGCAGTCATGGGTAAAATGCCCACTAAGCGGGAGCAAATTCCATTTTGGATAGCTCAAAAAATTACTCAAATTGAAGCAGTATTTCCAAATACTAGCCCACATGAGAAACACAGAATCCTAACCATCAGTTTACCAATGGGGATCACACCACAACTGGAAGACTGCACCACTTGGGGCTCAGTCTTTGCTGCCATCTACACTAAAACACACGGCATTCCGTCAATTACGGTAATACCAGATGTCCTAAAACAAATTCAAAACGAATATGGAGCAGAGCCTGCTTTAAATTTAGGTATGAAATTACTGAAAAATTTTGAACAGGTCTCAACGATAATATTATCTAATATTAAAGGGGAGGCAGCAGCAGTGGCGATCTGACAAAAACTAAGGGAATTTGATGTTACAGAACATCAGACTGAGCTACCCAGAATTATAGAGCAATCTTATGCAGAATTAGGCAGAGATAGTTTGGGTGGGAGACCAGCTAAACCAAAACTATCGGAAAGTCCTGAAAAGGACTCAATTAAACAAACTCCTACATCTTCTAAAAAGAAGTGGGAATCTAACAAACAAAATTCAAATGAGAAAGGTTCTCAATCCCGAGGTAGGTCTCCTCAAAAGGAGCCCTCTGAAAGGAGGTACAACCTCAGGAATAGGGATAATTTGAGAAAACCTGATAGGTATCAAGACACTGATACACGTTCCTCTCGTCCCTTTCAGGTCTCATCACAGACTTCGGAAAGAAGAGGACGAACAGAACATAGAGAAGAACGCGTGAAATCGAAAGACGACAAGCACGCAACAAAAATTAAAGCTAAACCTCAATTCTCCAAAAAGAAAGTAGCAGGTCTGAAGATAAGACATGCCGAGAATAATGAGATCGCAACTCAAGAACGGAGAATGGGCTCAGACAATGCTGGACAGTGCAGCAGAAGTCACAATAGCTCGCCAGAACCTGATGGAACTTCTGGAGATAGTGGACTTGAATGAGTACATTACAGTAGAGACTGTAGACACCAGGGTTAGTACTCCACAAAGGTTATATGAAATAACACTCTGGATGGAGGGAGACAAACCTAGACAGGTTAAAGCACTTTTTTGGGAAAGACTATCAAAGGGTTATGACATACTTCTAGCAGAAAAAGACTGGCCACCACAATTTGTCAGGGAGTGCCCACACGGCGAGGACATGATTATGCCTGCCTTCTCCAATCACATTCCAATTCACTTAAAATATACATATGCCTGAAAATGGGCAGTGGCCCAGGCTCCAGCATTATATAAAAATCATGTAGGATGGGATGAGGACTCCCCTCACCATAAAATACATCTGAAACATGAACCTACTGCTCAGAGGCAGTATCCAATTAAGCAAGAAGCTAAAAAACAGGTCAGGGAGATTTTAAATCAACTTGAATACCAAGGGGTGATTGAAACTAGCACCTCATCTATGAACAATCCTTTGTTTCCTGTCTCCAAACCAGACAATACATATCGTCTAGTTTTGGACTACAGACATTTAAACACTTGTTCTAAAACTTTTGCAGTACAAAATGCACATAGCACAGCATTAATGAATAACATTGTGCGTAAAAAATACAAAACAACATTAGACATCTCAAACGGTTTCTTTTGTCAAAATATAGCACCTGAAAGTAGGTACTTAACGGCATTCTCCATAATGGGGACCCAGCGTCACTTTTGTCGACTCCCACAAGGGTTCAAGAACAGCCCGGGGTTATTCTCAGCAAGAGTAACGGAGTTACTACAAATTTATGACAACGAGGCATTGTCCTATGTCGATGATATTTATCTGACAGACGATGACTTGGAAAAACACTTGAACAGGGTGAGCACCATTATATTGGGATTCGCCTCTGAGGGCTACAAGTTCAACTTTAAAAAGTCCCGAATTGCCCATCTCAATGTCCTATTTTTGGGATATGAGCTTTCAAGTGAAGGCAAGAGCTTGGCAGCTAACTTTCTAGAGAAGTGTGCGCTGCTCCAACCTCCAAAAACGCTAAAAAATTTACAATCAATACTGGGATTCCTAAATTTTGGTAGAACATACATTCTAAACTATGCCGAAAGGGTTAAACCTCTCTACGCATTAATCAAACCTGATTTTTCAATCAAAAACTGGACACAGGAACACACAGAAATCTTGCGTTCACTCCAAGCTAATATGTTAGCAACAAACCACTTACAAACACGCGTAAGTCAAAGAAATTTGGTGATTCGAATAATTTCGGGTCAATGTGGATTCACTTACTTAACCTTTAACGAGGGTGAGAAAGTACCAATTGCATACAAATCCCATTTGTACACACAAGCGGAAATGCGCTTCAGTTCAACTGAAAAAATTCTGACAGCAGTTCAAACAGCTGTAGCAAGAGAAAGAGCCTTAGCCCAAGGGAAACGCATAATTGTCGTTACCCCAGTACCGGCTTTAGAAGCGGTCACAAAAGCGAGCATTCCGAATGCTAAAGCTTTACATCCGAGATGGATACAGTGGGTTAATTCTCTTGCTGCAACTGATGTTGAATATGTATTTGATCCAGATTTAAAAACACAGGCATTTCTCCAATATGAACAAGAATGTCCTCTGCCCACTGAGATTCTGCCTCTCGATCAGTATGAATTCGTAATTTACACTGACGGATCCGCACAACCCGCAACAGGGAGTAAGCAAGCTTACAGTGCAGCGTGTGCTATCGTTAAAGGTCGCATGCGAAATGGCATCTTCAGACCTATGGTCACAAAAACTCAGTCACTAGGTGATTGTACAGCTCAGCGAGCTGAACTACAGGCATTCAAACTGGCACTTGAAAGTACGGATCGAGAATTCCTCACACTAATCGTGTGCGATTCCTTTTACTGTGTTCAGTCGTATAATAACTATATACGAACCTGGCTTGAAAATGGTTTTAAGGATGCAAAAGGTGGCACAATTAAGCACAAATTGCTTTGGGAACAAGTAGTTCTGTTGAAAAACGAACTACCAAAGGCTCACGTGATTCACACACTGAGTCATCAGCGTGATGGCGTTCACGTTGCAGGGAATTCATTGGCTGACGAAGCCGCGAAGGGGGCTGTGCAAACGGCTTCCGTAGCTGCGATCACTCGTTCAAAAACAAAAATAGACGGTGAGATAATGTTAGCTGTCAATGCTTCAAGCAAAGGCAGCAGTGCAGCGTTACCAAAAAGTTTCCACTCAAGTACTCTTATGTAATTGATGCGAATAACGTTCCTTTTGCTCGAATCCCTGGAGTGGGGGATAGGGTAATTCCAAACATGGAACGAAGAGCAGCCTTGATTTATGAAACACATTTGGGGGAGGGTCTGTCACATCAAGGGATCTCAAAAACAATTTTGACATTAAAAGAGATGTACTGGTGGCCTGGAATGAATACACAAATTCACATATTCATCAACAACTGCTTAGACTGTAAATTACAGCAAGAGAGCCACCAGACACCATGCAGCGAATGCGGCAGCCCAGTGCAGACACCACTGTTAGACAGCATTAGGCTATCTAATCGCCAGCGTCCTACTGGACAAAGGCATTCCCGCAAATACTAAATCTAGGTTCCTATGGTTATGGCCTCAGCGCTCAGCTGACGCTCGAACTGTTATAAAAGATTTGCGAGTCTTTATCGGCACATACGCAATAGGCACGTTTCATTCTGACCAGGGTCCTGCGTTTAGCTCTAGGGCTTACAAGGAGGCCATGGCCAGTCTGGGCGTTGCATTGCGGTACTCCTCTCCATTCCATCCTGAGGGAAATTCTGTTGTGGAAAGGAAAAACCGGGACATAAAGCAGTCTATAACAGCTAGGGTATTAGGCTCGGGTGATGGGTGGGTCAAACACCTCATTAGCGTTCAGCGCGCTATCAATAACTTGCCAAGAAGTTCTCTAGGGGAGTCACTCCATATGAGGTCCTATTTGGGACAAGAATGTGGGTTCCAGACTTAGAACACGTAGGCACAGTGGTGGACAAAAAAGAATTTGATATCAAAGATCGTTTGGCTGTTTTACAGGAACTTAACAAGTTAAGAACGAAACAAAGCAACGTATCCTTACAGCCAACCACCACTGGGGAAAAATCGGCGGTCCCAGCAAGGCCTGTCTGGATTCCAAAAGTTGGGGATCTAGTCAGAGAAAAAATCGCGGACAAGAAGGAATTTGGACCTTCTTACAGACAACCGGTACCTGTTCTAGCTGTTCAAGGAACAAGGACAGTACTTCTGCCGCCCCTTGCTGGAAGAAAGGAGAAAAGATTTGTGTCAATCGACCTGATCAAACCACAACATGTGGCCAATACTAAGCAGTAGGCCTCGTGGACTCCGACCTAGTAGCAGACGCACTCCTCTCGCTACTATTCAAGAGGTTCAGACTGAAAGACTGATCACGATCGAGAATTCAGCTGTAACAAATGAAGGACTATGCAACCAAGCTATGGAACTCATCCCTCTTGACAACCAAATAACAGTTCGTCCAAATACACCTGTCTACACCAACGTGACACGTGAAGAACTGGTTCCTGTGATTTCAACGAATCCTGATGCAATTCCAACAATTGACAGAACTGCTTCTGGCTATTTCATTGACTTTGATACGTTCTCAGTGGATCCAAGCGAACCTGAAACGACGCCAGCATCATCAAAACTCAAGCAGCAAGTACAAGACTTTATTCACTTTCTGAAAAAGACTTATCTGGTTTCTCCATGGATTGAACTCTGGATTACATCTGGACTTTTTGTTTTCCTGCTCTGGCTAGCTTTGGTAACAACAGTAAGCATGCTTATAAGTGGCAGATACATCCATGTGAACATTGAAGGAAAGGACATAAACGTGCTTTTGAAACCACATAAATCTTCCCATCGTGAAGCAAGAGACTTGTCATCAGTGAACATCACAGCTGTTCCTATACAGGATGGTATAGTGTGGGACAAAACAGATGATGAAATCTTCGGTCCAAGTGAACAATTGAACATTCCACATTTGTTTAAAATTTCACTAAGCGATTTGATAACGTCCAGTACCTATTCAGATGATTGGGACTTAGAGACTGTTCAAAATATAATGTTTGATCTAGAAAAATCTGCTGCATTTTCTAAAAATGAATATTTAGAGGGTACAAATGATTACGAAGAAATGTATTGTTACAACCACTATGGTCATCATTATTTGCACAAAACTGCATATCCAAGAAATGTGTTTATGTTTAATCAATGGGAACATTGTCCTACACCACCACATGGTAGTTCAAAAACTTTTGCTAGTAAATTTCCATATTTTTCAGGTTATAATACATCTGATCCAGAAACGTTTTACTATAAAAATGTAAACAAAACAGGACTGAAAATTATGTTAACAAATACGAAACAGATTTACTCTGAAGCATTTATTGCCCAACTGTCTACTCAGGGTTTCGACTTATGGAAAGACACAATTGAGACAAAAACTGTCTGGGGTAGTAAAGATTGGCAAGTGCAGGGTATAGAAGCTTTATTTAGAGCCTGTATAATCCCTGAACAAATAATGTTTTTGAATGACACCGTCCAACAGACATCTTGTCTTGGGTTAGCCAAGATAAAAGAGATGAAATCACCTTCTGTGCCAACACCTGCCAGTGATAATAATACAAAGGCAGTGGTGACAGTTGACAATATACTACAACTCAACAGAACTCATCCAAATTGGAAGAAATGGTTGATCTGGCCCACAGACACAAACAACTGTCAGGAAAGGTTCTTGAACAAAACTCAGGGCTTTGCACTTCATAGGCCAGACCCAAGATATGTCCAAAGACAACATCCGGGGGTAGTAACAACATACAGTGTAGGAAAATTATGCCTCGATTGGTTGCATAAATCTACACTACAGGATGTGAAGCAACACTTAACCTTACTTGCACACGACGCAGATCTTAGGGAATTCTTGCTTGGACCAAGAAAACCGCGTCAAAAACGTTTCATATATGCCGGCATCTACGCTGCTTATAACGAAGCATGGAAAGTGTCACAGATAGAGGCTGCAGAACGAATACGTGAACTTGATCGTATTAATTTAGAGAAAACACTCTCTGTAGTCGACAATGGGTTAACAACTTTGTCCTCCAGAATTTATTCATTGGATGGCATTGTATCCTCTGCTATCGACATTCTAGAACAAGATTTGGCTATGTTACAACAAGGTCAGTCTCAATTACGTTCTATAGTGTTATTGACATGGACGCTGCAATCTTTGCGAGCGGGCTATGTGCCTTGGCGTTTCATCAACACGTCGTCTCTGTTTGCAGAATACAATCTAACTGATAAACAGATCGAATTGGCACAAGGAGGAGCAAAGTATACAGTGCTGAGCATTGAAAAAATTGACAAATTACCATTCACAGTGGCAGAAAAACCAGCTACAGAATGGCTTATTCATGGCAAAATAACATTACCTGTGACAACTTTTCAGTTCCAGTATTGTGTCAGACAGATGCAAGCAGGCAAATATGAAAGGTTGGGTAAGGAATACATTAAGACATCTTGGAATTTACCGTATACACATAAATGTTGGAGTGGGGATCGTGAAGTGTTTCTTAGCGGTACTAACTGTGAACATGCACTAACCGGTTCACTCATATGTCAGGACATTATTTTGCACGGAGCTTGTAATGGTTCTGCGGCAAACCTGTCTTGCCATCAGCACGGTTCTCCAGCTGCTGTGGTTAATCCAACTTTTGGACAACTTTCGAATGGGAGTTACCTCATGTTGAATGATCAGAGCTGCTGTGGAATGTTGCCCGGCATCCCATATCTAGTAACGGTCAACTCCAGGGTCACTTGCTGTATGCAAGTATTGTTTCCCCAATAGACACCGTCAGGGAGTCGCCTTTGTGGCCTTCACTTAACGTCTCTTTTATAAGATTTGATACTTTAAGCAGAATGAAAGCCATGCTTTTACAGCAAACAGTGCCTTTGACCTCGGCCAAAGAAACCTATGATCTACAAATTGCAAGGACTTCGGCTGAGATACAGACTTTAATACGTACAAACTGCCCTATACATTTCGTAGAAATGATATCACGTATCTTTAACATGTCAGATACAACAGGAATTGTACATGTGTTTAAGAGCATTTGCACCGGTCTCTTAGCACCGTTCCAGGCAATACTTGGAATCATTCCGAACTTTGCACATTCGGTGTTTGGTGGCATACCATTAATTCTAGCACTTGTTGCGGGAATTCTATTCATCTGTCTGCTATTACGCTATGGCCAGCCTCTTCGCAGAAATAACTCCGAGCGAAATGGAGAAAGTTCTCCTTGAAAGAAAGTGCCGTGAGCGAATAGTACAGCTATTGGGCATGACTCGTCTACGGGACCTTAATGCCACATGGTTCCTGTCATTCCGACCAATCTGGCATGATTGCATCTTACCTGTTCTACGATGCCTGCTATGCGGTGAAGAATGCGTGTTGGACGCTTGTCTAACATATCCATCAGCTGCGCCAAAGGACGTCGATACTTTGCTGGTCCCGATAACGGTCCATGCTTCGTGTTGTCCCCAGAGGCTCCCAATTCTGATGTCAGCATTCATTGAGATCTCACAGTCGCCTCCTGCTGCTGCTGCGGTACGAGAAACAACTCCAGGCACACAGGTAACAACGGACGCGAACATTGCTGCAGCAGCCTATGCTGAGGGCGATGCTTCCCATCTTTGTGCGGTCAATCTCTTACATGGGGTGTTCGAACTTACACCAGCGACAGTGGATGATGTTTTGTCTATTGAAATAGATGATCTAATGTTTACACCAGACCTGTGAACTGACTCTGTTTGGCATATTCTGTTCCAGTACAACAGCAACAATTTGGCCTTCATTTTTCAAAGACTTGGAACATTACCAAATTTGAACTTTGGTCCCATTTTTTTTTTTTTCTCAAACGAAAATGGCAATCCAATCTGCTTAAAGTAAAACTAGCCTTATAATACAGACTTGGCAGTACTTCCAGGGGCACTTAGTCATCTTGTGTGTCTAACTCAGTTCATTTGATTTTCATGACAGGGAATGATTTTGTTTTGAAACAACCTTGCATTCATTCTCGTCATATGTAAATATTGCTTTTATATTTCGTTCCGATTGCATTTACTTCACTCTTTTTGCAGGAAATGAAAAGCACTGCTTAATAATGTACAGCATCCTTTGCATTTTAATGTATCTTTTAAGGCTTTTTAGGATATATTTTAATATGCGGTACTCCATTTTAATGTTTAGCATTTTAAATGTTTAGCATTTTAGTATTGTTGTATACACAAAAGAGGAGTGGGTGTTGTGTACTTCATAGGGTGTCCTTAAACGGGCTTTCTAGAATCATGACCATATATAGGCACAATCCAACCTGCCCTTATATAGGCATAGAATCCCAGACCTTATTTAGGCATAAACTATGCATACCAAATACAGGCATGTCTTCCGACATCCGTCCACCCTAGCGTCTCAACGAGTCCATGAACAAACAGACCCTATGGCTGCGGGAGTTTCCCTTGCCCAGGACTATTGATTTCTTCAAGGTCTCATACATTATGCATGAACCTCTTATTCCCTAAGGGATTCATTCATGACGTCTTTCGCTACCCAACTCACGTCAATGCTAACATTTTCAGGTATAAATATACCTTCCCAAACCCCTGTAAATCAGAGGAGACCTCGACTTCAGAGGAGCCCGATTCCCGGCCAGACGCACTGAGAAGACACTGCCCTTCCTGCACGCAGAGAGTCCAGCTTCCAGTGATCTTACTTCCCTTGCGGGGTGTTGGAGTTCGAGTCCGGATAGAGATTCCTACCTCTCTCATTCTTCAGGTATGGAGCAGACTAGAACCTAGAGGGACTCTTGGCATAATAGACTCTTGGCATGCTAGGCGTAACTTACTCTTAGTATACTCTAGTCAGGAAGCACCTACTTCTACTTCTCCCTACACCTAGGACAGGTTAGGCACACTGGGTAGAACTAGGCTAGAAACGCATCGTATGAGTACTCGCATTTTTAGGTTGTGTCATTTTATGTAAATGCATATATGCTAAAAAGATAATGCTGACGCAGTATTATTTATTTTTACTGCTCACCTTGTACATTATTTATCTTGCATACTGTCTTGTGATCGTAACAGCACATATAACTTACAACAGAAACAAGACTGTTCAATAAATCCTTTATTGAAACGCCCGTCTGGTTATTTCTGTGTAACTCTGAGAATAACTGAAACATGTACAACTGAGCTGAGTGAAATGGTTATCTATTGTTTCTACGACTCTGGGACACATCCTGATTCTGTAAGGAAAACACAGTGGTCATGTTTTGCGGCAGCCAGAAACTAATCCCTTCTTGTCGTCAAGAAGTTTCTAGTGGCCTCTGAGCTAGCTGGCACAAGTAATTAAGTTTAATATACTCGATAGGGACATACTGACCTTAGTCCTATGTCAAACCTATAGGATATATTATTCCAATGCGCAGAGCCTATAAGGGAAATAGGAGCTACACTACACCACCTGCAGGGCCGGACTGGCTACCAGGCGTTTTGGAATGCTGCTGAGCTGGGGGCTGAAGTCACTGCGGTGGGGGCTAATTTCGTTGATGGAGACCTGCGTGTGCTTCGAAATCAACAAAGCAAAACGATTTTCGTTCAGCACACGCAGGTCCCCATCAACGAAATCAGCCCCCAGCTCGGCAGCATTCCAAAACGCCCGGTAGCCAGTCCGGCCCTGGCCACCTGGCTAGTCTATGCTTAGATATTACACCATGGGTGTTTGGATCACATGTTAACATAGGGCAGCGTCGCAAGCATCAAAGCTGACCTATCCTAACTCACATTGAAAGAGCAGCAATGTGTTGCAATGTGTTGTGTCTACAAGGTATGGCGCATTCCTGTAGTAACTGCATGCACTGGGGCATATGTAGCAGACGTACACCAATGCAGGAACGCCTGCACCATAGTTCAATGGGCACCTGCGTTGGACCTACCCAGCCGAATGTGCATCAGCAGAAAGGAAAGCACAGGGATGCGTTCAACTGTACTAAACACAGCGCAACCCTGCACTTTCCTAATCACACAGTTTGGGGCAGCAAGATGCTTTCTTGCGCTCTGCTGCGCTGCACCACATGAAATGAAAGATGCCCCTCTCTAACACCTGGGCCCATACACATTTACCTAGGCTTGTAATTCCTAGCATACAAATGGTATTTTACAGAATCAGCAACACACTTGAGGGATGGGCGATCTGAGGGCCATGGCTATTACCTACACATAGGGATTTGCATATTGTCATTTCCATACACACCTAGAGCAAACTACACAGCACACAGCTGTCATGGCATGCAGGCTCAGACTACACATGTGCAGCTGCCATGGCAGGGACCACCTGAACTCCTCTCATCAACACTGAAATGACTGGGTGTGGGGATGAATACAACCTATGTACACCAGCGGAACATGGACCATAGTAAAAGTGAAAAGGTACAGGGTGTTGATGCATACATATTGGCAGTGCCAACATGCATCCTTTCGCAAATGCATGAAAGGGCCATATACACTGGATTATGTCCCATCCCTGCCACACCCCAGCGCTGCTGCAAAAATGAACAGCTGTGCACCAGTGCAGGCACCCTTGCACCAGGGCACAAGGTTGTCTGTGTTGGTGCTTGCCTATCATCATTGTTGCCAGCTCAAGGGAAAACACATGGGGTGCGCACAATCCTTGTGAATATGGTGCTGTCCTGTGTATGTGCAATGATGCAGGGTTGCATAGATAAAGTGCCTGCTGTGCCGTGGTGTGCCATTACATTGTGAACATGCCCCTCGGTAGGTACATGTCACCATTACTAGCAACACTACCATCTGGGATGCTCTCTGACACATGTCACTCTATAACAGCCTGCCATGTCCGCTCATTGGAGGTGGCAACACATAATGTAGGTGGTGTAGGCACTGGAGAGTCTACGTATGATCAGGGTCCAATCACTGTGTGGCAGTACAACTGATGCTCCAGGTTGCTGAGGCTCCTCATCTCTTTTCTCTCCATCATCCGACATTTTCTCATCCCCAATGTCATCTGGCCACGTCACATTGGTCCTGACGCATACATTATGCAAGATACAGCAGACCAAGATGATTTTACAGACCACAGGTGGGAAGTAGAGCAATCTGCCCCCAGACACATCAAGGCAGTGGAAGCGTGATTTGAGGACTCCGAATATCCGCTCAACAATGGACCTGGTTCGGCATAGGGCATGGTTGTAGGTCCGCTTGGCTTTGTTTCGTGGGATCTTTACAGGTCTCATGACCCACGGCATCAGTGCATAACCTTGGTCTACTAGAGAGAAAGGAGGTGTTCTACTAGTCAACTCATGAAGAGGGTTAATCCAACATTTATATCCATTATGGCCTGTGCCCAGCTTGATACATTCACCTTGAAAACTGTAAAGAACATGATATGACAATTGTGGCTTAAAGGCAAGTTGGAATTGGCAATGAATGACACAGAGCTACAAGTACAAGTGTGTTGTCCTCTGTGATACACTTAGTATTTGTCATTCAGCAGAGTGCCAATGCCATGCAGGTGATGATTTGTCACCAATGAGATTAGTCTCTTTGCCATTGAGTAGGCAAATGTCTCACAATCTTCTATTGTGTCAATTTGTGGGTACTATGCCAAATCCTGAACCAATATCTTTCTGATTGGATAACAAGTAACAGTAGCTCGTCATGTGCCTTCCTTCAGGCACACATATTTTGTAATGATATTTTAAGTCTACATTTTTCCATGTGTCCGGCATGTGAAGGATAGTGGGTGTATGTGAATATGTGACATGGTAGTATACACATGGCAGTGCACAGAGTCCACTGTGGTGACAGTCCACAAGGGTTATTAGATGTGTGATAATGTTGCAATGTACAGTGTAACAGGTAGACTGCATGCACTACAGTGCCACACATCTTGGGGACAGTGTAGGCCACATCTTTCACAGGATTCAGTGTCCATTGGTTTGTGTCTGCGCAGTCAGATGCAGTGCAGCATATCTCTATGACAGTCACAATATTTCCCTGAAAATTGTATTGTTGGCTGTCATGGGGGATGTAGTTTGTGCATGAGGGGGCACCTTGCTGCACAGTCTGGCACCTTGGATTACTGCTTTAGTGGTTTTTGCATCAAAAACGTATGCATGTTATGCACATGTTGTTGTGGATGGCGGCCAATTGCCTGCATCTGAATTCAAGCAAATCTGAAATCCTTCTTTTAGGAAGAGATATGCACCATAGGGGTGACCATTGCTGGCCCCCTTCTTTGGGGCTACCTCCGCAACCCTGGTCGGTTTGTAAAAAATCTAGGTGTCTGGGTCGATAATGCTTTGACTTTCGAAGCCCAGGTAAAATCGGTGGTAGGCTTGTGTTTTGGGCTTGTACGTGGGCTCAAACCTATTCTTGGATTCTTTGACTTCCACACCCGACAAGCTATTATTCAGTCAACTATTCTTTCTAGGTTAGACTATTGTAATATCCTATATCAAGGATCTAACAAGACGGTGATCAGAAGACTCCAGTTGGCCCAAAATGCTGTGGCAAGGCTTCTATTCTTTCTTCCAAAGTTTTGCTCGGTATCTAGCCTCATCCGCAGGTTGCATTGGCTCCCTGTGGACAAGCATGCCAGCTTTAAGGTCCTGTGCACGGCCCATAAGATCCTAGTATCTCAGGGGCGCCCCATTCTGTCCAATTTGCTCCTTCACTGCATGTCCCTGCAGGCCCTGCACTCAACTAACCTCAATTTGGCCTGTGTCCCACGTGTTAAAAGAGTAAGAGCAGAAGGACGCACTTTCCGCGCCAAAGTACCTGCTCTCTGGAACACACTTCCTCTATCTATCAGTATCATTCAGAACCATTGGTCATTCTGGAAAACCCTGAAGACCTGGCTGTTCTCTGCTTAAATTCCTCTGTGGCTCTCTCTGCTTGTCTTTTTACAGCTGTCTTTTCTTGAGACTAGCGCTGGGACGCCCCATTGCTGGGGCAGCCATGCGCTTTACAAATTATTTAACATAACATTGTGATGTGTGTATATGATTTGTGATGTGATGCAGCGTTGTTGAGGGTAACCAGTGCTGTTTCTAAATGGCCATATTTCTCAGTTTCACAGATGTGTGATATATCTTCATGCATCTTGACCATGAGATTGACTTGTGATACACAGAATTCACACAGAGATTGCCATTCTTCAGCTATATGTTTTGCCTCCTTATTCTACTTATTTTGTCATATGTGAGGGTCTTTGCCACAATTACAAGCACACATAGGTCCTCATGTAGCCTTTGTACCACTGGACATCAATGAATGTGGAAAGGCTGAGCAAACCTACATCCAAAGTGAAGTGATGGAATGTTTATTACTACGTTCACCAACTCACATAATGGCCTCTAATGACAACACCAACCCCCCTCCACCATTGCACCATGGTGCACGTGTGTCAGCTTAGTGTCCTGACATGACGTAATGTTTAAAGGGACAGATTCCAGCACCAATTTCACACATTCTGTGCAATTCCCTCCTTCAATGTGTAATGCGGAAGGCTGGGCACATACTTATTGGACATGATCATGATATATGTGATTATGTATCCTTTTTTCACCTCCCCTTGGGAGGCACACTACTCAGTTGCGGCCGGCAAAGGTAAGAGCAGTGCGGCGGTAGGGTGGGTCGGGGTGCGGGGTGGGGAGGTGGGGCGGGGGCGGACAGGATGGGGGTGAGGAAGTTGACATACGAGGGGATTAGTTAAATTAAATGTAATAAATAAATAAAAAACACTTACCTTGCGCTCACCGCATCACCGACTCGGTGATGCGGCGAGCGCAAGGTAAGTGTTTTTTTAATTTAATCAATCAATCAATCAATCATGTCACTTATAAAGCGCACTACATATCCGCGAGGGTCTCAAGGCGCTGGGGGAAGAGGGGGGTGGTGCTGCTACTGATCGAAGAGCCAGGTCTTGAGGAGTCTTCTGAAGGCCAGTAGGTCTTGGGTCTGTCGGAGGTTGGTGGGGAGGGTGTTCCAGGTCTTGGCGGCGAGGTGGGAGAAGGATCTGCCGCCGGCGGTCGTTTTCCGGATGCGGGGGACTGTGGCGAGGGCGAGGCTGGTCGAGCGGAGCTGGCGGGTGGGGTGTAGAAGCTGAGTCGTCTGTTGAGGTAGGCTGGTCCGGAGTTGTGGAGTGCTTTGTGTGCGTGGGTGAGGAGCTTGAAGGTTATCCTCTTGTTGACAGGGAGCCAGTGCAGGTCTCTCAGGTGGGGTGTGATGTGGCTGCGTCGGGGGATGTCGAGGATAAGACGTGCAGAGGCGTTCTGGATGCGTTGCAGCCGTCTCAGGAGCTTAGCCGTCGTTCCTGCGTAGAGGGCGTTTCCGTAGTCCAGCCTGCTGGTGACGAGGGCCTGGGTGACTGTTTTTCTTGTTTCGGTGGGGATCCACTTGAAGATCCTGCGGAGCATTCAGAGGATGTTGAAGCAGGATGAGGAAACGGCGTTGACCTGCTTAGTCATGGAGAGGGTGGGGTCGAGGATGACCCCTAGGTTGCGTACGTGGTCGGTGGGTGGCGGGGCTGTTCCCAGTGATGTTGGCCACCAGGAGTCGTCCCAGGCTGAAGGGTTGGAACCAAGGATGAGGACCCCGTCTTGTCCGAGTTCAGCTTCAGGCGGCTGGTCCTCATCCATTCGGCGACGGCCTTCATTCCTTCGTGGAGGTGGGCTTTGGCGGTGTGAGGGTCTTTGGTGAGGGAGAGGATCAGCTGGGTGTCGTCGGCGTAGGAGATGATGTTGAGGTTGTGCTGTCGGGCGACGTGGGCGAGGGTGCCATGTAGATGTTGAACAGCGTTGGGCTGAGGGAGGAGCCTTGGGGTACGCCGCAGATGATCTTGGTGGCCTTGGATCGGAAGGGGGCGAGGCGGACGCTTTGTGTTCTGCCGGAAAGGAAGGATGTGGTCCAGTCCAGGGCCTTCTCTTGGATCCCGGCGTCGTGAAGGCGTGTTCGTAGTGTGTGGTGGCAGACCGTGTCGAAGGCGGCTGATAGGTCCAGGAGGATGAGAGCTGCTGTTTCTCCGTTGTCTAGCAGGGTCCTGATGTCATCGGTGGCGGCGATGAGGGCGGTTTTGGTGCTGTGGTTGCTGCGGAAGCCGGACTGGGAAGGGTCCAGGATGTTGTTCTCCTCGAGGTAGCGGGTCAGTTGTTTGTTGACGATTTTCTCGGTGACCTTCGCGGGGAACGGGAGCAGAGAGATGGGTCGGAAGTTCTTGAGGTCCTTGGGGTCTGCCTTGGGTTTCTTGAGTAAGGCGGTGATCTCGGCGTGCTTCCAGCTTTCCGGGAAGGTTGCTGTCTCGAAGGAGATGTTGATTCTTTTCCGGAGATGGGGCGCGATGGCTGTACTGGCTTTGTTGAAGATGTGGTGAGGGCACGGGTCTAGCGGTGAACCAGAGTGGATGGTGTTCATGATCTCGCTGGTGTCCTCGTCGTTGATGTTGGTCCAGGAGAGCAGGCGGTTGGTGGTTGTGGGGGTAGTGGTCTCGGTGGTTGCCGGGGCGGTCGTGGTGTTGAAGCTGTCGTGGATGTCGGCGATTTTGCGGTGGAAGAAGGTGGCCAGTGAGTCGCACAGGTCTCGCGACGGCTGGATGTCGTTGGTGTTGGAGCTGGGGTTGGAGAGTTCCTTCACGATGTTGAAGAGCTCTTTGCTGTTGTGTGCGTTGTTGTCTAGGCGGTCTTTGAGTGAGGCCCTTTTGGCGGATCTGATGAGGTGATGGTGACTGCGGGTGGCGCTCTTGTGGGCGGCGTAGCTGTCCGCTGTCCGTTCGTGGAGCCAGATCTTCTCCAGTTTTCGGCATGTTCGTTTGGAGGCCTGGAGGTTTTCGGTGAACCAGGTGGCTTTCTTGCTGGCGTGGCTGTTGGGCGGATTCTTGAGCGGGGCGAGGGTGTTGGCGCAGTCGTCGATCCACTGTCTGAGGTTGCGGGCGGCGGTGTCGGGGGTCGGAGGGTTCGGCGGGTGGGCTCAGGGCGAGGGTTGTGGTTAGCTGGTCTTCCGTGACTCTGCTCCAGCAGCGGCGAGGCATTTGTTCGGTGCGGTGGTGCGTGGTGGGCTTCCTGTAGGTGAAGTGGATGCAGTGGTGGTCAGTCCAGTGGGGTTCGGAGGTGTGGTTGAAGGAGACGTGTGGGCTTGCGGAAAAGATGGAGTCGAGCGTGTGGCCGGCGGCGTGGGTGGGTGTAGTCACGAGCTGTCTGAGTCCGAGGGTGGCGAGGTTGTCGATCAGGGTGGTGGAGTTGGTGTCCTTGTTGTTCTCGAGGTGGAAGTTCAGGTCCCCGAGGAGGATGTAGTCCGTGGAGGCGATGGCGTGTGTGCTGGCGAAGTCAGCGATGGAATCGCTGAACTGTGGTCGGGAGTCCGGGGGTCTGTAGATGAGGGTTCCTCTGAGGGTGGTGTTGGGATCGGTGTGGATCTGGAAGTGCATGTGTTCGGCGGTGCTGAGGGTGTCGTCGGTGTTGGTTGAGACTCTGAGGGTGTTCCTGTGGACGATGGCGATGCCTCCTCCGACTCCGTTGGTGCGGTCCCTGCGGGTGATCTTGTATCCGTCCGGGATGGCAATGGCGATGTCGGGGGCTGAAGCGGGATTCAGCCAGGTCTCCGTCAGGAATGCGACGTCTGGGGAGGTTGAGTCGAGAAGGTCCCAGAGTTCGATGGCGTGTTTGCGGGCGGAGCGGGTGTTGAGGAGGATGCATCTGAGGTAGTTGGGTTCTTTCCTGGGCGGTGGTTTGGCGGGCGGGTGCTGGCGAAGCTGCAGTTCCGGCAGGTGAAGGGCCCTTGGGTGCGCTTCGGGGTGGCCTGGTAGCAGGCGTGATCTTTTCCGGGGTTGAGTGCGTGGAGGGTGCTGGCGTCGTATCGGCGTCTGTTGATCTGGCGGGCGCGGGGGATGCCCGGACCAGGGGGTCTGGTGCTGGGCGTGGTCACGGCGCGGACGGGCGCAGACGGGCTTGCCTTAGGCGCGCCCACTGCGCACATCCGCTGCGCGGCCGCACAGCGGCCGCCATAAATGGGGAGGTGGGAGGGAGGAGCAGGGAATGGGGCAGTGAATGGGCAGTGAGGGGGCGGGGCCGCAGGGGCGCAGCGGCGGGAAACAGGCACAGAAGGGAAATCGAGCACAATCAGGGCATCAAGGGGGCACAGAAAGGAAAAAAAACGAGCACAATGAGGGGCAGCAAGGGGGCACAGAAAGGAAAAAAAACGAGCACAATGAGGGGCAGCAAGGGGGCACAGAAAGGAAAAACGAGCACAATCAGGGGCAGCAAGGGGGCACAGAAAGGAAAAAACAGAGCACAATCAGGGGCAGCAAGGGGGCACAGAAAGGAAAAAAAACGAGCACAATCAGGGGCAGCAAGGGGGCACAGAAAGGAAAAAACTAGCACAATGAGGGGCAGCAAGGGGGCACAGAAAGGAAAAACGAGCACAATCAGGGGCAGCAAGGGGGCACAGAAAGGAAAAAACGAGCACAATCAGGGGCAGCAAGGGGGCACAGAAAGGAAAAACGAGCACAATCAGGGGCAGCAAGGGGGGCACAGAAAGGAAAAAACAGAGCACAATCAGGGGCAGCAAGGGGGCACAGAAAGGAAAAAACAGAGCACAATCAGGGGCAGCAAGGGGGCACAGAAAGGAAAAAACAGAGCACAATCAGGGGCAGCAGCAGGGCACACAGACGGAGCTGTGTGGTGGGGGAGCGACCTACCAGTCAAGGTCAGGGGTCGCTCTCTTCACCACGCAGCGGCCGCCATAAATGGGGAGGTGGGAGGGAGGAGCAGGGAATGGGGCAGCGAATGGGCAGTGAGGGGCGGGGCCGCAGGGCGCAGCGGCGGGAAACAGGCACAGAAGGGAAAACAGAGCACAATCAGGGCATCAAGGGGGCACAGAAAGGAAAAAAACAGAGCACAATGAGGGGCAGCAAGGGGGCACAGAAAGGAAAAACGAGCACAATCAGGGGCAGCAAGGGGGGCACAGAAAGGAAAAAACGAGCACAATCAGGGGCAGCAAGGGGGCACAGAAAGGAAAAAAAACAACAACAAAAAACGAGCACAATCAGGGGCAGCAAGGGGGCACAGAAAGGAAAAACTAGCACAATGAGGGGCAGCAAGGGGGCACAGAAAGGAAAAACGAGCACAATCAGGGGCAGCAAGGGGGCACAGAAAGGAAAAAACGAGCACAATCAGGGGCAGCAAGGGGGCACAGAAAGGAAAAACGAGCACAATCAGGGGCAGCAAGGGGGGCACAGAAAGGAAAAAACGAGCACAATCAGGGGCAGCAAGGGGGCACAGAAAGGAAAAACGAGCACAGTCAGGGGCAGCAGCAGGGCACACAGACGGAGCTGTGTGGTGGGGGAGCGACCTACCAGTCAATGTAACTTATCATGTCGTATGTTGACTTCCCTGACCCCCAGTACTGGTGCATGAGGCTTATGATGGCATCCAGGATGGTGGGGAGGAACCTTGAGAAGTATGCCTGGGATAATCCTGCCACTCTGCCTGTGGTTGGTTGGAAAGTTCCAGATGCCAACATGTGCAGGACAGTACAGAAGAAAGGCGGGTCCCAGTAAAACGATTCTAAAGAACACACACAATTAAATAGCAGCAGGCATTAATACACTTGTACTACAAAAAACGAGGGTGCGCAGCTTAAGCAGTCCAGATAGACCAGTGTAGGTGAAAAAATAACTTCTTTATTTGAAACTTCTTTTAAAATTCATTAGGTAAAACATTCCAGCCAACGCGTTTCATTCCCATATAGGGAACTTCCTCAGGGCTGTAAAAGTATAACATAAACACATATATATTACATATAAATCATGAAGCACAGGACTTACAAACAACATACAAATTATGCAAAAAATCACATACAGACACACTAAACCATATTACTACAAATAAACAACACAAATCTCAAAACAATTAAATACACATTTAGTTCAAACACCAAAGAAAAACACATATACAATAACAAAACAAAACATATAATACAACCATATTGCTGTCAATACAGAGTAATTACTTATACTCCATACTGGCAGTATATACCTAAAATCTTGTTTAAGAAATCATTGAAATATAACGTGACTTAATGTCTTAAAGTTAAGTCCACAATTTACAAATTTTAAAACATACATACTTGACATATGTAATAGCAAAAGGAGAAGAAGAGAAAGAGAGGAAGACAGGAAGAGAGAAGACAGAAAGAGAACAAGAAAAACATATAATTAGATGTTATATTACCAGAGCGGGAAGTGCCAGTTTAGTTAACCAAATCCAACATAAAAAGAGAGAAAGGGCAAACAACAGAGTAAAAGATGAACAGATCTAAAACCTCCTAAAATCTGATATAAGGTAGGAGAGCAACGTTCAGATGTTAGACATCTAAAGATCTAAAGATAAAATTGGAAAATACCATATATAACTTCTTACCAAACAATATATCACGTATAGCAGTACACTACGAATGGGTATCAGCAAAATAGTTGTCACAAATAGTTGTTCTAGACTCGATGGCTTTTCAAAAGGAGCAGTATACTCCTATGTGCTCCTACATGACAATGCGAAAAAATACAAATTAGTCTACTAGATTGTACATAAGAAGAAAGAGCAAGCAACAAAGCAGAATTGGAAAATCTCACTAATCCTGATATGTAATGTATATTAGGAAAGCAAAATGCGGTTGGTAAGCATCTATAGATTTGAGGACAAGATTGAAAAATTCCATATATAACTTCCTACCAAACAATATGTCACGTGTGACAGTAAACTATAAACTATAAAATGGGTATCAGTAAATAATTATCAGAAATAGTTATTCTGAAAAGAATATAAATAACATAACTTATCACCAAGGACAATATACTCCTGTGTACTCCTGCGGCACAATCTAAGAAAATACAAGCGCATTTGGAACCATAAGGACATTACAAAACCTTAGGACAATTCACCACCTATAACAGTAACACATAAACCCACACACCTGTGTCTGTAAAGAAAAAACTTTCCACCGAAAATCTTGAAGGCGGTAGTCCCAAAATGGTGAAAAGGACCCCGTAGAACTCGTTAATTTAGAAAGTAGGTTGGGAGTACCTAAGATGAACGAAAGATGTAAAAAACAACTGTTCCACATTCATTAATAAACTAGGCTACCCCATAGTGCCCGTATCAAACGTTCATGGCTCGTTGCTAATACAAAAAGAAACAAAACCCCAAGATGAAAAATTATTTTCCAAAATGTAATCAATACTCCTCCAAGTTGATAATAGCAATGGTAATGCCTGTTTAGTGGGAATCTCGTATGGTCACATTCACACCCACTATAAGCCAGAACGGTAACAAAACATCAAAATTTCATTGCATTTCATTGCATCTTATCATACCTCTATGGTTTCCTCATTTTACCGAAAGGTGTCCAAAAGAACAGTCGTCATAAGGTTTAGTGTATTGCACCGTGAACCAATATATGGAGTCACTAAGAAAAGGGGGAAGATTCCTGTGAAACAGGAAAAAGAAATAATTAATTGAGGCATAGGAATCCTGCCCGACTAGCAGGTTTAAAATGGATCAACTAATTTATCCTATATTATTTTTTGACCGCATATCTTCCAATGTCACACAATATGTCTCTAGAAAATCGGGATATTACAAACTACAAATCCCAGCAACCCACAAACCAAAAAACAAAAATTACACCGACATGTACAGATCCGGATTCAAAGCCCCAAAACCCTGTATCTCCTGGCACTATGTTTAGAATGCCAGCACAACCGTGATGTCTATCAAAGGTATTGTTTAATAAGTAATCGGCAACAGGACTAAAAAACAAGAAAGAACATTTCAAAAAAATCGCCCGCACATTTCAGACCGCTCCCTTATGTACACAACCCCAGAGACTTTCACAGACAATTAATGACTTGTAACCAAATATTGTCGATAGCAATATGTATAAATGAACATTATTGGCGACAGAGAGACATACGAAGAAAATAACAACGGAGTCCTAAAAAAGGAAAACCACATAATATTTAAACACACCTGCCAACACAATTAAAAAGGGGGTTTGCATGATGACAACACACAAACCCATAGTACCCCCCCAAATATCTTATT
Organism: Calotriton arnoldi; assembly: GCA_963921515.1. NCBI lineage: Eukaryota > Metazoa > Chordata > Amphibia > Caudata > Salamandridae > Calotriton > Calotriton arnoldi. Next base: position 722,298 of record CAWUFW010008161.1, read on the forward strand.
ACCTCTAAGTCTGAAAACGATCCTGTTCTTCTTCCTCGTAACCGGCCCGGAATCTTCCCGCGACTTTATTCTGAACACACGGGGCTCCACCCCCGACTTCCGGTAAGAGGCCAATCGAGTGAGTTGACCAAATTCAATAACCTTCGTAATGAAAGGGCCTAGCGAACTCAGTCGCCATCTTTGAATATTCGGCTCCGTCCAATAGCAGTAATATCGTAAGCCGTAAAAACAGAAACAGAATATAGGGGCTACAATCGTAAAGTAGAAAATCATATTTGGACCAAATTACAACGTGCTACAAATCATCCTAATAACCCGGAGTGCCAATAGAATCTTAAGATTGTGAATGAATGCATAGGAATACTTAAACTAATGCCGCCATGTTTAACTGTTCTCACAATGTAATAAAAACGGGGAAACGTGGACGCGATACCCTATATATTACTCTGTAATGTAACCTGTTGATCATGTGAATATAAATAGCGACTTTATTCTAAACACACGGGGCTCCACCCCCGACTTCCGGTAAGAGGCCAATCAAGTGAGTTGAACAAATTCAATAACCTTCCTAATGAAAGGGCCTAGCGAACTCAGTCGCCATCTTTGAATATTCGGCCCCGTCCAATAGCAGTAATATCGTAAGCCGTAAAACAGAAACAGAATATATGGGCTACAATCGTAAAGTAGAAAATCATATTTGGACCAAATTACAGCGTGCTACAAACCATCCTAATAACCCGGAGTGCCAATAGAATCTTAAGATTGTGAATAAATGCATAGGAATACTTAAACTAGTGCCGCCATGTTTAACTGTTCTCACAATGTAATAAAAACGGGGAAACGTGGACGCGATACCCTATATATTACTCTGTAATGTAACCTGTTAATCATGTGAATATAAATAGCGCCATCATGATTAGGAAAGTGGCTATTGGAAATGTACTAAATAAGATATGACCCAAAGTCAAGAATCCCAATCAAAAAGCAATGGAAGACAGAATGGAAAATGTCTCAAATTTGTCAATGTCAGTTAGGATAAGAAAACAAGGTAATTGATGTATATTAGTCAAACAATATATAGAGCCAACAATAAAAAGATAAAAAATATCACAACCTGTCAAAGATGATCAGGATAAGGGCACTTGGCGACTGTGAAAAAGAGACTATTTTTGTCAAAAAACGAAGAGCAGATCCACCTTACGAATAAGGCTTCTAATCAAAATGGTAAATAGTATAACTACAAAATATGTCCTAACACAGAGTGGAAAGCAGACATATAAATATGTTGGTCGCGATGTAAAGCCAACAGAAGGTAGTAGCATATAGCAGTAAATATACATATCTTCAGCATGTGCAGGACAGTACAGAAGAAAGGCGGGTCCCAGTAAAACGATTCTAAAGAACACACACAATTAAATAGCAGCAGGCATTAATACACTTGTACACCATAATTCTATTGTTCAATGTTATTTAATCACATTGAACATCATGAGATGCTTACACATCAGCAAATAATCTGGAAAAATGTACCAAATAAGTGCCCCACGCTAAAGGGGAGAAAAGGGGGAGAAGGTTGTGTGCATCAAGTGAGGGTTGGAAGAGTGAAAAGGAAAGGTAGTGACAATATATCCATCACACCATTATTTACAATAAAACCGGCTTTTCTCAGCCGCACAGTTGAATGATAACAAGTACATAGCCATTGTTTGAAATACACTGTCACAGTGAAAAAGCACTGTTGATCAAACGGGCACAAAATGGTGACAAAGTCAACGTTTCAACCCTAAAACAAAGTAGGTTGCTTAGATCTTTACACCGGGGTCTTCCTCAGGACTGAGTGTGGGGCACCTGGGAATTTAACAGAGGAAGTTCTTAGTGTCTAGTGTATTTGACATTGAAAAAAGTGAAAGGTGAAATGTAACTATAATTAAATTACCATGAGCCACCCTCAACTGGATGGTGGAAACACTGTAGGTGGGCCCGTAGGCTCCAAAAGCAGAGAGCGGATTGATGGCACCTGAAAGACAAGGTGAGGGCCATCAGGAAAATATCACACAGAATTAAGAGGCGATATGTAAAACCGTGCTCAAAAGCGCGATCCATCTGACTTACTTTGAATAAATGGTGAGGGTTCCTCCCTTCTGGAAATCGCCTCTTGAAACAGGAAAATTGAATATTTTATATTTTTAATTGGCTTGGGCCCAGATGAACTCCAAGGTTCCAAATTAGCTGTAATTTGATCAAAGAAAAACAAGAAAAGGGACCAAAGGTCAACCACCACTGGCTCTTGGAAAAAACTACACTGTATTAGGTTGCACGTTAAAACAAACAAGGAGACCGTGTTTACCTGTGGAGGAGAAACACAGTCATGACCTTTTTAGAGCCCCACGGGTGCTTTTCAATCTAAAAGTAGGGAATGGAGAAAGCCCGGTGTAAGGATCTAAGCAACCTACTTTGTTTTGGGGTCGAAACGTCGACTTTGTCACCGTTTTGTGCCAGTTTGATCAACAGTGCTTTTTCACTTTGACAGTGTATTTCAAACAATGGCTATGTACTTGTTATCATTCAACTGTGAGGCTGAGAAAAGCCGGTTTTATTGTAAATAATGGTGTGATGGATATATTGTCACTACCTTTCCTTTTTACTCTTCCAAACCTCACTTGATGCACACAACCTTCTACCCCCTTTTCTCCTCTTTTGTGTGGGGCACTTGTTTGGTACATTTTTCCAGATTATTTGCTGTTGTGTAAGCATCTCATGATGTTCAATGTGATTAAATAACATTGAACAATAGAATTATGGTGTACAAGTGTATTAATGCCTGCTGGTATTTAATTGTGTGTGTTCTTTTTTTTTTTTTTTTTTTCCTTTAGAATCGTTTTACTGGGATCTTCCTTTCTACTGTACTGTCCTATACCCAGGTCCCAGTGGCTATTTTGGGTTTGCCCTTTTTTATAACAACATGTGCAGGACAGCGAGTAGTTTGGCCTACGAAGGTATGTTGGTGCAGCGCTGCGATGTTGGCTGCAGCCTTGGTGCAATCTGGTGCAGCAGGCAGACAATGGACTCCCTCTTGAGCCTGTAATTAGCAATGACCTCCTCCTTCCTGAGGTCGATCAGGGTTAGTATCCTCTGGCAATATGTCCGCTCACTTTTCCTGCGCTGCCTCCGTGGTGGTGTTGGGGGTCTCCTTGGTGCTCCTAGCTGCAATAGCAGTAGATCCATGGCGTAGTTGAGCTTGCCAAGTAATTTGGGTCTGTTCTGCTTTTATACAAGTGTGCTAGTGTCATTTTTAAGACCAGCTTTTCCCTGCTGGTGAAAAACTGCTGCTACTGGGACCTAGCAGCAGTATTGAAAAATTAGCGGTGTTTAGGAAAATCCTTGTACATATGACGACGGCAGTTTTGCAGGTGTTTTTCTGAGGGAAAGTCTACCTTGCATATCTTTTTCGGTAAATGCCGCTAGCCGAACTGGCTTTGACAAATACAGGTGCTATCAGTGGAAAAGTGACGCTAGACGGCTCTAGTGTCACTTTGTAAATATGGCGCTCAAAAAAAAAACACTGCAGTGTCAAAAAATTACGCTGCAAATATGCCCCCAAGTGAGAAACCAGATTCCAGAATCAACCCTGGTTCATTTCCCAGTCTTGCTTAGCCAAGGACAAGGGTGATGCCCTTGATGTAAATGGCCCCCTCTTGCTGAACACTAATATCACATATCTATTGTCACACACCCTCATAAACAGGTCCCTAACCACGAAGGGATGTCTAAGGCAGGCTGCAGCATATAAGTAAAGTAGTATATGTTTGTAACACGTTCTACAAGTTAAAAACCCACAATTGTCGTTTTTTACTGAGAGAGAGACTGGTATTGATGAGTACAGATCTACACACTGACATCTGAGCTGTGTTAACCTCTGTACAGGACTATCAAATTTGATACTTCAAGGTGTCAAATAACTGGGTACATTAAGCCTGACTTGATGCCAATTTCATGCAACTTGTTGCTATGTGCAACTTTTAGAAAGTTGCCACTCTGTTACCCAGTTTTCCACTGGCCATTTGCTGAGGCTAGCCATGAGAAAGCCTTTGCCCACCGAGGGAGATGTGTCAACGGCTCCCAGGACAGGTAACAATAGAGACCTGCAGCAAGAGGAGGTGTTTCCTCCTCATGGCAGGAAGCCACACGAGGGGTTGGTCCAAAAGATGAGCTTAAAAGGGGAAGCCACCTTTGAAGGCCAAATGGTGAACAACTAGAGAGGAGCTTTTGTTTTGTTCAGATATACAGGATGGTGTTGGGGACAGAGAAGGGGAAACACTGGCCAAATTGTTTTTTCTATGGACGTGTAACACCTTAGGATGGGCTGCCGAGCTCCACACACCAAGAGAGGGGTCCCACCATCTTGGGAGTGGGTAGAATAGAACACTCTGGGATAGCGAGATGCTATACTTCACAGGAAGTTGTCATTACACAGGAGGAAACCAGTAGCCCAGTGACCGCAAATTCCCCTCAAGGCACTTTTTGAACATTAATGGGGCACTTCTGGCACCCATAAGCCAGATCTTACTTGACTGGACAAGAGGACCAATGAAGGACTGCCCTGCTGACCCTGGAGCTGGTAATGAAGAGGCTTCACTTAAGTTGGACTTCAAATGCTGCTCCCTGGGCTAGCAAAGGAAATGACTGTAACTGCTGTGTCCTGCTTGAGGAGAAGTCGCTGCTCGAGCCCAGTCAGAACCAGAGACTCCAGGAGTTAGTTGGCTGACTTCCAGTTCGCAGCACAGAGCCACAAAAGCTGAAAAGGCCTTCTGGGGTGAGTCTGTAACCCATTTCGCTGGGTTGCCGCTCCTCTCTGCCGTGCAACCTGAGAGACCGGGACCCGACACTCAAACGTTGCACCTGAGTCTGCTGGATCCAGGAGAGTCATCGGATTGCTGTTTGGCCGCCCAGAAGGAGAGATCACCACCAAAAGAAGGAAACCGCTGTGGTGTGCCAGGTGACTGGTAGCCCAGTGGCAACTGGACTTCTGCTGAAACCTGAGAGGACTTCAAAGGACGTTGATTTAACAAACAAAACCTGACTGCTCCTAAAGGAGTTGGTAGTGTATTGCACAGAAAGGTCACACAGTCAATTAGACTCTAGCACAACCTCCATGGAATAAGATAAATCCCTAGAGTGGGAGCATGATAATCTTAAAGGGCAGTCATTCCGCCCTCACTCACATTGATAAACTGCACGAGGGCCTTTGTGAGATCTCCATAGACCTCAGAGTTCATGTCGCCCAGCCAATGCCCTCCACTCCATCCAAGTCCACTTCATGGAAGCAGCTGGGTTTGGAAAGGGTAGCGGGAACAAATAACACATGTGTCTACACCATGGAGTCAGTGAGCCCAGGACATTCTCCTTCCACACTTTCCAGCTACACCATGGTGTTGTAGAGTATAAACACTTCTCACTCTCTCCCAGAGGTTTGGGAGCCCTCAGAAGGGGAACATTTCTTCTTCCTTTCCCACCTCTTCAATGTTGCTGGTGGTTTTTGCCCCCCTCTGCTGACCACAGATATGCCAAGGACCCCCTGTTTAGCTACTGCTTGCTGCATAGAAACTGAGAAAAAGGTCTATCAGATGCCTATCTGATACAATATTTCATACCAGCATACCATAATACATGAGGGCAACATGAATGTTGACACAAACCTTGAATATGTGCATTGATGAGCTATTCTCTAAGGTGTCACAGATGCCCTAATGTATATCCAGTTCTGCTCCCAACCCTGTGATGTGTTATATCCTCAACAAGATATCGGCTAGGGTTGAGCACAATTTGTGTAATTTGCTTTTGTGTAATTGTGTGATTATACGAAATTACACATAATTACATGGAATGAAAATCCACCATTCAACGCTATATTTTAGTCTGAAATGTGTCCTCGAACAACAGCTGCTCGCGATCTGGTAGTTTGGATTGTTCCTGCACTCTGATGCTATAATTTTGCAGCAAACAGCAGTGTAAATACATGACGTGTCGTAATGTCATAATTTTTGCCAATTCACGTAAAAAGCTTAATACAAAATAAAAAAAATTCAGCAAGCTTAATTTTATTTAATCACGTCCAAGTCATGTTATAGATGCTAACCCCAGGTTTCATGTTTGTGCATTATCAAGAACTGTCAACATTTTCCTATTTCTGACACAAATGTTCATTCATGGGTATTGCAAGTCACCAACATCAAAGGTTTCAACTCAATAGCCTGACAGTTTCCATCAATGTTGTAAATTGTATAAGCATTTTTCAAATATGCAAAGGCCTTTTAATTTCATTATAAAGATGTGTGACTTGTCTTGTCATCTTCATGTCCAGTACATTAACGCTTGATTGCCTTGTGTGAAGTATGATGGTGTGATAGCATCACTTAGCACAAGTCAGTACCACATGAAAGACATCACAGGTAAATATGATTACATTTACAGTCACAATATCACACATTTGTGTACCAAGTATTGATTTACAAATGTCTCCCTGCCTCTCCCTAGCCATGATGTACAGATGATAATTTTTGATCACGAATGCATATAATTTTGCCACTGATGGCAGCATTTTCTTTTTTCTTGGTTGTCAAAAGGTGCGACAGACCAGGGCATGCTTCATGGTTAAGCTAAAGCAAACTTAGGTGGCACAGTGAGCAAAAGAACAATGGATTTAACCCAGATCTTGCGACTGGGGGTGAATGTTTGATTTGTTCCGTATTCCGTCCATCATTTGTGTGTCCCGCATGTTTTAAGATATTTTTTCGAAATGATCCTTTGTCCTTCAGTGAAGGATATTTACAGAAATCAAAACCTTAAACAAGGATCATTTGGCAAAAATACCTTAAAACATGCGGGGAAGGCATAAAAATAGAAATGGCCAAGTTGGAATGACCCGCAAATATTTTTCATGGGTCAGGAGTGCACGAGGTTTATACAGCGAACGTTGGATTAAAGGAAATACATGGGGCGAGCAGAAGACAGTGTTTTAACTATATGTATCATCTCCCAATATAACCAGTGTTTGACTACAGGAAGCCAACTTCGACCCCACGCCTTTTCGAGCTTGAACGACTTTGAAACTCGGTAATAAATGTTAGTTTGGTGTGTGTGAAGGTGTCCCCACTCCCGGTGAGACTTGGTTTGGCTCTATGCTAATTTCGTTCACTCCTACTTCTTTTTTTTGCTGTTGGTTACTTATAGTGGAGGCCGAAGTAGGTGGTTTTCCTCTTTCCCCTCAGGAGAGTGTGATTCAATATGATCTGCTACCTTACTTTACATTGGTAAATTAGACTAAGTGACAGTCCAATCAAGAAACACCTGTGCAGAACTAAAAGCACTGGTAATACAGTATGATGTGTTAAAGTTATTTACTACCTCTCTGCTGCTCATGCTCCTGCACATGAGCATTACTCTTCAGCCAGGTCACCTGCCAGCACAATCCTGGGCAATGGGGGGAGCCAGTATCAATCCTTCCTCTTCGGCTGGGGGTTCTCCCGAAGATCTCAGAAGTTATGCACATCCCAGCCCTTTTGGTTCTTGATTCCTACTTCATTGCACTTCTTAGTGATGTCCAGAGATATTAACAGTTGTGCTTTGAAGCTCAGCTTCTGCTCTGCTCTCTAGTGTTGGTGACTATTCCCTTTTTTAAAGAACTCCCTCCCAAATAAACTCAACCTCTAAAACGAAGTTGGAAGCAATCGTTGTTTGCTCCTCTGCCACTTGGATGACCACAGATTCCCTCAGTGCAGCAGTGTAGAGGTGTCTTCAGGAGTGAAGAGCACAGCACAAATATGTCTGATTTTGTAGTTACACATTGTTCATTTCTGATCATATGTGGCATAACAATGCATCACGCCGTGAGCAACATTATGCAGCATAGGATCCTGGAAAGGATCAGCAAAAGGGAGAAGATGGAGAGAAAGCTATATCACACTTACTCATTGATCATTAAATTTGGCATTTTAGCAATTATTTTGACAATTACGCTTTAAAATTAATAATTTCACCCCATTCGTTTCAAATTTTTCTCGGGCGTGGAGGGGGGAACCCACTGAAGAGGTCTGGCTTACTCGCTTTGCTCGTTCACTACAATTCAGAGAAAGTATTATGTCCCAGAACTTCCAAAGATCGAGTCAGCACCATAATATAGTTGGGGCCTTATTTATGAAGGCCTTGCGACACTTTTGCGCCGGCCTTGCGTCACTTTTAGTAACGCAGCGGCGGCGTAAACATTGCGCCACGTTGCGCCATATTTACAAAGGGACGCATCTAGGCAGATGTGTCACCTTGTAAAGCCCTGCGCCACATTATACCTGCGTCAGGTATAATATATGCAGGGTGGGCATTCCCCTGCAAGAAAGCCTCGTAGAAGTGTTGCAGTGAAATATATGAGATTTCACTGCGACACTTCTAGGACATCACTGCGTCAACTCAAAACCTTACGCCTGCCTCATGGCAGGTGTTAGGGCGACACAGTGCCAAAGGCACAGGCCTACCCCATGCATTGCTGAAGTTGCCTCATGCTTGCGACACAACTCCAGCAACGCGTGACTTTTGTGCCGACAGATACATCAGGATTCCTGACGTATCTGTCTTTCCTTGCGACATGGAGTGCTGTACATTAAATACTGCGCATACATCGTGTCGCAAAGAGGGCGCAGTGAAAACTGTTGCATTGCTGTTTTGTCGCAGCGATGCAACAGTCTTCATAAATGAGGCCCTTGGTATATAAAATATACATTTTTCTGTGATATGCTCATATGCTAATCATGCAGTTATTATAGAACTTCAGCAATGTCGATCTTAGGCTCATGCGGCATGCCTTCCTAGACATAGTCACGGTCAACAGTCATATGATGTGGATTCCTCTGATGTCACTAAGGTGAAAAGGGTATGTGTTGGACCTGACATCCTTGGTGTGATCTCTCCCCAAACTTTTTATGCCTTCACTCCTATTGTTTTCTGAATTAGTTTTTGTTGGCATTAGGTCTCTGTGCACTTTATCACTTAAGCATGGTAAAATTGACCTACACCTGATTAGCACATTTAAATTACTTGTAAGTCCCTAGTAAAGTGGTACTGCATATTCCAAGGGCTGGTAAATTAAACGCTACAAGTGGACCTGCAGCTTTCGTTGTGACCACCCCCCACTAAAGTAGCACATTAAAACATGTCTCAGGCCTGCAATTGCAACCTGTAGTGCATTTCACCATTTAAACCTTCCTTTTTAATACATATAAGTCACCCATAAGGCAGTTCTAAAGTCCATAAGGCCGGGTGCATTGTATTAAAAAAGTAGGACATGTGAGTTTAAGTTTTACATGTCCTGGTAGTAAAAAACTCTTTAGTTCAATTTTCACTACTGTAAGGCCTTTCTCTTTCATTGGCTAACATTGGGTTACCTTAATACATTTAATAAGTGCTAACGTTTGGTTAGGGGCAGGTAGTTTAGACTCAAATGAATTGTAATTTAAAAAACTCTTTGACAATAAAGTCGGATTTTAGGTCACAATTCTGAAAATGACATTTTTACAAAGATAGTTAACTAAGGGGTTGGGCCTTTTAATTGTCAGCAAGGTTAGGCCACTAGAAATTCAAACATACACACAAAATAAACATTTGCTGACACTAGTTATAGACTCATTTCATTCGCCATAGTGGGCACGAAACTCAATTAGCATGGCCCCACATTTATTTTGTATCCTTTTCAAAAAGTAACTAACATTTCCTAACATAACCTGTCATAAACTTTGGAACTCTACACCAATTGTACAGCTCAAACTGTTTTTTAGACAACCACAGTATTAGACATGTGATCCAGCGCAACCCCTAATTCATGAATCAGGGACCAAGAAACTCATCACACATAAACCATTTACCAAACAACGGGGCCCATCACACATTACCCATAAATGATCCCTGAAGACGGGCGCTGGATTTAGGGGGTTTAATTTGTCAGTTTTGTATATGTACAGTACTATACTTCACATTAATAACACATTTTATATATTCTTAGCTATTCTTAATTTCAACTGTCTTCTTTTGGTCGATGGACCATTAGTTTACGAGTTGATGGTGACTATGATTAACTAAACAGTTAACACTTTTAACTAAATAACCACAGAGTCGTTATCCGGTTAATAATTTTATCTCATTAAAATTAAATGCTCATAATTCAGATTGTCAGTGCACACACAAGACCACATATAAGAGAACAATTTATCAAGCAATGTAATCAAAATGAATGATTTGCATCGACATCAAAGCGTGCGTAGGAATAGGGGAAAGAGAAGGTACAGCAGAAATACTTTGCAGAAATATATTGCGAAATTAAAGCATTTAAGGAGGGTGATACCCACCAAAGAATCAGGGAAACCACTTCCTTGGCCGAGGTTGTGGCAAGGGGTCCCCAGAGATAGGCTCAGAGGACAAAGTTAACAGGACAGATGCAGCTAAGTCTTGCAATAAACTGGCAGACAAAAAGATAATCTCCCAATCTATCTACCTTTGATCTAGTTCTCCTCGGACACAGTATCCTCCCAAGCACTCCCGCAACGTTCTCGTACCAAAGGTGCTCTCTGACTCTGTGCTGGTCCGCTCTCTCTGTCTTGGTGCGCTCTCTCTCTCTCTCGATCTCTGTGTCTCGATGCTCTCGATGATCTCTCTCTCGATGTTCTAGATGTTCTCTACGTTCTCTCTCTCGATGTTCTGACACACCCCAAATTGGGATATCAATTATACCCTAATTCCTAGCTCACTACCTTACAATGTTGCAGTGTCAGTAGAAACTCGGCCTGTGATTGGTTGACACGGGTCATGTTAGGGTCTCCTCAACAGGTTCTCATCGCAAATCCATCCCATACCGGTTTTAACAAAGGAAGTATTAAGGAAAAATACAATTGTATACTACTAATATCAATAGTTATACATTTTGCAACATTCTCGTATTATGACATCCGTTTCACATTCAAATTGCACGTAGCGATGGCAGTTCCCACAGTCGCTGTCGCATCTTGGCACGTAAACAATAGGACACAGGTCAACATGGCCTTCACACGGATTACATCAGCTGGTGCACTCTGCTATTCGTAAGCAGGCGGAGCATTCGGCGCATGCGTCTTTCGTACAGACCAAGACAACCACATGCTGGTTCGGACAAGAGGCCATTTTCATGCAGGCCCAATCTCGTACTAAAGTAAATAAACACAAAAGAATATTAATTCATGAAATAAAACCCATTATGTTTACCTCCCACCATACTAATACCCTGTATCAATTATTTCCTAACGAAAGCTATTAATTTAAAGCAGCTTTTTCGTTATTCGTGCACAACATGCAAAATGTGCAATGTACAACATAGCATAAACATGCATTAGTACGATTTTTCAAAGCGTAAACAGTTAATACGTGCTCATGCCATCATGGTTTAGTATATTAGGTAAAATGCGTTTGCCCCATGGGTGAGTGTGTGTATTCAGGGTTGGTTAGTCCTTGCAGTCAATACATTATTATGGGGTTACTTAATTTCATGAGGATGTATTTTTGCAAACCTCACTCCATCACATGCTTGTATAACACAAAACATTTACGACAAACAAAGGAAATTACAACATAATAAACAAAAAACAGTATTTCTTTAAAGGCAACGCCTCATGATTGATGGCAGAGTTAAAATGTCTCAATTCTCAATTAGAATGCTATAGGAGTGAACCTTGTTCACTTTGCTCTTCTATACCCCTATATAATGATTAGGGGCTGAGAAAACTGCCTTTAATTGGGCTTTTGCAACGGGGACCTGAATTATTTTTTCAGTTTATGACAAGTTCCCTTTTTGCCCCGAATTCTTTCAACCAACTCCCTAATTTTGAAGGTGTTGACGCGTTTCGAACCCAACAACTAAGGGTTCTGCTCAGGACACTGAACTTGTTGACATTATTTTTCAACGTGCACTTGCATTTCCCATTTTCCTTTTTGGTGTTTTGAATGACTCGATATTTGAAGTGAAGCTCTTGTCAATTACTTTTCATTTGGAGTAGTTCGACTGCAATTCACGAGTGATGGTTTATTCTTCACTTATCCAATTTTTCTGAGGATTCCAAAGTCTCCTGCGTGGGCAGACTGCATCTTGAGTTTCCACATCTTGGAGCACTGCCCTGTTGTTACCAGAGGACTGCCCTGCTGCTTGAAGGCTGCCTTGCTGCTTGAAGGAGAACTGGACCACCTCATTGAACCCAGGACCACCAGAAGTGACTACAATGGCTAGTTGGCTGGCATCCTGTGTGAGCTACAGGGATATAATAAGCTCCAGAGATCGTGATCACTGCACCTGGCCTTTGCTGGAGTAGGTCCTGACACCTCAAGTGGTGCCCCCCAGGTCCTGAACCCTTGGTAATGGTGATAGAGGTGCTTTTCTGGCCTAACCATATAAGTTGGGATTTAGAAGAAATGTCCCCAAAACGTGCCAGAAGAATCGACAGAAGACCTGTATTTACCTGCCAGCCGATCCGCCCAAGGTGCATCACTGGTCAGCTTAAGATCGCAGTATTTGTATTTGTATTTGTAAAGCGCAACATTCATCCAGAGGATATGACGGCGCTGTGCTAAGACTTCTAGTGTGTGGCTGAGTGGTTCATGAGTGATTTATGCGGTTGGCCGATATTATTTTCCGGAGAACAAATGAGTCTTAAGTTTTTTTCTAAACACAAGATAGTTCTCTATGAGGCGGAGTTCTTGTGGTAGGTCATTCCAATGTTTAGCTGCCAGGTATGAGAAGCTACGACCCCCTGTTCTTGTCTTCTTAATGCGTTTTGTTCTAGCCAAGGCAAAGGACCGCGATCTTAGGCACCTCATGGGTACATAGAATTCAACTTTCCTCTGTAGGATGAGGGGTCCCCTTTGGTGCAGGGCCTTGTGTGCGTAGCTGAGCAGCTTAAATTTCGCTCTTTGGCGCATTGGCAGCCAATGGAGTAGTTTCAGGCACTCGGACGATGAACTGAGTCTGTCTTTATTACATACCAGTTTGGCTGCGGCATTTTGCACCACCTGTAGTCGTGTGAAAAGGTAATCTGCCATGCCTACAAATAGTGCATTACCGTAATCCAGTCTGCTGGTAAGTAAAGCCTGCGTGACAGTTCTCCTACAAGCTTGCGGGATCCAGGGAAATAGCCTTCTTAGAAGCTTCAGCATCGCGAAGCATCTTCCACACAGGGCCGCACATGGTCCTGCATGGATAGGGTGTTGTCCATGAGGATCCCCAGATTTGTTGCGCATTGTTTTGGGGCTGGGGCATCCCCTAGTGTCTGGGGCCACCAAGTAGAGTTCCAGACAAGTTTGGCTCCACCAAAGAGTAAAATCTCGGATTTTCCTGCGTTTAATTTAAGACAATGCTCTGCCATCCAGGTTGCCATTTCCGAGAGACAGTTATTTAGTTTTAGTCTTGTGTTATCATGCTGTTCTTCGATAGTTATCAGCAGTTGAGTGTCATCGGCATAGGAGCAAATACCGAAGCCCCACTTCTCACTGATTTTTGCCAGAGATGACACATAGACATTAAAGAAAGTGTGGCTCAGGGAAGCCCCCTGCGGAACACCATAACTGATCCCACTACGTTCTGCTCCACACCAGCACATCCTGGTCAGTGGCACCTCTCAGTGACAGTCTATGGTCTAGTGAAGCCCTCTTCAGCTACAGCCTGCAGCTTTGTACTGCTAAAGGTTTTCGACCTCCAAAAACCTGTCTAACTCCGAAGGTAAAAATCTTCACCAGGGTTCATGGGGACAGGGTTCCCCATTGATGACAATGACCTTCTCGGCCTGAAAATCTAGCTTTTCCTGCTTGGAGATTTTTACCACCATTGTCAGCTGCTTCACCAAGACTTCGTCCAGCGGCTCCCTGAGGACGCCTCCTCAGACACAGCCTGCTGCCTTGCCCCGCTGAACTCTACCTTCTCCTGGACTTTTCTTCTGAAAATGTTCAAAGTCCAAAGATAAGCCGAGACCGGGCCCAATCTACCTTGTGTATCCGACCCTCGCTTCATCGCAGTCAGCCTTAACTTTTGAATTTGCCCTGATCTTGCACGACCAGATACCCGCTGTTGGCACTTTGATCTTTTCTGAGCTATTTTACACTAAATCTTTATAAATTCATCACTCCGGTTATATTCATTGGATTTATTTTGTTTAGGATTAATTGAAACTGGGGAGCGTCGATGAGATTGAATTGTAATTGAGTAGTAATGCATAACTATTTTGAAAACATAATGGCTTTCTATCAGAGGAGTGAGGCAAGGCAGAGCAAATAAATTATGAGAATATTTTTAAAAAATGATGTGAGACGGAAAAGAAAGTGGGCTGTGACAGTGCAAATAAGGGAAACAGATTGCTAAACGCTCATATGCCATGCACAATGGTGCTGACTGTCTGGCCCAGTAGTGCAATAGATATACCTATTCACCTGATTTTCTGTTGTTGCTATCCTCTCTCCACTCTCATCTTTTCAACATGCCATCTTGTTTGTCAACTTTAATTACCAGAGGCTACAATTGAAAGACATTCGGACATATTTCTTCATCTCTTCCCTCACGTGAAAGGGCTGGTAACATATTAGATTCACAAAGAAAAAGCCTAACTACTATGAAAATTTAAATATAGTTCTAATATAGTTATATGAATCTAACTATTCAATGTTTACCCCTCCGTGGCGAACTCCAAATATCTGAGGGGAAAATCAGGGAAGGGGTAGCCAAATCCCCCTTTCCTTAATAAATCCCATTAGACAGATACCATGGAGTATTATGACACGGTTGCATAGGTGTGAAAGGGTTTACCATACATGATAACATTGGTAACCGCAAATCCAGCCAGTGTGCTCTAACAAATGCAGTCCTAGGAACTGGTTTAATCTCTCGGTTCTTTGTGGATCACTTCTGGGTTCAACAGCAACACACTGTGTGAACTATGTAGTTGCCTATTTTCTTTGTACATCACATCTTGGTTTATGTTATTTATTTATTTGTAATTTCATAAAGGGTGAACTAGACTCACCTGGGCAGCAGGATGCTTTACAAAAGAAATAAGAGTAGAGTTGAGTTAAAGCATGACAATGCAAAAGCATTATATACGCCTTTGAGGAAGATACCAGTAAGGTAGAATAGTATGGGTTGGTCTGTGGTATGGCGACTGTGATAGAGTGGTGCTTGGACCCCAATAAGAGGGCTTCATGCGGCCAACCTAGGGTAAGAGTCGAAGCTCCTACCCTAGGGGGGGGGGGGATTTATATCTCTCAGCTCGATCCAGGGTCTCCTTGGGGAAAGGATGTGTCACAGTGGAAGACAATGTCTCAAGAGTAAGACTTTGAGTTCTCTTTTGAAGAGAGATATTTGTATTAGTGTCAGGACGATTCAGATTTTCGGGCATTTCCAGAGAAGGCTTGTTTCAGGGTTCTTGTTCTGGTTCTTTTGAATGCAGCCTCCTGAGGCCTGGTCGAAATCTTCAAGAAGATTTTACTTAGTGTGGGGACCTATATATATTACACATTTTAACCAAAGCGGGGGATGAAAGGGTGATTCCCCCTGATCCCTGTCACACGGCCATGGTAGTGATACCCAACCCGGGTAAGCCCAGAAATGCTGTAGTGTCTTTAAGCCCATCTCGCTTCTCAATAAAGAGGTAAAGGTTCTAGCTAAAATGTTATCAATTTGCTTGCTGGTGTAATTAGCATCTTAGTCTACAAAGACCAAATGGGGTTTTGCCAGGGAGGGTGACCAAATTAAACCTCAGGAGACTACGTACCTGGCTGGATGATGTGGTACTCACAAGAGTCGTTGGCCATACTGTCACTGGACACAGATAAAGCATTTGATACGGTAAACAACCGTCACCCCGCATCCGTAACCCCGCATGCTGTTACAACGCAGTCGTAACAACGACCGCGTTGTGACAACGCATACCATTACCCCGCAAATCGTTACAACGACTTGCGGAGGGGGGAGAAGGTGTTGGATTTAAAATCCAACACTTTCCCTACAGTCCGCACATACTGGAGTTGGAATAGTACATTTTACTATTCCAACATCCAGCGCCCCCCCTCCGCAAGTCGTTGTTACGACTTGCGGGGTAATGGTATGCGTTGTTACAATGCGGTCGTTGTAACGACCGCGTTGTAACAACATGCGGGGTAATGGTATGCGGGAAAAAGAGGCATATTCATTTGATACAATTGACCAGGTTGAACTCCATCAGACACTTTTGTTGCAGTTTGATTTGGGCCCCAACTTCTGTAAATGGATGGTGCTGTTGAACAAGGCAGCAACAGCTGTAACAGTCAGTCAGTCAGTCAAAATATCTTTATTCGGCTGACTTGCAGCCATAAAAGAATGCATCATAAAAAAACATTTAAAAACATGACTTGAAAATATGATACAGACAATGGATAATATACTTTAAAACAGTAGTAATTCATAGTTAATATGTAATGGGAGTAATTCAATAAATTTTTATTTCTACAAAATAGCAGCATAAACAGGAAACAGTACATGATAGACATCATGAGGAACCCCCACCCCGTAGACCATAAGATCCAAAAATGAATCATTAAAACAGGACAAAAAAGATCATTTCCCAACAACATTGCGCAAGCGAACGTCTGCAGAAATGTATCTGTAAATCATTAAACAAGTAAATTCATCATTTAAAAGCTGGAGATGATATAAAGCTGGCCGGCACTTCCTAATGTTTAAAAACTTTAAAAGAGGAATAATAAAATCACGTCTTGGCTTGATATAGAGTTGACAAAAGAACAAAAAATGAAGCGTACTCTGTGTAGATTTGGAATCACAAGGGCACAGATCCAGTTTAGCATCACAATAGACTTTGCGGGGATAAGAAACCAGAAAATGTGAGATGCCAAACCTGAATCTGATAAGATAAAACAATTTAGTATGATTGAAGTAAAAAGAGAGATAAGGCTCAACACCTGGAGAATGTACTAGAAGCGAGTGTTCCGAGACTCTCTTTTTTACTATCTCTAGGAGCTCACTGGATGACTTTAAACAGGTCAAGAGATCCTTTTTCAATTTAGTTTTTGGGATCTTGGCAATATTAGCTGGATTATAAAAACAATCCGCCAGCCTCAATGACTCCAGCTGTTTTTTTATGTAGCTAAGCCAAGGTATCTTCAGCATGTAATCAAGTTTAAAATAATCTAAAATAATCGCGCGATGAAGGGCTGGCTCTTCCTTCGCCCAAATTGAGTGCCACAGTAAAATTGGTGCAATTTGTATGCGAAAAGACAAAGGGGTCAAACCAAGTTCACTATGACAAACAGTTGTGGGAAGACTATTGGGGACTGTCAACAAGCATCTCATAAAGTTGTTCTCAGCTATTTGGAGACGCGCCGGATTACAAGAGCCCCATGCTCCAGCCCCATACATAATAACAGAGCACGAACGAGCCTTATAAATATCAATTATCGTATTGATCGGTCTTGATCCTAACTTCTTTGTGAACCTAAATACTGCCTCCAGGTTTTGGTTAAAACTACTGACCCTTGTTTCGACGAGGTGGTGCCAGGTACTTTTCTGATCGAACGGGATTCCCAGGTACGAAAAAGTTGGGACATAGGACAGCTTTCATTGTTAATAAAGCATCATTTTAAAATGGTGGGGGATTTACCCACCACCATGGTATAGGATTTCGCTATGTTAGTCCTTAAACCCAGTTTGTTTATAAAATCATTAAACCTGGTCACTAACTTCTGTAGGCCCACACTGGTTCTAGACATTAAGACACAGTCATCAGCATAAAGTAATGCCGGAAGATTTCTAGTGCCTATCTTGGGGGCATCCACGTTCCCATGATTAAGATAACTTTCTAAATCATTAATATACAGGCAAAATAAAAAGGGGGCAAGGACACAGCCTTGATGAACCCCACGATTCATTTTGATGGGAGCAGAGACTTCCCCACCCACTCCGTACCTGACCCTCCCAGTCACATCTTGATGCATTTTGACTAATAAATGGACTAAGATGGTTCAATGCCCAGATCCAGCATTTTTTCCCCATAATCTCCCTCTCTGCACCCAGTCAAAAGCTGACGTAAGATCCATAAACCCGAGATAAAGGGATCCGGACTTGGCTATTGTGTACTTGCTTATGACCACGTGCAGATTAAGACATTGTTCGATGGTTCCCAGGCCCCTCCTGAAGCCATATTGTACATCCGAAAACTTCCCGCTTTCAGTTACCCAGGCCTCCAACCGTTCTAATATGACCCTACCTATCAGTTTACAAGTACAGTCAATTAGTGAGATGGGCCGATAACATTTTGGGTCCGACCTATCCTTTTTTTTGAAAATGGGGACTATTATCATGGATCCCCATGACAGCTGTAACAAATGTCAATGTAGTAATGTCAGCCCCTCTCTCCCATGGCCAGGGTACGAGGAAGGAGTATCAGCTCTCCCCTCTTCTCTTCACCTCATGCATAGAGCAGTTGGCGTGTTGGGTAAGACTATAGTTAAATGTAATAGGATTCCCTGAGATTAGGGGGCAACCGGATAAAACCTTGCTTCATATGGATGAAATTCTGCTGTATCTTACAAACCTAGAAATGGCCATTCCTGCAGCTTTATCTGTATTTGGTTCCTCTGAGAAATACTCAGGATACAGGATTAATTGGAGCGCACTGGGCGCCTGGGAACAGCCGGGCAACACTTATTCCAATCTGGGAGTCACAAAGGATGGATTCTAATATTTAGGGATTGAGGTAACACTAAATAGACTGCAATTCTTACACAACAAGTTAGAGGTGGTCCTTTGAGAATATTAGGCGGAAGCAGAGAGGTGGAGAAGGCTTCTGCTGTCCCCACTGGGCAGAGCAGCAATATTCAAAAGGGTAACACTACCAAAACTGCTGTACGTATTACAAAATACCTTATGAATATCTTGTGGACTTGTGAAAGGATACCAGATAGACGGAACCTGCTGCACTTGGCATCCGTGACTTGTGGAAAAGTCCAGAGGAAGTTGGATCACCTTTCACTTGGAATCCAAGAACAGAAAGATCTCCACAGATCAAACGGCTGATCCCCTGGGGCTCAAAGATCACAAAAAAGCTGAAGAGGACATTCCTCGGAAGAATCCCAGCTGACTAGTGGCAACTGGACCAGGACTGGACTTTGCTGTTGCCCTTCTGCCTAACACTGTGAGAGTCTCAAGGTGCCTCCCTAGGGTCCTTGCGGTGTTGGAAGTGTACTCCTGTGGCTGTCTGGGCACCAAAGAAGTTTTGAAACTTTTCAAAACTTTTGCTCCAGAGTTTCAAGGGGGCAGACCGTAAAAGGTATCCGACCGATAGTTCCATGGCGTTGGATTGAACTTCAAGTCTGTCCCGTGTGGAGTAGAGTTTTGCCTCAGAAAAAACAACAACATTTCTTTTCAGATTGTTACTTATACATTTTTGGGAAATTCCCTACTTCCAGGCCTTAACAGGGGCCAATATGCTAAGTGAATCAACTCAAACTCAATTGTGGTTGGGCTCAAATTTGTCCTAGCTCCCAGTCTACAGCGACAATTGATTGGTGCTATTTTCTCTGAGTTCTTTAATAATTCATATCTCTAGATCCCCCTCATTGGTATTTTGCTGTTTTGGTGTCATTTTGCTTGTTACATTTTTTCTCTATTTTTGTAAATTGAAGTCAGATTTTTATTAGGTTAAGTTTAAAAAAATATATTTTTACTGGTTGTATACTTCTAAATCCTTTGCACATTTTCTCTGAGTTAAGCCTGTCTGCTCTGTGAAACAGCTATCAGCGGTGGAGCTCAGGTTTAAATTACTGAAACCTTTGACTGGACTTAACAAGATAGTGACTTTATTACTTGTGGGGGGCTCCAGTCCACCCCAATTAATGAATCACTTTCTCACAACCATTCACAGGGATATTTGGAGCAAGACATTATGGTACAGGAAGACGATATGTACCTTGGGTGCTTGTTGTCTTTCTCTTGTTTTTATGTAAGGGATGCCAGAGTATTTTGGTTTTGTTTTCTGTGGTCAGGTATTAGAAGTTCAAGTTCTTATGAAGGTCTACATAGTTCAAACTTTGAGGCATGTGAAAGTCATACTTGAGTACTTGTGCATGGTGAGGAGCCCCCTCCCCTATTTTGATTGGTCTTTTAAGTTTGATGTATAGATCTTGATTAAGGCAAAGCAACAAATGATGGAAAGAATGCTGAACAATGCAAACATTCACCCCAGTCACAAAGATCTGGGTTTAATCCATTGTTCTTTTGCTCACCATACTACCCCAGTTTGAACCCAGCCATATGCAAATCAGTCTTGACCCTGTTCCTCATGGGAACAGTCCAGCCTGAACTGTCAAGCCAGGTCCTCCCTGAACCTCCCTGAACCACTATGGAGTGGCATAATTAGAAAAAGAAAGATAGATTAAATCCAGATCTCTTGACTGGGGATGAGTGGTTGAAAAGTTTCAGCACTCCGTCCATCATCTTGTTGTGTTCTAGATCTTGATTAGTTAAATACTTCATTGTTGTCATGTTTATGGGCAATGTAGCTGAGTCCTTCGTTTGCTATTTTGGATGTCAGATTACTCTGAAGCATTGCAATGTACGATGGCCTCCCCAGATGGATGATTTATGTTTATCCCAAAAGAAGCGGGC
Organism: Calotriton arnoldi; assembly: GCA_963921515.1. Taxonomy (NCBI): domain Eukaryota; kingdom Metazoa; phylum Chordata; class Amphibia; order Caudata; family Salamandridae; genus Calotriton; species Calotriton arnoldi. Next base: position 743,002 of record CAWUFW010008161.1, read on the forward strand.
CAGTAAAAGAAGAAGAAAGAATGTTTGGCCATGATGGATATTTGCAGCACTTGAGTGTTTATGTGCAGCCAGAACTGAGCCAACATGTCTCCACAGCTGGAGGATGTATCACTCTAAATGAGGGACTGCCATTAGGTTAGGGCAGACATCAGGGCATCTGTGCAGGATGGGTAGTAGGCAGTAGTGGGTGGACAAAAGAAACCTTTTTAAGGGAATGGGGTGAAGCAACAAGCCCTGTAAAAGGGATGATCAGTGTTAGACCTGGCTTTTTACAGCGGGTTTATCCCCAGATTTTTTGCTTTGTGGCCTTCTGTTTCTCACCTGTTTTGTTGGTTTTATGATTCTGGGCACTTTATCACTGTTGATCAGTGCTAAAGTGCATATGCTCTCCCTGTAAATTGTATGTATGGATTAGTGTTTCCATAATTGGCTGATTTGATTTACTAGTCAGCCCCTAGTACAGTGCACGGTGTGTGCCCAGGGCCTGTAAATCAAATGCTGCTAGTGGGCCTGCAGCACTGATAGTGCCACCCACATAAGAAGTCTGTAAATGTAACTCAGGCCCCGCCATTGCAGAGCCTGTGTGTAGTCTAGTATTGCTATGTCGACTTGGCAAGTGCACCCACTTGCCAGGCCTTAACCTTCCCTTTTCTTACATGTTAGTCACCCCTAAGGTAGGCCCAAGGTACCCCTGTGGGCAGGGTGCAGTGAATGTGAAAGGTAGGACATGCCTTGATGTGTGTGGCATGTCCTGATAGTGAAATACTGCCAAATTCGTTTTTCACTATTGTAAGGCTATCTGTTCCCCTAGGATAGAATGGGGAGTTTGCTTATAACATCTTATAAGCATAACTGCCCCTGGGAACCAGATAGGAAAATAAAGTTTAGTGTGCCTGAACTCAGAATGCTAAAATGCATCCTTTAGTGAGGGTGATTTTTACATTCTGTGTTTGAAAATACTACTTTTAGAAAGTAGGTATTTTCTTGCTTAGCCATCCAGTGTGCCTCTGCCAGGATGTGTATTGACTGTCGGGCTTTGGAGTGATGGGCTGGGGATGTGCAGTGGCTCCTGAGAGTCTGGATGAGTCAGCGCTAGACTGAATATGCCTGGTCTGCATTTGGAGTGGTGGGAGCAGTGGCACCTGCACCTGAATAGGGCTGGGTCTGCCTTCCACAATGATGGTTCCACCCCCCTGTGGTGTGTCTGGAGCCAGGGTTCACACTGACAATGGAGGTTGTTGTGCACTTGCAAAGTGCCCCCCAGAACTGGTTTAGACTGGGCTCAGAGCCCTGGGCCAGGAGAGAACAAAGAACTTTAGTATAAAAAGAGGGGCCCGGCCCATAGACTTTTAGATCTTCTGGGAAATCAAGAGGAACCTTTGCCAAGGAGATGAGCTGGAAAAACTGAGGAGGAATACTGCCCCCGTGCTGTTTGCTGTCTGGGGTTGGCCTGCAGTGGCTACTTTCTGCCAAGGAAAGGTAAAAGGACTTTGCTGTTTGCTGTGTGCCCTGCTTGAGGAAGATCTCCAAGGGCTTGAAGAAGAGCTTGCCTCCTGTTCTGAAGTCTCAGGGACACAAAGACTTCACCCTCAGCTCCCCTGAACTCCCCTGAACTGGAAAATCAGCGCAACAACAAGAAGCGTGACGCATCCGCACCTGTTCCCGACGCATCGCTGTAGAAACCGTCGCAGTGCCTGCCCGCGGCTCTAGAAATCACCACACGCCACATCGAGTGCACCGGTTTCCGAAGTCCGAGATCACCGCACCGATTCCGATGCAAGCCCTGTTGTACGGCTGCAAGAACCTATGCATCGTCCCGGATCGTCGCATCGAGGTGCCAGGTCTGTCGCATCGTTGGGGGACGCAGTAAGAAACCGATGCATCACCTCCCCACGCAGTAAGAAGCCGACGCATCACCTCCTTTCCGGTAAGGAAGCAACGCATCACCTCCCCTGCGCAGTAGTAAGAAACCGACGTATCACCTCCCCTGGAGCAAGGAACCAACGCATCACATTCCCTGAGTGTAAGGAACCGACGGATCACCTTCCCTGCGGCCCTTTCTGTTTGTGTGCGAGACGCGTCCAAGGTACTTTGTGTGAAAAGTGTCACGTCTGCAATTTGCTTAGGACTGAACTATTTCTACCTTTGAAAGTCATATTTTTATTACTGTATTGTGGGTTTTTGTCGTTTTGGTCTTGTTTGGTTTAGATAAAGATTACTTATTTTTCTAAACTAATGTGGTGTCCATTTGTAGTGTTTTCACTGTATTACTGTATGTGTTCACAAATGCTTTACACACTGCCTCTGAGATAAGCCTGTCTGCTCGTGTCAAGCTACCAAGGGGGTGAGCAGGGTTATTTTGGAAGTGTATCCCCCTTACCCTGACTAGAAGCAAGGGTCCCTGTTTGGACAAAGGTACCTACCTCCGCCAACTAAAGACCCCATTTCTAACAGTCAGGATCTACAGACTCTCTGTGGGGACAAGCACAGCATTCAGAGGTTCAGGGTGTGAGGCATGAGTAGTATGTATCGGTAATTAGCTCTGCAGACTGAGTGGGAATGTGCACAGTACTCAACAATTCAGTACATGTGGCAATAACAATAAACCCCACAGTAGTGTTAGACCAGCTCCGCATACTAGTCTGGCATGCTTGGTGTGGTCCTCCCTCAAACTTTTTGCCTTCATTCCTCCTGTTTTCGGAATCTATTTTTGTTGGCATTAGGACTATGTGCACTTTACCACTGCTAACCAGTGCTAAAGTGCTTGGGGTCTCTCCCTTATACATGGTAAAATTGACCTATGTTAGAACTGGGGGTCTCTAGTTGGCAGAGGTAGGTACCTTTGTCCAAATAGGGACCCTTGCTTCTAGTCAGGGTAAGGGGGATACACTACTAAAATAACCCCTGCTCACCCCCTTGGTAGCTTGGCACGAGCAGGCAGGCTTATCTCAGAGGCAGTGTGTAAAGCATTTGTGAACACATACAGTAATACAGTGACAACACTACAGATGGACACCACACAGGTTGTAGTATAAAAATAAGTATTTTTATATAGACTTAACACAAGACCCAAAACGACAAAAATCCACAATACACTATGAAAAATATGACTGTCAATGGTAGAAAATAGTTCAGTTCAAAGGTAGGTGATAAATGCGACACTCTACGTTCAATGTACCTTTGGGTGCGTAACGCGATACAAACAAAAGAGCTGCAGGGAAGGTGATGCGTCGGTTCCTTACACGCAAGAACGGTGATGCGTCGGTTCCTTGCTCCGGGGGAGGTGATGCGTCGGTTCCCTACTGCTGTGTAGGGGACGGTGATGCATCGGTTCCTTACCGGAGAGGAGGTGATGCGTCGGTTCTTCACCGCGTGGGGAGGTGATGCGTCAGTTTCTTACTGCGCTTCTGTGGCGATGCGACCAGCAGTGCCTCGATGCGATGACGACCCGGTGCAATGAAACAAAGTGGCGTCTTCCTCTTGATGCGACAACGAAGGGGGCAATGCGTGCACGCCCGACGGCCGTGCGGCGACTCTTTGAATCTTCTGAGCCGCGACAGGCCCTGCGACACGCTTCTCCGGTGATGCGACGGCATCTGCTGCGACGGCTACACTCTTCTCCGGTGATGTGAGGCGCTTCGGTGATGCAATGGCAACAGCGGCAGCAGCGGCACGCTTTCTCGGCGATGCGACGACAACTGCTGCGGCGGCGACACAATTCTTCTTCGCGAGTCGCGCATCCAGCTCCCAGCGACACGCAGTCTCTCAGAAGGCCCAACACAACAGTAGGCACTTCAAATTCCCAGCAAGGGAATTCAGGGGAGCTGGTTGGTGAAGTCTTGTGTCCCTGAGACTTCAGCAGGAGGCAAGCTCAATCTTCAAGCCCTTGGAGATTTTCTGCAAGATGATGTAAGTAAGCACAAAGTTCCTTTCTCCTTTCTTTGGCAATCAGGCAACCACTGCAGGCCAATCCCTCAAACAGCACACAGCATAGGGATAGTCTCCTCCTTCAGTTTCTCTGGTTCCTCTCCTCAGCAAAGGTTCTTCTTATTTCCCAGAAGTGATCTAAAATGTTGGGGTCTGGGTCCCAATATTTATACTAGCAAATCCTTTGTCCTCTGAAGGGTACCTAGTCCAAACCAGTTCTGGGTGCATTCTGCCAGTGCACACCTTCTTCCTTTGTCAATGTGGGCCAGGGACATCAGACACACCACAGGAGGTGGAGCCAGCATTGTGGAAGGCAGGCACAGCCCTATTCAGGCCCAGGTGCTACTCCTCCCACCACTCCTCATGCAGATAGGTCTATTCAGCCTAGTGCTGACTCACCCTGCCTCCTGGAGTCCCCCAGCCCCTGTCACTCAGAAAACCAAACACACAATACACAAGCTAGCAGAGGCAGGCTGCATGGTTAGGCAAGAAAATACCTACTTTCTAAAAGTGGTATTTTCAAACACAGAATGTTAAAACCAACTTCACTAAAATATGTATTTTATCATTCTGAGTTCAGGCATACTAAATTCGTTTTTCTACCATGTTCCCTGGGTCAGTTAGGATTATAAGATGTTATAATCAAACTGCCCATTCTGGCCTATGGGGACAGGTAGCCTTGCAATAGTGAAAAACGAATTTGGCTGTAATTCACTATCAGGACATACCACACACATCAGGGCATGTCCTACCTCTTACATACAATGCACCCTGCCCGCAGGCCTACTTTAGGGGTGACTAACATGCAGAAAAGGGAAGGTTTGGGGACTGGTAAGTGGGTGCACTTACCAAGTCAACATGGCAGTACCAGATTGCACACAGGCTCTGCAATGGCAGGCCTGAGACATGCTTTCCACGCTGGTCCGGTGGGTGGCACAACCAGTGCTGCAAGCCCACCAGCAGTATTTGATTTACAGGTCCTGGGCACACGCGGTGCACTGTACTAGGGTCTGACAGTAAATCAAATAAGCCAATCATGGAGTCACTAATCCATACATCAATTTATAACAGAGAGCATATGCACTTTAGCACTGATCAGAAGTGGTAAAGTGCCCAGAGTCATAAAACCAACAAAAACAGGTCAATGAAAATACCTGAGGGAGGCAAAAAGTTCCGGGATGACCCTGCAAAAAGGGTCAAGTCCAACACAACCCCCTTCCAGCCAAAACGCAGGGTAGAGCAATCACTACCTTGATGGGCTTCCCTGCTTTGGGCGATAGAACCTGGACCCTGGCCTGCAACAGCAGGGGCATATTCCAGTTCTACGCCAATCTGAATCTATTTGGATCCCTCGGTCCATACTCTCTGGGCCCACCAAGCTAACCCATGGGGAACCCTTCTCCTCACCTGTGGACACCATCTGCGCAGCACCTAGCCTTAGCTTGCTCACAGGTGTGTCCCAACAGACAGACAGTAAGCTCATGGCCAACACAGAGGTGTGGCCCAGTCCACCCCTGGGGAGCGACTGCTGTCCCCCCCCAGGGAACACTCTGTCCACCAGGACAGCAAGCCACAGTGGTCACTGACAGCTGTCAGTGATGAGACCCAGGCCTTATGCCTCTCAGGGCTCTCAAACCTCTGGGGCGTCAGAGAGCGGGGGGCAGTAGCCCCAGGTGCCCGGCACCCTTTGTCCACTCTCCCTCCTGTCAGGTCAGGTATGACATCCTGACCCTGACCCACCAGCCCCGGGACTGTACCCGGCGGCTGGACCGGAGACTGGGGTGGGCTTTCCCACACCCGGCCCTCCTCCTCGGGGCTCTGCACCCTCCCACCTGGAGCGATACCCCCTTTCAGAATTGTCAGGGCACCTGTGGCAGGCGTCCTGCATAATTCGCCCACCAGTTCAGGGGTTCTATTCTGCAACTGGGATCCCAGCATAGGGTCTGTACCCTTAGACTGGGCAGAGGCCAGGGGTGAGGCTGTCCTCTCCCCGCCCCCCTTACTGGGGCCCTGCACCCTCCCACCTGGAGCAGTGCCCCCAGAAGACAAACTGGTAGGGGCACTGTTAGCAGCTGCCCCTTCCTCCAGGTCAGGGGGGACACCCTGAACCTGGCTCTCCAACCCAGGGTCTGTACCCTTAGGCTGGACCTGTGCCTGGCAACCCAGGAATTCCGGGAGGGTACACCAACCCCCCCCAAGGGAAACACACTCCTCTAGAGTTGTGTAAGAATCTGCCTGGCGCACCAGGACTTCCTGGGGAGCACGCATGCCCCACCTGAGGGTAACACATCTCTCATGTGTTGTGTGACAGTCTGCCTGGCGCTGATCTCCCGACCCCTGTCCACCTGACAGTGCGTGAAGACCCCTCAAAACAGAAGTGGTGTCACCATGGTCACTCCTAGGAGGCTCAGCCCTTCTGGCTGGCCCCTGACCCACTGGCTCTCCCACTGGGGAACACATCCCCCTCTCACCCCTCAATCTGGACTTCTGCACCCTCCCAACTGGAGCGGCACCGCCAGACACCAGAACCACTGGAGCTCCATTTACAGATGCTCCAGGTTCTCTAGACCCTGGGAGATCCCCCTCAAATGGCCTACCAGTACAGTCTAGGCCCCCAACCTGGTGTTCCCTTAAGGAACCCTCCAGGCCCTGAGACTGGGTTCGGGCACCTTGGGACACGCAGTCCCACACTCACTCCTTCTCCGCAGAGACAGGATGTGAGCCCCTACACCCCTCCCACTACACTGGGACCTAGCTGGGCTACACTGAACCTCTCCCACCACTCTGGGTTGGAAGACACCTGAGCCACTCCTCTTAGGGTCACTCCCCAATGCCTCTTCAGACCCTCTGGAATCCACCAAAAGGCCTGCCTCCATTGTGAGCTCCCTGGGGTCAGAGAACTCACACTCCACCAGATGTTGGCATAGCTCTGGAAAATAGGGACTTACAATATGCTCTCCCTCAATTGGATCACACAGTCCCACCAAACTATCCTTCACCTCACCATCCAGTGCCTTGCACACGTACCCCACACCACTCTCCTGAGACTGGCAAGACAGTATCTGACTGTCTCTGTCAATCAACCCACACTCTTCTGGGCAGTCTCCACACTCACACACAGGACTTCAACCATGGGGGAACCCCTCTCCCTGCACCTCCCATCTAGTGTCAGTAGAGTGTCCCTCCAACCACTAGGACAATGAACCCCTGTGCCAGTTCCCCAATCCACCTCAGGGACACTGCGCACCACTGGAGCAACCTCATATCCTTGAACCTCCTGGTGTATATTAACCCCCTCCTTCAAGTCAGGCGCCACATCTCTAGTTGTGGGTACTGCTCCCTCAGCACTAGCTAATTCAATTTTGCTGCCACCATCTGAGTTGGACTCCACCTCCAACTCAGCCAAGCTCACTTCTTGAGCTTCACACATTTCTTTTTCAGCTAAGGCTCACTCTATCTCCTCACACTCCCGGTCTAGCTGCCTCAGCCACCGGTCACGAGCACAAATCGGATTCCTCTCTTCACGAGCCAATCTTTCCCAAAATGTTTCCTCCTCAGGGCCACTGCCCGCTTGGTATTCTGGCTGGGGATCCTCCCCCTCAGATTCCTCCTCAGAGTCATCTGCAAGTGTTGCTTCCCAGCGTAGCACCTCATAGCTATGCAGGGCTGCCTCAAGATCCTGCCTTGTGGATCTCCTCTTCACAGGTAGCCCCCTCTCCTTGCAAAATACTTTTAGTTCCCTTATCTTGTAGATATTCAGGTGCCAAAAGTTGACTTCCATTTTGACAAGGCCCAACAGGTGCAACAACTAACCAGAGTTCCAATAACCAAAGTCCACAGGGAAACAGGGAAAAATAGTATGTGGTTGCGTTTGGTCTGCACTCACTAGTAGTGTACACCAATTACTGTACATGAGTCACAAATGCAAGTCCAGAATCCTCACCGCTGACCACCAATGTTAGAACTGGGGGTCTCTAGTTGGCATAGATAGGTACCTTTGTCCAAATAGGGACCCTTGCTTCTAGTCAGGGTAAGGGGGATACACTACTAAAATAACCCCTGCTCACCCCCTTGGTAGCTTGGCACGAGCAGGCAGGCTTATCTCAGAGGCAGTGTGTAAAGCATTTGTGAACACATACAGTAATACAGTGACAACACTACAGATGGACACCACACAGGTTGTAGTATAAAAATAAGTATTTTTATATAGACTTAACACAAGACCCAAAATGACAAAAATCCACAATACACTATGAAAAATATGACTGTCAATGGTAGAAAATAGTTCAGTTCAAAGGTAGGTAATAAATGCGACACTCTAGGTTCAATGTACCTTTGGGTGCGTAACGCGATACAAACAAAAGAGCTGCAGGGAAGGTGATGCGTTGGTTCCTTACACGCAAGAACGATGATGCGTCTGATCAGCAGTGGTAAAGTGCCCAGAGTCATAAAACCAACAAAAACAGGTCAGAGAAAATAGAGGAGGGTGCAAAAAGTTCCAGGATGACCCTGCAAAAAGGGCCAAGTCCAACAACCTACAACTGCTTGGCACATTTAATTTACTTATAAGTCCCTAGTACATGGTGCTACATGCTACCCTTGGCCTCTAAGTTAAATGCTACTAATGGGCTTTCAGCACTCATTGTGCCACCCACTGAAGCAGCACTTCAAAACTTGCCTCAGGCCTGCCACTGCAGCCTGTACAACAGTTTTTAACTGTCATTTCCACCTGGCAAAATGAACCTCTTGCCAGGTCTAAACCTTCATTTTTGTTACATATAAGTCACCCCTAACATAGGTCCTAAAGGGCTTCGGGCAGGGTGCATTGTATTTAAAAAGTAGGACATGTGTGTTTGATTTTTACATGCCCTGGTAGTGAAAAACTCTGAAATCAGTTTTTCACTACTTTAAGGCCTACCACTCCTGTTGATTAACATTGGGTTACCTTATTACATTTAATAAGTCCTAACTTTTGATTGGGAGCAGGTGGAACTATCATGTTTGGACTCAAATGAATTGTAATTGCCAATCCTCTTTAATGGTAAAAAAGGATTTCAAGTTTTGAAAATGCCACTTTTAGAATGTTGAACCTTTGAAAGTCTAATGAATCCATACTCACTATACTTAATAAAAGCTATCAATGTTTAATCTGTTTTGCTACATTGCACTTTCATTTTTTGTTATTTTCGTCAGACATAAAAGACCAAGTACAGAATTACATCACAAATGTTCTTCCCTCCCACCAACAACAATTCATACATAACAGGGGATACAAACTAGAATAAATTGAAACAAATACATAACTGATACACAACAGAAGAAACAAATACTACGGTACACCAATACGCCATTGCAGAGACTGTATGTACAGTTTACACTGCCATGTTGACATGGTAAAATAAACCTTTTTTGCCAGGCCTAAACCTTCCCTTTTCATACTTATAAGACACCCCTGAGTTAGGCCGTGGGCAACCTAGAGGGCAGGGTGCAATGTATTTAAAAGGTAGGACATGTACTTTTAAGTTTTGCTTGTCCTGGTATTGAAAAACATTTAAATACATTTTTAACTACTGCAAGTCCTATCTCTCCCATAGGATAACATTGGACTTTACAAGTTTGGTGTCTTTGGAATCACAATTTAAAATAAGAACTTATGGTGAAGTTGGATTTTAAATTGCAATTCTGAAAATGCCACTTTCAGAAAGTTGGCATTTTCTTACTTTAGCCACTGGGTGCCTGCTGCCTCTCACAGTTCAGTCTGGGTTGGGTTACAACTGGGCTGTGTGCATTTCATCTAGACAGCCACACACAAAGAGAGCTTAGGTGTAACTTGATGGGCCATACTGGGAGATGGGAGAGAAAAGCTGGGCACAGCCTCACACTTACACCTGATTAGGCTGTGTCCTCTCCCCACACAAAGGGCTGCATATCCCCCTGTAGTATGTCTGGAGCCAGGGCAGGAAGAGAACACCTCTGTCCACTTTAAAGACCTCTCTTTGAAGTCTCCCCCACTTCAAAGGCACAACTGGGTATAAGTACTACCTGTGACACTATGATCCAGATACTACAATCAGGATCAAGGTTGTAGTATCTGTCCGCCACCTATGTCACTTATGTAGAAGATACCAGAACATTGTAGAAGAGATTACAAGCTGTGGAACCTTGTAGCCACAAAGTTCTAGAATGTAGAGTGAGGAGCCTACGTGCTCCTATACTGAAAGTTGGTATGCTGTGGCTGAGGTATAGAGAATAAACCTGATGCTTCTCTTGACTCTTTGTATGGCTTGTTGTATAATCCTTTTATCTTGCATTGAACACTGGTGATGATCATGGGATACGTGGGATACGTCAAGGTACAGACGGAGAGTGGCCACTCTCAGGAACTGCAGGGAATTGAGGGAGGTACTCTGGTTACACAACTGAGTCCGGGATAGTTGTGTCAAACTGACTCTGGTACACAGTGTGTACTTTTGTGGATGGTTGCTGGCTGTGAGCGTGAGCAGCGAGTAATTGGCTACTGGCAGCAGTCGTTGTGGTGACTAAATGGTCATCCTGATGTTACCCCTCTTCACAGCTTGAGTTATTGACTTGAGAAAGAAACTATTGTGGCACAGATTGTGAACAGAGAGGAGAGTATTGCGGGCCATGGTGCCAAATCTTCTTTAAACAGATGGGCCGGGAGGCCATTTGGGCCAGGTGCGCCTGCAGATCTTGTTTTGCTTAGTGTTTTTTTAATACTGTTGGACGTAAATGTGTTTCACGGCCTAATGAGTCATCAGCCATGTCTAAGTGTTTGAGTGGAAAGGCTCCTGGTGGATCAACTACGTAAAGCTTTTTTACATGGAAAGACCACGTGGCTTCAGTGATGGAGTTACTCCTTATTGCTTCCTGGCTTGCTTTATTTTTAATGTGCCTCCATAGGTCTGCCTGATTATGCTTACTCATAATTGAATATACGTATTGCCAGTCTTTTTTCCTCTGGTGGTTTTTTTCTGCCCATATCGGTTGTTTATGTTGTTTTCTGGCACCTTGGAGTTCCAATGTTATTTCCGCTTTGGCTTGATCGTTCCAGGTTTTCTTGCGTGCCGTCATCAACTTTCGAATGTGCCGTGAGCTAGACAAAATGGCTAGATTTTTGTTTAGGGAATTTTAACTGGTGTCGCTGAGGGCCTGCAGGGGGGGTTCAGTGTTTCATGGATGCCCCTAGTTATGAGAGCCCAGTGAGTTAGTAAAAATTCACCGCTTTGTGCCTGCAGAGACTGACCAGTAGCGACTTTCCATGATGCTAGATTCCGTAAATTGACATGGCGCCAATTAATTTTTCAGGTTAGGTGTACTGTTTCATCGTTGCAAGAGGTGCCCAAAACCTTATGGCCTTTGCGTTTGGGTAAATTAATATTAAAAGTTGTGCAAAGAGGCAGATGGTCACTATCGTTTGATGGGTGCACTTTAAAGCTCACAAGGTTATTCGTGAGTTTTCCCGAGGCAAAGACATAGTTGATGGTGCTTATCCCCCTGAAGGTTTTCAGGAACTGAGTTGATGGTTCAAGGTTATTAGCTAAAGTCTGTACGGATAGTAGACCATGTTTTCTTAAAATATTATTTATTTGAGCAGTTAAGGGATTTAGAGGTGGGGAAACGGTGTTAGATGATCCTAACTGCCTCAGATTAAAGTCGCCACAAATTATTATATCATGATTAACATGATCACAAAGGATTTGATCCAAGTTGTCACTCAGCTCGCTCAGTCTTGTTGCTCGTGCTGAGCCAAAGCTGTTGAAGTAGACGTTAATCAGGAGGATCTTAATTCGGGGCGTCGATGTCTTGATGCTTGCCAAGACGAGTGCTTGAAGCATCTCATCTTGAGTTGGAATTAATTGTGTTTTTATTTTTAGATTCAAATTGAAGTATATTGATAGGCCTCCAGAGGGCCTCCCAAAGATGTTTTTTTTCTTAGCTGCATGGTGGACACCTTGGAAGCCAGCAATTGTTAGTGGGGCTAATGCCCATTTTTCTTGAAAACAAAGAACATCGGATGCCATTAGGAGCGTTTTTGCTGTGTTTGAGCTTAAAAGTCTTGCGAGGCCAGCCACGTTCCATGACAGAAGAGATATGAGTTGTTGTGGCTCTGGAGGGTACTTCGCACTGCTAGGAATAGGCTGGAACTTCGCTGGGCAAGAAATGGGGTGCCCGTTTACAATTGGGTTGATGCTCTCCCTCATTTTGTCCTGTTGCTATATTCCTTATCGTACCCCTTGCTGAGTAAGTGCAGGATATGTTTATGTTATCTGTCTGTAGTTGACGGGATGAGAGCCCTGTCCCCCTTAATATACTGTAGGGGTGGACTTTTGGATTGGGTGAAACAAGCGGCTTTCTTAAAGGAGCTGGGTATTTCGGCACTTGTATTTTTAAAATTCCTATCCCCCATTCCTCGAGAATGGCCATACAATCTAATAAATCTTCTGCCAGTGAAGTTGTTTTTAGTGTTATGAATGTGGCTTCCCTCCCGTTGCGACATTCTGGGATGGTTTAAATCCCACGCTCAATATGTCCTCCGACGATATCTTTGACTGAATGGGAGTGGCCTGAAGTAATCTTAGTATGTTGGATCAGTTCAAAACGTCATGCCTCACTTCCAAGGGGTAGTGTGGAATGAGGGCCAGTTTAGTTGGTCGATCCTCGTCTGGATATTTTTTAATATGACCATCATTGTAGGGGTCGACTGGGGGTGGGTGATCATTACTATCTGGTCTGATTAAATCACGCGCTGGCAGTAATCTCTGTGGGCCCGCATTTTCTGACGCGGATGAAAAGACTTCTTGCGGGGCTGAAGTCACCGCCCATCCTGAAGGTTGCTGTACCCTCTGTAAGTGGATGGTAGACTCTAAGTGTCGAGATAAAGAGCTTTGGTCAGTAGTGGGACCTAGATTTTTCTTAGGTCAATCAATCAATCAATCACAGAATTTGTAGAGCGCACTACTTACCCGCGAGGGTCTCAAGGCGCTGGGGAGAGAGAAGGGGGGGGTGCTGCTACTGGTCGAACAGCCAGGTCTTGAGTAGCCTCCTGAAGGTCAGCAGGTCTTGGGTCTGTCGTAGGCTTAGTGGAAGGGTGTTCCAGGTCTTGGCGGCGAGGTGTGAGAAGGATCTGCCGCCGGTGGTTGTTCTTCGAATGCGAGGGACGGTGGCGAGGGAGAGGTCGGCGGAGCGGAGCTGGCGGTTGGGGACGTAGAAGAAGAGTCGTCTGTTGAGGTAGGCTGGGCCAGTCTTGTGGAGTGCCTTGTGTGCGTGGATGAGGAGTTTGAAGGTGATCCTCCTGTCGACGGGGAGCCAGTGCAGGTTCCTCAGGTGGGGGGTGATGTGGCTGTGGCGTGGTACATCGAGGATCAGGCGTGCGGAGGCGTTTTGTATGCGTTGCAGTCGCTTGATGAGCTTGGCCGGGGCTTCCGCGTAGAGGGCGTTCCCATAGTCAAGTCTGCTACTGACGAGGGCCTGGGTGACTGTTCTTCTTGTGTCTGTCGGGATCCACCTGTAGATCTTGCGAAGCATGCGGAGGGTGTTGAAGCAGGAGGAGGAGACTGCATTGACTTGCTTGGCCATGGAGAGCGTTGAGTCGAGGATGACTCCCAGGTTGCGTGCGTGGTCGGTGGGTGTCGGGGCTGCTCCCAGCGTCGTTGGCCACCAGGAGTCGTCCCAGGCTGAGGGGTTGGAGCCGAGGATGAGGACCTCTGTCTTGTCCGTGTTCAGCTTTAGTCGGCTGATCTTCATCCAATCGGCGACGGCCTTCATTCCTTCATGGAGATTGGCTTTGGCGGCGAGGGGGTCCTTGGTGAGGGAGAGGATCAGTTGAGTGTCGTCGGCGTAGGAGATAATGTTGAGGTCGTGCTGTCTGGCGATGCGTGCGAGCGGGGCCATGTAGATGTTGAACAGTGTTGGGCTGAGGGAAGATCCCTGGGGTACGCCGCAGATGATCTCGGAGGCTTCGGATCGGAAAGGTGGGAGGCGGACTCTCTGGGTTCTGCCGTCGAGGAAGGAGGTGGTCCATTCCAGGGCCTTGTCTCGGATCCCTGCGTCGTGGAGGCGTGCGCGTAGAGTGCGGTGGCAGACAGTGTCGAAGGCGGCGGAGAGGTCCAGCAGGATGAGGGCTGCGGTCTCACCGTTGTCCAGCAGGGTCCTGATGTCGTCGGTGGCGGCGATGAGGGCAGTCTCAGTGCTGTGGTTGCTGCGGAACCCCGATTGGGATGGGTCCAGGATGCTGTTTTCTTCGAGGTATCGGGTTAGCTGTTTGTTGACGATCTTCTCGATGACCTTGGCTGGGAACGGAAGCAGGGAGATGGGCCGGAAGTTCTTGAGGTCTCTTGGGTCCGCCTTGGGTTTTTTGAGTAGGGCGTTGATCTCTGCGTGTTTCCAGCTCTCTGGGAAGGTCGCGCTCTCGAAGGAGAGATTGATAACGTTGCACAGGTGGGGTGCGATGGAGCTGCTGGCTTTGTTGAAGATGTGGTGCGGGAAAGGGTCTGACGGGGAGCCGGAGTGTATTGTGCCCATGGTCTTGATGGTGTCATCGATGTTCACGCTGGCCCAGGCTGGCAAGGGGTCATGGTCGATGGTGTGCGGCGGGTCTGGTGTATCTATCTTAGTGGGGGCTGTCTGGGTGTTGAAGCTGTCGTGGATGTCGGCGATCTTGCGGTGGAAGAAGGTGGCGAGGAATCGCACAGGGCTTGCGACGGCGGGATGTCGTTGGTGTTGGAGCTGGGGTTGGAGAGTTCCTTCACGATGTTGAAGAGCTCCTTGCTGTTGTGTGCGTTGTTGTCGAGGCGGTCTTTGAAGGAGATTCTCTTGGCGGACCTGATGAGGTGGTGGTGGTTACGGATGGCGTCTTTATGGGCTGCGTGGCTGTCCGGTGTCTTATCACTGTGCCATTTCTTCTCAAGTTTCCGGCAGGTACGCTTGGAAGCTAGGAGTTCCGGGGTGAACCAGCTGGCTCTTTTGGTGGTGTCGCTGTAGGTGAGTTTTTTCAGCGGGCGAGGGTGTTGGCACAGTCGTCTATCCATCGTCTGAGGTTGCAGGCAGCGTCGTCGGTGTTGGATGGGTCGGAGGGAGGGCTGAGAGCGAGGTTTGCCCGTAGTTGGTCTTCGGTGACTTTGCTCCAGCAGCGGCGTGGGATCTGTTGGGTGCGGTGGTGTGTGGTGGGTTTCTGGAAGGTGAAGTGGATGCAGCGGTGGTCGGTCCAGAGGAGTTCCGTGGTGTGGCTGAAGGAGACGTGGGAGCTTGAGGAGAAGACGGGGTCGAGCGTGTGGCCGGCGGAATGAGTCGGTGTTGTGACGAGCTGTCTCAGTCCGAGGTTGGCGAGGTTGTCGATCAGGGTGGTGGAGTTGCTGTCATTGTTGTTCTCCAGGTGAAAGTTCAGGTCTCCGAGGAGGATGTAGTTGGTAGAGGTCAGGGCGTGCGTGCTGATGAAGTCGGCGATGGAGTCGCTGAACTGGGGTCGGGCCCAGGGGGTCTGTAGACAAGGGTGCCTCTAAGGGTGGTGTTGGGGTCCGTGTGGATCTGGAAGTGCATGTGTTCGGTGGTGCAGAGAACGTCGTCGGTGCTGGTCGAGACCCTGATGGAGTTCTTGTGGACGATGGCGATTCCTCCTCCTACTCCGTTGACGCGGTCTCTGCGGGTGATCCTATAGCCGTCTGGGATGGCTATGGCGATGTCGGGTGCGGAGGAGTCGTTCATCCAGGTCTCTGTCAGGAAGGCGACGTCTGGTGATGATGTGTCGAGCAGGTCCCAGAGATCGACGGCGTGTTTGCGTGCGGAGCGGGTGTTCAGTAGGATGCATCGGAGGTGGTTGAGGTCCTTCTTGGCGGGCGCTTCGGTGGCTCTGAGGCTGGTGTAGCTGCAGTTCCGGCAGGTGAAGGGGCCATGTGTGCGTTTCGGGGCGGCCTTGAAGCAGTTGTGTGTCCGTCCGGGGTTGAGAGCGTGGAGTGTGGTGGCATCGTAACGGCGTCGGTCCTCGAGGCTGGAGCGGGGGGCGCGTGGCCCAGGGGTTCTGGTGCTGGGCGCGGTCCAGGCGCGGACGGGCGCAGACGGGCTTGCCTTAGGCGCACCTTCGGCACGCCGGCGGCGCGGCTGCACGGCGCCCGCCATATATGGGGAGCTGGGAGGGAGGAGCAGCTGGGAGGCGGGAGGCAGGGGCAGCGAATGGGCAGTCAGGGGGGCCGGGCCGCAGGGGACGCAGCGGCGGGGGGTACAGAAGGCAAAGTTGGGCACAGCAAAATGGGGGCACGAGGGGAAACAGAAAGCAAAATGGACACAAGCAATGGGGGCACGAGGGGAAACAGAAGGCAAAATGGACACAAGCAATGGGGGCACGAGGGGAAACAGAAGGCAAGATGGACACAAGCAATGGGGGCACGAGGGGAAACAGAAGGCAAAATGGACACAAGCAATGGGGGCACGAGGGGAACAGAAGCAAAACGGGCACCGAGGCAGCAGCAGAGGGGCGACCTTACCAGCAGCAGCAGCGGGCAGGACAACACAGGCGGAGCTGTGTGGCGGGGGAGCGACCTACCTGGCAAGGTGAGAAATAGGCTACTCTGACAATGCTTTCAGATGTAGGAGCCGGCGGTTGTCCAGCTTCTGAGTCTTTTGTCATATTGCCACTGTTACTGGGCGGATGTGCCTTCTGCTCTTGCATAATTAAAGGTTGAGACCCCAGCAGATATATTCCTGATGTGATGGGTTGAGTTGCTGAGCTTTGTACCATAGTAGAGTCTGTGTTTGGTTTGGATAGTGTTCATGACAAGACCAGAGTTGCCTGGGGTAATGAGGCAGCTGGTTGAGCAGGACGTAGAACATTTTTCGTGCTTTCACGGCCTTTGAACAGTGGATATACATTAGTCAAATTATTGTCTAATTTTGTTGGCTGGGATGGAAGCTGGTTTGAGAAGCGTTCTCTCACTGCTTTGTTTCTTGCCTTCTTTTGTCTTTTTTTTTGCTTTTTTTGATAGAGCTACTGGCCATTTGTTATCATTAGTTGAATTTTTTGTGTTTTGGGGGCCTGGCAACTTTTTATCCTTCGGTTCTTGGCCCTGTTCGAGCGCTGTAGGGGCAACCCCCTGATTGCAATTACCTTCCAAGGCGCATAATGGTGATTTTTCAAGATCTAACATTGGTGGCTTCACACCCAGCTGTGAAGTTTCCCTGTCGGCTGTATCCAATAGGGTGGGCGCTTTTCCCACCTGGCGGCCAGATTCTTTGTCTGCTGGTTTTTGGTCGGGCCTGCTGAAGTTGCTGCATAATTGATGCTGTAAGGCCAACTTTATTTCCGTTAACATTAGATTCAAAGCATCTGGCAAAGTGCATAGTTTCTCCGCTATCAAGTGACAGGAGCATGATGCGCAAGGTGTTTCTTTGCCTTCTTTGCCTTCAGCATTGTTTAATCTCTCTTGCAAGGAGCTGACTTTTTCCTCGATCTTTAGTATTGAGATGGCCAGGGTTTGAATCAAATCAAGTTGCAATTCCAGCTTATCGGACTGCCATGTCAGGGCCTTAACTGTGTTGGCTAAGGTTGCGTTTATGGAAGCCAATAGGGAGTCTTGATTGATGTTATTTGTGAGCTTTTTGGAGGCAGATAATATTAGGCTTTCCATAAGACTCTGGCTTAACATGGAGCTGTGGGCCGCTGGAAAATGGGGCTCATGCTGCTCGGGTGCTTGCCCAGTCTCTGAAGAATTCATTGTGTCCTTGGCCATGATTCGAGAAGGAGCCCCGGGAAAGTCCTGACCAGTATTAGATACCCTTTGGCCGCCTGTAAAGAGTTCATGGACTAGTTGGTCGGTTGGCCAGAGGCTATGGCCTGCTATGCCCTGATGACCTATGCCTCCTGCTCCTCCTGCCCTGTTTCCCCATGGCTATGGATCTGTGCAGCCGTAATTATACAGTTTGATCTGAAGTTCGGTGGTGCTCTCCCCGGGCTAGTCTTGAGGGTTGAAAGGCAAGAGCCCTTTTCGACTCTTTGATCTTTCTCCGTCTTGCTTATTGTTAAGTCAATATCTACCAACATACTGTCCGGAGGGCTTCCAGAGGATATATCAATTACTGTGATGTTTATTAAATATGGTTGCACCTGGATGTTCTTACTATTCGATCTGGGGGGAGGCGTTATGAGTGATATTATATCCACCATGGAGGCAGGGGTAGCTACTGGGCCTCCGTCGGGTTCTTTTTCCTTTGGTGAGTCTGGGTCTGAGGCATCAAAATAAACTGGCTGAGTAGATTTTTTTGAGAAAAAATCAGTTATTGTGGTTTTTTTCCTTTCTGGGGGGCTTCCATTGTTAATATAGCTGGCCCTTTTGTTGTCCATGCGGGTCCTTACTATACATGCATATGAGGGTTTGGGTGTTGATGGAGTTTCACGGTCTGCATCTTTGATGGACTTGGGAGCTGCCGGTGACTCCAAAGGCGATTGGTTTGAGTGATTGTGGCCAAGGTTGGACACTGCACCAAAGGAGAGGGAAGTGCAAGGTCCGTCGTGAGTTGTCTTCTGCACTTCAGTTACTTTGGATGTTTTTTGTCTGGAGCTATATATCTTTGATTTTTGAGCCTTCCATTTTTCAAAGGCGTTGGATCGCCGTTGGTGAAATGCTTTGTGAGATGATTTCCATCCTTGGCGGAAAGGATAAGCCTTCCTGGTTGTTTCCTGGTTAGGACCCTTGGCTGCTCTGTGGAGATAGCGACTTCTCTGAATAATCTGGGCCTCGGGCGAGGACATTAGAGCAGCCTAATTTGGCCTAAATTAACCCTGTTTAAGCTACTGCTACGCGGCTGTGCTCCCCTCCAAAGGTCCTTGGCAATTTCCCAAACAGCAGTTTTCCACGGCAGGAAAAAAGACAAGGGCCAGTCCTGGTTATAGCTGGTTATAGCTCAGTGGAGAGACGAGAGCTGTGTGAGCTGTGTGAACTGTATGGCTGTGCTACTGCGCCCACTGAGGCTCCTGTGCTCCTCTCGGCTCCTCTCTACTCCCCCTCCTCTGCTCCCCCTCCTGGGCCTCCTCTGAGCCGGGCTGTGGGGGACTATCTGTTAGAGGGAGGTGGGAACTCTGTCAATGTGCCACACCGCACCGATAAACCGTCCCCGCCCTTCCACCGTTTCCACCAAGTCGGGCGGTCAGTTGGTCGGTCAAATGGGCGGGCAGGCGGGCGGGAGGAGCAGGGGCTCTAGAGGATGGCCCTCCGGCGATTGTCCCCAACAATTACCTCGTTTAATCGAGGCTGCTGGGTCCTCCGTTGGTCCTCCAGTGCTTTTACCGCTGACAGCCGGCGGCGGGGCCGCGGGCGGGGGCGCGGGTCTGCAGGGCTGCAGAAAAGCCTGCTTGGCGCTCGATCCGCTCAGCCTGCTCAAGCCGCTCAAAGGCGCCTTTTGCGCGACCTCCCCAGCCTGGGCACTCGGCACTCGATGCTCCCAGCAGGGGAATTCCGGCCGCTGCTGAACGGCTTGCACGGCTTGCTCACTTGCTCCTCCGGTGCGAATCCCCCTCCGGTGCGAGAGACCAACTCTACAGTCCTCGTCCAGCAGCGTCAGAACTGTCTACACCCCGACTCGCAAGAGCTCACTGCTTTTTTCATGCCATGGGGGCATACAAATTTAAACGAATGCCATTCTGTCTGGTAATCGTGGCGTCGGTCTTTCAGAGAGCCACATCCAATATACTGTCTGGAATCTTGGGTGCTCTGTTATCAGGGTAATGTGCTGATATTTGGAAACTCTAAGTAAGACAAGTTTTGGAAGATTCAAAGAGTATGGCCTTACCGTAAGGAAAGATAAATGTAAACTTCAATGTACTGAAGTATCTTGGGCCTAAATTTACTTCTGAAGGGGTACAACTGAAAACATATCTGGTTAACACCATGATCAAATTAGCAGCACACAAAACCAATGACAAGCTGAGATCCCTTTTGGGAATTGTTAGACCTGTCATCCTTAGGGTGTTATATGGGGTTATGTAGTCCTTAGATACATTGTTGACATTGCTAAGTTAGCATGAGTTTTGCTTGCCCAATGCTGCTGCTTTTGCGCACGCCTCTGCTAAGAGTTTGTTTTCGCGACACTTTGCCTCTGCCCTGTACATGATAACAGATTGTTTTTCACGTTCTCAGCTTTCCCTTCAATTCTGTCTGAACATAATGTGCAAGGTCGGTCAACAATGTCTCTTGTTATTCTGTTCTGGTCAGTCCCTATTACCTAGACAAAACATGTTACCAACAGCTGCAATGTGGAAGAATCGTGCTTTGATATAACGTTGCTGCATGTTTTTGAAACACACTCGAAGAAAGCCGTTCCATGGAGCTGAGCTCTGCTGTTCCCATGATGTAAACCTTTGAGTTTAGGCTTTCAGTTAGGGGTCTGCTAATAATGCCTAGAGATCTTCTGTTATATAAAATAACTTCTTACTGCCGTGGGGAGGGTGATTAGGCCCAGTTATTTTGCCTTTTTCACAGTCTTTATAAAATGACGACTCCTTTTATATTCTATGGTATTGTAACAATGCTAACGATTCTTGCCTTATGCATTTTGCTGCTAGTTGTGGTTCGCATACTGTTTTATGAATCACTATAGTCAAAATAAACATTTTGAACTTATTTAGTGACTCTGATTATTTTTATTGCGGACAAGTACGAGAGAGCGAAAGAGTGTCTTGTTCCCGAGACTCTGAGGTGAGTCTGGATTGCTCGTGTTCTGGGTTGTCTAAACATTCGTAGCTTCTTGATATTTGTAGGAGACCGAATGAGACACTATTGCTAGTCGGTTGGGATTTTGGGTACTAAGGTGATAGGAGGTACACCCCTATTTACTGAGGTCCTGTTTTCTTGTGCATAGTTCTGTGTATGAGCAGAATCCCCGCAACATGGCACTGCCAACGTTTGGTCTGGTTCTTATCTGCGAGACGCTTGAGTAGTGATCGTGCTGGTCCACAATACCCTCACTTCTGTTTCCGGAGACAGCTGTGACGGAGTAACCTCCTATATTGACATTTTTATAGGTTTATTCAAGCTTGAAGTTTTAAAAGGTATTAGTTTTCTTATAACCCGAGTTTGCGCTGCCACTCTTTAAGTTGTTCTACTGTCTTCTCTATAATGGCTGCAGTTGTTATTCCGGCTCATAGCAGAGCCGCGCTTGGGGCGCACTTGACTCATTACGCAGTCCCTGATGCTGGGGCCGCGCTTATTTTTGTGGTAGAAGCCGATCCGGCTCACCAGTTTGAAGTTTTTTACTCTTGGGTCACCTTTCCGGCGGTGGATGGCACTGATGATTTGTTTCACACATATGCTGCCACTGCCGTTCCTCAGCAGTATCAGCCTTATAGCGCTCTTGAAATTCCGCTCACAGCTTGGCAACACCGTATTTGGTTTAATGGCGCCCTTCCTCATCCATTAACGGCAGTCTGTTTAGGCCCTTTATCTATAGATGGGGCCACATGGCCCGTTTTGGCTGGGTTTACCCCACAGCCACGTGCTTTTACCACTGCAACTTTGGCAGAGCTCCGCGTCTTACATGGATCGTTGGTACGCGTATACAGAGCTGTAATACAGTACGTAACACGCACCGTCCAGGTGGGACCACCTGGCGCTGCTGTACAACCTTCGGGTCCTGGTGGCGTAACCATCAGTCCCGTTATAGTTAATTCTGTCATGGGCAATCACCCACAGAATAAGGATGAATTTTCTTATTGGCTTGCCGAGAAATTTGGACAGATAGAAGCTGTCTTTCCTAATACTACTCCTGTGGATACATTAAGCGAACAGTGGTTCTGCCACCTATTTGCTTATAAAAAGCGTCCAACTTATTTACTCAATTTGTCCCTCTTCTCGGATGAGACTAACATTTAATGCAAAAAAATCAAAATAACGCCCAAAAAACAGAAACTCATGTACTTCTGAATTATTGTGTGATTTTATAATCATTTTGGTGAAAATTTTGCAGTCAAAACATTGAGAACAGGACATATATATGCACACACAGACATATGATGTGTATTTACACTTATTGAAACATAACGTGAAGTGAAAATAAACCTGTTTACATATCACAACACAATATATACATAACAAATGAACATATATTCAAGACAAAACATTTAGACACAGTGTGAGAAAAAATGAATGAAAATCTGATTCAACCCAACTTGTAATCGATCTGGTTACTCTCGATTGTTATGGGTGATCAATAGCACTTGAAATTATGCATCGACGTTTCGACCCCAAATAATATTGCGATAAATTGATCGTCAAAAGGGTGTCTTCCTCAGGACTATATGTAGAGTCTGTGTATGGCCTTGAATAATGATTCCACCTGAATATCAGAGTATAGGTACTGTCAGCACCGCAGCTTGAACAGACTGTATATGATTGACCTGATCAAAAAAGCTCTCCTTATCAGCTGGTTGTATTAAGGTTCATTGGCACAGCGTGCCTGCAACTCTCTGGCGTCTGGCGCTCGGGGTCTTCTGTAATTTATTCAAAGCTTCTCAAATGGGCCGATCGCCTCCAGGCAAAGCTTTCATGTCGAACTCCAGGCTAATTAATGCCTGTGAGTTATCTTTCCCTTCGTGTCACTGGAAATTAATCTCAGGCAGCTTCCTGAAAAGGAAAGATAACTCGCAGGCATTAATTGGAATGGAGTCCGACATGAAAGCTTTGCCAGGAGGCGATCGGCCCCGGCAATGTGGTGATACATATCGTTTCAGGGGCAGTGGGTTTCACATACTTAACGTTCAATGAAGGAGACACAATACCTATTGCATACAAATCACACGTGTACACTGCGGCTGAAATGCGTTTTTCCTCTATTGAAAAGATCTTGACTGCAGTGCAGATGGCGATTCTAAAGGAACGCTCACTGGCGCAGGGCAAACGCATTCTTATGGTCACTCCCTTCCCTGCTTTGGAAGCGGTGACTAAAGCAAGTGTACCTAACTCGAAGGCATTGCACCCACGTTGGATTCAGTGGGCTACTTCTTTGACGTCTTTGGATGTCACATTTGTCTTTGATCCATCTCTTCAGACTCAGGAATTTTTGCAGTATGAATTTGTTCATCCGCCTCCTTTGTCGTTTCTTCCTCGGAGTGAATACAAATGCATCATTTATACCGATGGCTCGGCGCAACCGGCCACGGGTTCCAAACATGCTTATTCTGCAGCTTGCGCTATTGTGGCTCGCTCCATTGAAGATGGAGAGTTTAAGTCATCCATTGTGCACACACAGGTACTAGGCGACTGCATGGCACAATTGGCCGAGCTGCATGCTCTTGTTCTGGCTCTAGAGTTTGCTGATCCTCTTGTGAATACTCTTATTGTGTGCGATTCTTACTACTGTGTCCAGTCGTTCAATGACAACTTATTCTTTTGGTCTCAAAATGATTACTGCGATTCTAAAGGCAGCGCAATTAAGCATAAAACGCTTTGGGTTCGAGTCGCAGATCTTAAACAACGTCTGCCTCTCACACATGTTATTCACACTCTGGGCCACCAGCGTATCGGAACACACGCTCTTGGTAATTCTCTGGCTGATGAAGCGGCCAAGGCTGCAGTAGCCATTTGTTCCGTAGCAGCAGTTACAAGATCTATGACTAAGGTTGATAATGAGATTCTGGCAGCGGTCGCTGCAACTAGGGAGGGAGGTAATTATCCTGCGGGTTTCCCTTCTAAATACTCTTATCATGTAACTCCTGAACAGGTTCTTTATGCTACCATTCCTTCGGTTGGGGATCGGCTGATTCCCAACTCTGACCGCAGACAAGCTTTCATCAAGGCCGCACACGAAGGCATTGCTTCGGCTCATGCTGGTGTGTCGGCGACAGTCTCTATTCTTCAGCAACGTTACTGGTGGCGTGGTTTATATAAACAGACTCGTAATTATGTTCTTTGCTGTGATGTTTGTCGACAAATCAAGCCTTCTACAGTCCCACGTCCGCCACAAACACAGCTATGTATTTCTAATGGACCTTTTGGCTGTGTCTATCTTGATCACTGCGGTCCTCTTTCTTCTGCTACTGCATACAAGTATATCTTGGTTGTGGTTGATTCGTGCACTCGATTCCTGTGGGTATGGCCACAACGCAGTGCTGACGCTCGAAATGACATCAGGGATTTGCGTGTCTTTATCGGGATGTTTGCCTGTGGTACCTTCTATTCTGACCAAGGTCCAGCGTTTGCCTCGAAGGCTTACAAGGATGCGATGAAGTCGTTGGGGGTACAGGTGCAGTTTTCGTCTCCATACAGGCCTGAGGGCAATTCAGTTGTGGAGCGAATGAACCGTGACTTAAAGAAATCCTTGACAGCTAGAGTCTTAGGTACTGGCAGTCCCACTTGTATGGGGTCCAACGTGCATTAAATAATCTCCCTAGAAGATCTCTGGGTGGGCGGACCCCTTACGAAATGCTCTTTGGCTTTCACATGTTTGTTCGTGACCATGATGGTCTGGACATTGTGGCGGCCGCCTCTAAGTTTGACGTAGATAATCATTCTGCTATGTTACAGGATCTACAAAAGTCCTGTGATACTCTGGCAACTGAGCATTTACCATCTTCGCCTGCTGATGCACAACTGATTCCTGTTACCGGTTGGCTTCCTAAAGTTGGAGATCTAGTGTGGGAGAAGATTGAAAACAAAAAAGAATTTGGTCCCTCTTATCGTGCTCCGGTTTCTGTACTTGGACTGAAGGGTACTCGTACTGTCATTCTGCCACCATTGCCAGGTCGCAAAGACAACAGATACATCTCAGTGGACAATGTCAAGTTACACCGTGTGGCCGATTCTGAATAGTGTGACACCTGCAGTTTCGTGCAACGCAATATCTTTAGCACCGTTAACTTTGTCGTCACCTGCTGCCACAAGAATGTCTGCTCATATGATGGACACTATAATTGGTCTTCGGCCTATACGACAAACATCTTCTGTGATGGATCTTGTGTGTCCTTTTCCGGCTACTGATTCTGTGTGTGAGATACCAATTAGCCCACGAGTACGAATGGACGATTCAACGCTTTCACCTTTGCTTGCAAGTCCAGTGAGTGCCTGTGAAGGAAAACCTTTAAAACAAGGAGGGGTTGGGCCCTAAATTACACCCGGACTAGGCCTCTTCAATAATTGCAAACAACAAGATGCCAGGGTGCATGTTATTTAAATGAAGAAGATTCATACAAGAACCACCTAAGCTGCTAAAGTGGTTTTGTGTGTTTATCACACTTTCATGAATTAATCCAATTTAAACATGAGTATTCGATTTTTTAACATATCATGACCAAGCAAAACAACACATTTAAATTGATATACACAACATAAACAACAAATAGAAGCACAATGAATTACAAAAAATAATAACACAATGTTACAGACAAGTGGAGGTAACCAGTCCTTTGATTGTACAATGAGGTGTGGCGGCACAGACAATTTATAATTTCAAAGGCTACACCTGCCAACAACAGCTAGTCCTGTGCAATAATGGCAACAGGCAGATTGCCCAGTTTGCGTACAATATGATTCCGTAGTTGCAGATTAAAGTTATGACTAGCTGAAAGGGGTCAACGCGTTTCAGAACCCCGAATTTCTTTAAGGGTTCTTCCTCAGGACCGGGACTAGGCCAAGCACTGTGGTACACATGAAAAATACATAAGGAGTGATTAGAAAAGTGTCCCTAGTGTTAAAAATCACCCTACTTATCATTATAAGGATAACAAGTATGTCCTTACCCTTCGCGCTTGT
The DNA here is from genome assembly GCA_963921515.1 of Calotriton arnoldi. NCBI lineage: Eukaryota > Metazoa > Chordata > Amphibia > Caudata > Salamandridae > Calotriton > Calotriton arnoldi. The sequence goes on from CAWUFW010008161.1 coordinate 768,675, forward strand.
AAAAGAATGAAACCCGTGAGGGAACATATATCCTCTTTAAATGTCAGTTTCTGAAAGTATTAAAGAACAAAAATGCGGGCTTAGTGGAACTGAGTGAAGGACGACCATTTTTAAGTAGACTCTATTGAAACAGCACATAGCAATGAATATCCATACAGCGCAGGACTTCTTTAAATCAAAAAGTGGATATTATTACCATAAAATTAACACAAAGCTACTGCGACTTGCATTTACACCATGGGCTCTGTGGTGGATTGCAGTTGTCGTTGGGAAAGATTTCACATTATGGCAACCCTGTGAGAAATAATTATGTGTACTAGTGAGGTCAAAGAAACTGCTTATTCCGATATTTTTATGTGAAAGCGCTGTGAACAAATAAACCGGCAATGAACTCACTTCTTGGAGGCTTAACCAGCAGAATCCTTGCGTGTCGGTAACAGTTCAATTAGTCAGTACCTAAGTAGATTAAAGCAAGATGTAAGCGTGTGTTCAAATGCTGAGAGCGCTCTCTCAAACGTGAGCAAATAAATTCTCATAACTTGCCTGATTTCTGAAACTTGCACGAGTCAAAAAGCATTCCGGCGTGGGCTGTTCAAAGCATCTGAATAATGCGGAAGTTTGGAAGAATCAACCTCAGACCTATCTTGTAGATTCAGATTATGGGAGAGGCGCATTGCATTATGGTACTGGTAGTTTAACAACAGGGCAGAATAATCATGTGTGATATTGCGAGGCTATATCGTGGGGATTTTTATAGTCTGTTTATCTCGGACATCTCGTTCAAGCCAGAAGAGGCAGTATTAAATTTCATAATTAAGTAGGCCTCTCTTTGAAGAAGTATTCTTTCACAATCGCCACCTCGGTGGTTCGGTTTTATTGCGCTGAGGACTGTCCAATGGAAATCTTTCTTTGAATGACCTAGATCTTGAAAGTGCGTGACAAGGGGTGCATTAAGAACTACGGGGCATATTAGCAAGGGCACTATCGCCGCTTTAGCGGCACTTTTTGCCGCTAAAGCGGCGATATTTTTATCGCCCTATCAGCAAACTGTCTCTAACAGAAGTTAGCGACAGTTTGCGGGCATTAGCGCCCGTTTTTTTACCGCTTTGCATGTCAGCGATATTTATCGCTAATGACATGCAAAGTGGGCGTTCCTCACTAAAAATACACGCAGACAGTCGCAAACACAACTTCACACTATTAGCAAGGCCCGCGAAGCGATAAAAAAATGTGCGTTAACCCCGATTAGCGCTGGATTTTAACACCTGCTAGAAACCTGACTTAGCCATTATAGTCTATGGGAGGTGGATTCTACGGTTAAGTCCCCACCTGCCTATTAGCGAGTTTTTCCTTAGCGATAGGAATTTATCGCAAGGAATTCTCGTGCTAATGCTGGGAATCGCCGCCATCGCTGGATTTGTTTCGCATTGGAGATAAAACGTTGCTAATAACGCGTTATCTCCGCAAACGAATCCAGCGATAAAAAAAACGACGCTAACTGTGGTTTGCGTTAATTAACGCACGCTGTTGGTAATAGGCCCCTCTGTTCTTAATTCTGGAGCGATGTTGAATTATACGCTGTCTGATTTCTTGCGTCGTTTTACCAATGTAAACCAGCTGGCAAGGGCAGAGGATTGCATATACCACGTTTTTGGTCTTGCAATTGGAAAGTTCGTTGTGTCTCCATCATTGAGGCCCATTAATGAACTCAGAACCCTCTAAAGTCGAACTGCAAGCCTGGCAGTTGCCGCATTTGTGATGTCCAGTAACTGGTTGAAGGTTGAAAAAAGGACGTATTGATTCAGTCTTCTTCTGAGGTTCTTCTGAGGCTCGAATAATACGTTGGCCAATGCTGGCATTCTTTTTCAAAGCAAAAAGATGTATCTGAAGATCTTTGTTAACATCTTTAATTAAATGCCAATTTCGGCGAACAATTTTTTTGAAGGCATTTGTAAGGGGTCCAAATGTAGAGACACATACTAGGCGGGTCATAGGTTTCTTGATTTTCTTTTCAAGCAGGACTTCTCGTGGTGTGAACCACGCACGTTTGCGTGAATGTTTCAACAACTTAGAGGGGTACCCATTGGCTTTCAGTTTCTCAGTGAGGGTTTGAGAATGGATCTCATAATCTTCCTTGCGTGTGCAATTCCGTCGCACACGCAGATACTGGCCATACGGCAAATTTTGTTTCAAACTTTTAGGATGATAGCTGTTGAAGTGCAGTGCGGTGTTCTTATCTGTAGGCTTAGTGTATAGTGTGGTTATCAATCCTGCTTCTGTTGGTCGTACCTCCACGTCCAAGAATGTAAGGCTAGTTGTACTATGAGCCATACTGAACTGGATGTCTGGATTCCTGTCGTTGAGCCATAGATGAAACTTGAGGAGATCATCCTCAGTGCCTGTCCAGATGCACCACACATCATCTATATATCGGAGCCATTGTGTCACATGATTTATATATGGATTGTTATTGTAGATGTAGCGTTCCTCATATTTATTTTGCCATAAAGAGTACCGCCATCTCCGGTGCAAAGGGACATCCCATGGCGGTCCCTTTCACCTGGAGGAAGAAGTCGTTCTCGAACTTGAAATAGTTCTTTTTCAATGCCAGTGATGCCAGGTTTAAAATGAATTGAGTGGGAACCCGGTGGGGGCGTACTCTGCCCTCAAGGTAGAATTCGAGAACTTCGAGGGCCTCTTCTTGAGGTATTTGCGTGTATAAAGACACGACATCCAATGTGACCATTCTATCATGGGCAGGGTTGAATTCAAAGCCTTCAATCCTATTTATAAAATCCATTGTATCCCTCAAATACGATGTAACGTCTTTGAGAAATTCTTTGAGGAATAGATCGACATATTTGGCAATCGGCTCCAGTGCAGAGTCACACCCTGAAACTATTGGGCGGCCAGGGGGAGCAGTGGCATTCTTATGTGTCTTTGGCAAAAAATATATTACAGGTGTCCTTGGATGTTTTTTGGAAAGATATTCATGTTCCTTAGGACCCAGAATGCCTGTCTGTAAGCCTTCATCCACGATGGTTTTGATGTCATTCTGAATTTGTTTAACTGGATCAGACGGAATTTTTCGATACTATGTTTGGTTGAAGACATGTTTGCGCCCTTCTGCAAGGTAGGCCTCTCTAGACCAAACCACCGTTGCTCCGCCTTTATCGGCGGGTTTGATTATTATGTCTTTGTCTTCTTTAAGCTCCTTGATCGCCAATCGTTGCGACGTCATGTTGCTTTTGACAAAGATATTTCCGCAGTTGAGTTGGTTGAGGGATGATAGAACCGTTTGTTCAAACGCAATGATGTGAGAAGGAGGACAAAAGATTGATTTATTATGAAGACCTGAAATCTCTCCAGTGGGTGGCTGTTCTTTGTCTTTAAAGAATGTATGGAGCCTGATTTTTCTGAACAACTCCAAAGCTTCCATTTTGAGGTGGACTAGATCTTGTTTCTGGCTGGGAGTAAATTTGAGTCCAAGTTCTAGAACGGCTTCCTGGTCATGCGTCAGTGTTTTTGTAGATAGGCTGATGATAGTGGTGGCATTCATGATTTGTAGTACTGACGCCTGGTGCACATCTCCCATGGTTGGGGTTTGTACCGTTCTCTCTTCTGCTCTTGGCCTCCTCCTAAAAAATTGCTGTTATTTCTTCTTTGCTGATTGGAGGTTGATGGTCCTGCACTGGAATCCGATTCTCCAGTAAATTCAGATGACGACGTTTCAGAAAATTTAAGAAACTTGCGTCTAGATCTGCCCCGATATTCTTGAAGGAAACTGCGTGATTCTTCTCTTGTATAGAAATCTTCTCTTAAATAAGGGTAGACAGTCTCTAAATTGAAGGATTTCTTGTCACGTTCAAATTTTGAATTCTTGAAGTTTATGGTGTTGTCTTTGAATGTAGCGATGTCTTTCTCTATTTTCTCTAAAAGAGTTTTAGCCTCTGTGACTGTGTGATTATCTCTGATTGATTGTATATTGATTGTATAAGTTGTTCTACTTCAACAACTTATACAATCAATCAGAGATAATCACACAGTCACAGAGGCTAAAACTCTTTTAGAGAAAATAGTGATAGACATCGCTACTTTCAAAGACAACACCATAAACTTCAAGAATTCAAAATTTGAACGTGACAAGAAATCCTTCAATTTAGAGACTGTCTACCCTTTTTTAAGTGAAGATTTCTATACAAGAGAAGAATCATGCAGGTTCCTTCCAGAATATCGGGGCAGATCTAGACGCAAGTTTCTTACATTTTCTGAAACGTCGTCATCTGAATCAACTGGAGAATCGGATTCCAGTGCAGGACCATCAACCTCCAATCAGCAAAGAAGAAATAACAGCAATTTTTTAGGAGGAGGCCAAGAGCAGAAGAGAGAACGGTACAAACCCCAACCATGGGAGATGTGCACCAGGCGCCAGTACTACAAATCATGAATGCCACCACTATCATCAACCTATCTACAAAAACACTGACGCGTGACCAGGAAGCCATTCTAGAACTTGGACTCAAATTTATTCCCAGCCAGAAACAAGATCTAGTCCACCTCAAAATGGAAGCTTTGGAGTTGTTCAGAAAAATCAGGCTCCATACATTCTTTAAAGACAAAGAACAGCCACCCACTGGAGAGATTTCAGGTCTTCATAATAAATCAATCTTTTGTCCTCCTTCTCACACCATTCAGAGGAACATCATTGCGTTTGAACAAACGGTTCTATCATCCCTCAACCAACTCAACTGTGGAAAAATCTTTGTCAAAAGCAACATGACGACGTCGCAACGATTGGCGATCAAGGAGCTGAAAGAAGACAAAGACATAATAATCAAACCCGCCGATAAAGGCGGAGCAACGGTGGTTTGGTCTAGAGAGGCCTACCTTGCAGAAGGGCGCAAACATGTCTTCAACCAAACATGGTATCAAAAAATTCCGTCTGATCCAGTTAAACAAATTCAGAATAACATCAAAACCATCGTGGATGAAGGCTTACAGACAGGCATTCTGGGTCCTAAGGAACATGAATATCTTTCCAAAAAACATCCAAGGACACCTGTAATATATTTTTTGCCAAAGACACATAAGAATGCCACTGCTCTCCCTGGCCGCCCGATAGTTTCGGGGTGTGACTCTGCACTGGAGCCGATTGCCAAATATGTCGATCTATTCCTCAAAGAATTTCTCAAAGACGTTACATCGTATTTGAGGGATACAATGGATTTTATAAATAGGATTGAAGGCTTTGAATTCAACCCTGCCCATCATAGAATGGTCACATTGGATGTCGTGTCTTTATACATGCAAATTCCTCAAGAAGAGGCCCTCGAAGTTCTCGAATTCTACCTTGAGGGCAGAGTACGCCCCCACCGGGTTCCCACTCAATTCATTTTAAACCTGGCATCACTGGCATTGAAAAAGAACTATTTCAAGTTTGAGAACGACTTCTTCCTCCAGGTGAAAGGGACCGCCATGGGATGTCCCTTTGCACCGGAGATGGCGGTACTCTTTATGGCAAAATATGAGGAACGCTACATCTACAATAACAATACAATTATAAATCATGTGACACAATGGCTCCGATATATAGATGATGTGTGGTGCATCTGGACAGGCACTGAGGATGATCTCCTCAAGTTTCATCTATGGCTCAATGACAGGAATCCGGACATCCTGTTCAGTATGGCTCATAGTACAACTAGCCTTACATTCTTGGACGTGGAGGTACGACCAACAGAAGCAGGAGTGATAACCACACTATACACTAAGCCTACATATAAGAACACGGCACAGCACTTCAACAGCTATCATCCTAAAAGTTTGAAACAAAATTTGCCGTATGGCCAGTATCTGCGTGTGCGACAGAATTGCACACGCAAGGAAGATTATGAGATCCATTCTCAAACCCTCACTGAGAAACTGAAAGCCAAAGGGTACCCCTCTAAGTTGTTGAAACATTCACACAAACGTGCGTGGTTCACACCACGAGAAGTCCTGCTTGAAAAGAAAATCAAGAAACCTATGACCCTCCTAGTATGTGTCTCTACATTTGGACCCCTTACAAATTCCTTCAAAAAACATTTTCGCCGAAATTGGCATTTAATTAAAGATGTTAACAAAGATCTTCAGATACCTCTTTTTGCTTTGAAAAAGAATGCCAGCATTGGCCAACGTATTATTCGAGCCCCTGAAGAACCTCATAAGAAGACTGAATCAATACGTCCTTTTTTCAACCTTCAACCAGTTACTGGACATCACAAATGCGGCAACTGCCAGGCTTGCAGTTCGACTTTAGAGGGTTCTGAGTTCATTAATGGGCCTCAAAGATGGAGACACAATGAATTTTCTAATTGCAAGACCAAAAACGTGGTATATGCAATCCTCTGCCCTTGCCAGCTGGTTTACATTGGTAAAACGACGCAAGAAATCAGACAGCATATAACTCAACATCGCTCCAGAATTAAGAACAGAGTTCTTAATGCACCCCTTGTCACGCACTTTCAAGATCTAGGTCATTCAGAGAAAGATTTCCATTGGACAGTCCTCAGCGCAATAAAACCGAACCACCGAGGTGGCGATTGTGAAAGAATACTTCTTCAAAGAGAGGCCTACTTAATTATGAAATTTAATACTGCCTCTTCTGGCTTGAACGAGATGTCCGAGATAAACAGACTACAAAAATCCCCACAATATAGCCTCGCAATATCACACATGATTATTCTGCCCTGTTGTTAAACTACCAGTACCATCATGCAATGCGCCTCTCCCATAATCTGAATCAACAAGTTAGGTCTGAGGTTGATTCTTCCAAACTTCCGCATTATTCAGATGCTTTGAACAGCCCACGCCGGAATGCTTTTTGACTCGTGCAAGTTTCAGAAATCAGGCAAGTTATGAGAATTTACTTGCTCACGTTTGAGAGAGCGCTCTCAGCATTTGAACACACGCTTACATCTTGCTTTAATCTACTTAGGTACTGACTAATTGAACTGTTACCGACACGCAAGGATTCTGCTGGTTAAGCCTCTAAGAAGTGAGTTCATTGCCGGTTTATTTGTTCACAGCGCTTTCACGTAAAAGTATCGGAATAGGCAGTTTCTTTGACCTCACTAGTACACATAATTATTTCTCACAGGGTTACCATAATGTGAAATCTTTCCCAACGACAACTGCAATCCACCACAGAGCCCATGGTGTAAAGGCAAGTCGCAGTAGCTTTGTGTTAATTTTATGGTAATAATATCCACTTTTTGATTTAAAGAAGTCCTGCGCTGTATGGATAATCATTGCTATGTGCTGTTTCAATAGAGTCTACTTAAAAAACGGTCGTCCTTCACTCAGTTCCACTAAGCCCGCATTTTTGTTCTTTAATACTTTCAGAAACTGACATTTAAAGAGGATATATGTTCCCTCACTGGTTTCATTCTTTTACAAGCGCGAAGGGTAAGGACATACTTGTTATCCTTATAATGATAAGTAGGGTTATTTTTAACACTAGGGACACTTTTCTAATCACTCCTTATGTATTTTTCATGTGTACCACAGTGCTTGGCCTAGTCCCGGTCCTGAGGAAGAACCCTTAAAGAAATTTGGGGTTCTGAAACGCGTTGACCCCTTTCAGTTAGTCATAACTTTAATCTGCAACTACGGAATCATATTGTACGCAAACAGGGCAATCTGCCTGTTGCCATTATTGCACAGGACTAGCTGTTGTTGGCAGGTGTAGCCTTTGAAATTATAAATTGTCTGTGCCGCCACACCTCATTGTACAATCAAAGGACTGGTTACCTCCACTTGTCTGTAACATTGTGTTATTATTTTTTGTAATTCATTGTGCTTCTCCATATTTGTTGTTTATGTTGTGTATATCAATTTAAATGTGTTGTTTTGCTTGGTCATGATATGTTAAAAAATCGAATGCTCATGTTTAAATTGGATTAATTCATGAAAGTGTAATAAACACACAAAACCACTTTAGCAGCTTAGGTGGTTCTTGTATGAATCTTCTTCATTTAAATAACATGCACCCTGGCATCTTGTTGTTTGCAATTGTGAAGGAGAACCGGCGCACCTTTCTTCTGCCTCGTCCTCCTCATCATCCAGTTTGCCTGATGCACCTAAATTAAGTTGCGTATTTTTTCCTCCTGGTTCAAAAAGACATACTTCGTTCCCCCATGGACCTACATTTGGTTGGTACTTATCATGTTATTTCCATTCATGTCAATTGGATTTGTGACAGTGTTCTTTTTACTTATAAATGGCCATTATCTCCCTGAACGCTCTGCAGTAAAAATGGTCGATGGAACTTTGGCTCCTCACACCTCGTCCCATATCATGAAACGTGACAAGACTTTTGTGAATATTTTAGCTTTTCCTGTCCATGATGGCATCGTTTGGGACAAAGTATCTTACGAAATCCATGGCCCGACTGAGGTCCTTAGAGTTCCGTACGTATTTTGCGTCTCATTAGGAGATGTGGTGACACAGGACATACATTCGGATGATTGGGATGTGCAGGCAGTTCATGCATTGTTTTCAGATTTAAAATATTATGCTGCCTTTGATGCTGAAGATTTGTATTTAAATTCTGCCAATTATGGTGATCTCTTTTGCTATCAACATTATGGGCATCATTTTTTACACAAAACAAACACGATGAGACCTGTTTTTAATTTTCCCCAATGGGAACATTGTCCAACTCCCTTACAGGGGAGTTCTAAAACTCTTAGGAATAAGTTCACCTATTTTTCCAATTATGATTTGACTAATCCTGAATCCTATTATTTTAAGCTTCAAAAATCCCCTGCATCTAAGTACCTGTTATCCCACACTAAACTACTTTACGCCAACTCGTTTAGAACGCAGTTGGCCACACACGGTTATGAGTATTGGAAACAGACTATAGATTTAAAATCAATCTGGGGCACAAAGCCATGGCAGGTTCAGGGCACTGAGGCGTTACATCGTGCCTGCCTGATCCCGACTCAATTGCTGTTTTTAAATAGAACCATTTACCAAACATCCTGTTATGGCCTTGCAACTGTCAAAAACCTAAATACCCCCTCAATTCCATCATTAGCTGAATATGACAATTGGCGGTTACACAATAACTACACCATTGCGGCTTTGCAGGCTCTCCTTCAAAATGCCTCCTTTAATGTTTCTGAGATTGATTCATTAGGATGGTTGTTGTGGCAAACTAATGCAAATGCATGCCAGTTGCGTTTATATAATGTTACACCTGGTTTCATTCAGACTAAGCCTGACCCTCGTTATTCACCTCATCGTTCTGTGACTACATACTCGGTAGGTAAATTGTGCCAGCAGTGGTTAGCACACTCTACCCTGGCATCTGTCAAACAGCACCTTTCAATCCTATCGAATGATATAGATTTGGCTGATTTTCTCCTAGGCCCACGTAATCCAAGGGACAAGCGATTTATTTATGCTGCTTATAATGAAATAATGACATTTGGAAACTTTCGCAGATGGAAGCCGCCTTCCGTCTGCGTCAAATTGACCAGGCAAACTTGGAAAAGGTCCTTGCTGTAGTGGACAATAGCATTAACACGCTTTCTTCACGCATTTACACCTTAGACAATATTGTTTCTTCTGTAATAGATATTGTGCAAAGTGATGTTTCTGTGTTATATCATGGTCAGAACCAGTTAAGGTTGGTCATGCAATTTGCTTGGACATTGCAGACACTGAAAATGGGTAAAGTGCCTTGGGATTATTTAAATGCCACTGCTTTATTTTTGCCTTTTAACCTGACTGAAAAACAGAGATTTATGTCCATGAAAGATGCTGTATATACGCTGTTACATATTGAACAATTGGAGCCTTTGCCGTTCTCCGTAGCGGAAACGGACTCTGCTGTTTGGTTAATTCATGGCGTTATCGCTTTGCCCTTTTCGCTTTTTCAATTTAAATCATGTATGCAACACTTTCCTGTTGGCCGCTTTGAACCGCTTGGCAGTGCTTTCCTACATGAATTATGGGTCCTGCCCTTTGCTTATCGTTGTTTAAGGGAGGATAAAGAAGTTTTCCTCACAGGGGAAGAGTGTGATTCGGTAGTGGGTCACTCTTGTGTGCAAACACGTTAAGTTGCACAGCGAGTGTAATGTTTCAGCACCCAATCTCGCTTGCTTTTTAAAGGGGACCCCAGTACCATCCATCACACCTGTCTTTACATTGCTTACAAACGGCAGCTCTCTCATTTTAAACAATCAAGACTGCTGTGGTTTGCGGGCGGGTGTCCCATGCTTGGTAACTGTTTCCCAGCGCGCAACTTGCTGTAGAAATGTCCTTTTCCCGCCCCCGCAAGGGAGGTTAGATTCTTCGCTTTGGCCTTCCATTCCAACTTTGAAAACAGAGTTCAACAAGTTGAGCAGGCTCTAAGCCCTTTTATTCCAACAGGAGGTGGCCCTCACTTCCGCCTGTGAAACATTCAAATTGCAGGTGGCACGGACCTCGAGTGAGATACAGTCGCTTCTTACCACTAACCTCCCACTTCATTTTGGGGAACTAATTCACCAAATATTTAATGCATCTGATACGACAGGCCTTGCCCATTTTTTTAAATGTGTGGGATCTGGCCTGGTCTCTTCCTTTCAAACTATATTCGGGGTAATACCGGCTTTTATTCATTCTATCTTTTCCAGCGTTTTCGGAGGGTTCCCCTTAATATTGGCGCTGGCAGCTGGAGTTCTGCTTCTCCTCCTTGTGCTTCGTAATGGCTGCTCACTTTGTGGCTCTGCACAGGCCGGCCCAGCTACAACTGTGCAGTGATCGCCTATATGAGGCTTTTGGATGCTTGCCTTTAGCAACACTTGGCATAAGTTACGACTTGACGTTCCGCTTTGCCTATTATACTTGCGTGCAGCCAGTGCTTAATTGCAAAAGATGCCATTTCTCCTGGGCCATGGAACTTTGCTTATCGAACACGTGGTGTCCAATCCCTGATTTCAGCTGGTTGATGGGTCCCTTAGAGACGCATGATGAGGCTTGTTCTGTGGATGGTCAAATGACGCGTGCAGCTTTACTTGGAATCTTGGATCAATGGGATATCTGTGCGGCTGCGCAGACTTTCCTACAACGAAGTTTCATTGAATATCACGCAAATTTGCCTTTTCTACTTTTGGATGCTCCTGTTTGTGAGGAACATGATTGTTCCTTCAACTTACTAAATTGGATGTCATCACTTTTTTCTACCAATGACAACGATGAACTATTGGAAGGGATTGCATACCTTTGCACCCAAACCTTCATGGATTGACTACTTGGTTCGTCCCTACTCCACTGTCTGGCATACAGACTAGTTTTTCAGGCTCAAAGTGCCTTTAGCTTTTTTTGAACATTCCCTTTTTTCTCCGATTTGGTTTTTTAGAAAGTCCCTCACCAGTATTTTAAACAATGCCTGACTTTTGAACTCTGTTTTTGTTCTTCTGTCTATGTCCTACTGACTTACCAGGGGGATGGTGTTATATGGGGTTATGTAGTCCTTAGATACATTGTCGACATTGCTAAGTTAGCATGAGTTTTGCTTGCCCTATGCTGCTGCTTTTGCGGACGCCTCTGCTAAGAGTTTGTTTTCGCGACACTTTGTCTCTGCCCTGTACATGATAACAGATTGTTTTTCACGTTCTCAGCTTTCCCTTCAATTCTGTCTGAACATATTGTGCAAGGTCGGTCAACAATGTCTCTTGTTATTCTGTTCTGGTCAGTCCCTATTACCTAGACAAAACATGTTACCAACAGCTGCAATGTGGAAGAATCGTGCTTTGATATAACGTTGTTGCATGTTTTTGAAACACACTCAAAGAAAGCCGTTCCATGGAGCTGAGCTCTGCTGTTCCCATGATGTAAACCTTTGAGTTTAGGCTTTCAGGTAGGGGTCTGCTAATAACGCCTAGAGATCTTCTGTTATATAAAATAACTTCTTACTGCCGTGGGGAGGGTGATTAGGCCCAGTTATTTTGCCTTTTTCACAGTCTTTATAAAATGACGACTCCTTTTATATTGTATGGTATTGTAACAATGCTAACGATTCTTGCCTTATGCATTTTGCTGCTAGTTGTGGTTCGCATACTGTTTTATGAATCACTATAGTCAAAATAAACATTTTGAACTTATTTAGTGACTCTGATTATTTTTATTGTGGACAAGTACGAGAGAGCGAAAGAGTGTCTTGTTCCCACGACTCTGAGGTGAGTCGGGAGTGCTCGTGTTCTGGGTTGTCTAAACATTCGTAGCTTCTTGATACTTGTAGGCGACCGAATGAGACACTATTGCTAGTCGGTTGGGATTTTGGGTACTAAGGTGATAGGAGGTACACCCCTATTTACTGAGGTCCTGTGTTCTTGTGCATAGTTCTGTGTATGAGCAGAATCCCCGCAACAAGTGTGGTCTTCACCCAACTTTTTGCCTCCTTACCTCCACTTTTTGATGTATCATTTGTTGGCATTAGGACTCTGAGCACTCTACCACTGCTAAAGTGCATGTGCTTCTCCCCTAAACATGGTGACATTGATGTATACCTGATTGGCATATTTAGGTTACCTGTAAGTCCCTTGTAAAGTTGTATACAATATACCCAGGCCTGAAATCTAAATGCTATTAGTGGACCTGTAGCACTGGTTGTGCCAAACACACTAAGTAGCCTTTCAAACCTGTCTCAGGCCTGCCATTACAGGGCTTGTGTGTGCAGTATATTGCTACTTCGACTTGGCATTTAAAACCACTTGCCAAGCCTTAAACTCCCCTTTTATTACACATAGGTTCACCCATAAGGTAGGCCCTAGGTAGCTCAAACGGCAGTGTGCTGTGTAAGTATAAAGGTAGGACATGTACTTTTAAGTTTTACATGTCCTGGTAGTGAGAAACAGCCACATTCATTTTTCACAACTGTGAGGCCTACTCGTCTTGCAGGCTAGCATTAGGAATTCCTCCAAACACTTTTAAACTGTAATTCCTGATTAGAGAGGAGTAGCTAAATCATGTTTCATATCTTTGGAATAGTAATGATAAATTCCCTTTAGTGGTAAAGTTGGATTTAACATTACTATTTTAGAAATGCCACTTTTAGAAAGTGGACTTTTCTCTGCTTTTAACTTAGCTCTGCGTGCCTGGGGCCTGTCTCCAATACACGTCTTGGCTGGGTAACAGCTACGCTTTGTGCACTCCCTCAAGGCAGTCACAAACACAGGAAGGTGGGTGTAACAGAGGACTCAGGCTTGGCCTTGCTCCCCATTGGAACAGTAAAGCCGAAACTGCCAGGCCAGGTCCTCCCTGGACCGGAAATAAGCATCCTGGAACTGGTTTTGGGGTATCACCCCTCATCAGCCAGGATAGCTTGAACCCAATGACATAGTGAACACGGGACCCACGTCTTGGCATACCCATCCCATTTGGGGTGACTATAGCAACAGAAACAATATTATGGATGGAATGCTGAACATTGTCAAATATTCACTTTCAATACAGAGATCTGGGCCTAAATCCGTCATTTTTTTGCTTACCATGCCATTGCAGTTTGGACCCAGCCACACGCAAATCAGTCTACACCCTCCTTCCCATAGGAACAGTCCAGTCTGAACTGCTAGGCCAGGTCTTTCCTGGCAGAAGCGGCCGGCACAGATAACAGTGGTGAGGTGGGAGCAGGGTGAGGAGGGGAGGACGAAGTCGACAGATGACGGGATAAGGAAAGTAAAATAAAAAAAAAAATAAAACCACTTACCTTGCGCTCGCCGCTTTGCAGAGTCGACGATGTGGCGACTGCTAGGTAAGTCGTTTTATATTTTTTTATTTTACTTTCCCTATCCCGTCGTCTGGTGACTTCCCCCCCCTGCCCCACTGCTGTTACCTGTGCCAGCCGCGCCTGCTCTCTGAACCGGAAACAAGCATCCTGGGACTTGTTGCAGGGTATCACCCCTCATCAGCCAAGATAGATTGAATCCAATGCCATAGTGAGCATGGGACCCATGTCTGGGCATACCCTTGCCATTGGGCTGACTGTAGCAGCACAAAAAGATGATGGATGGATGGAATGCTGAACATTGTCAAACATTCACCCAAGTACAGAGATCTGGGCCCAAATCCATTGTTTTGTTGCTCACCATGCCATTCCAGTTTGAATCCAGCCATATGAAAATCAGTCTTAACACTGCCCCCATGGGAACAGTCCAGCCTGAACTGCCAGACCAGCTCCTCCCTGGACTGGAAACAAGTATCCCGGGACCGGTTTTGGGTATGCACTTCAAGGAATTTCTTTGAAGTCACCCCCCAATTTAAAGACACATTTGGGTATAAGTACTGGAGCTCTGACCCTGCCAAAACACTACACTACTGGACCTGTGAAGAACTTTGCCAAAAGTAAGGACTGCTGTGCTACAAGGATTGCCACTGCTTGACTGACTGTTCCAAGGAACTGCTTCACTGCTGTGCTGAGCTGCCCCTGCTGCTTGCTGATCTCTGGCCTGCTGAGGACCAGGACTGGACCCATCTCACTTGAACCCAGAATGACTCCAAGGGCTTGCTGACTTGCCTCTTGTTTTCTGAAGTCTCTGGGATACAAAAGACTTCTTGCAACTCTGCTGGTGCTGCTGGACTCTGCCATCTGTGAGTCCTACCTTTGCCTGAGGTTCCACCTCCATTCCTGAGCCTCAGAAGTGGGTTCTGCAGCTGCTTTTCTACAAAACCGGTGCATTGTCACCACTGCGCCGATCGGAACCGATGCAGTGCCCTTTGACACCGACACAGTGCCAATCCAAAGACATCCCTGTGCGGCGAGTGGCGATCTGAGGTCCCGAAGGCAAGGTTCAACTTCGACTCAGCGCCGATCCGAGGTCCCAACTGTGAGGCTTGACTTCAACGCATCGACCCGACTGTTTGAATCAGAACCGATACATTGGACTCTCAATGAACACACTTTGCTTCATACAAGGCACTTTTTCAGAGGACCTGCATGGGTCCTGTAGTCGGCATGCCCTCTTTCACAGTTAGCCTGAACTTTGGATTTGTCCTGGTCATGTGTGACCTCAAGTAACCTTTTAGCACTCTTGACTTCTAAGCACTGTTTTTGGATTTAATCTTTAAAAATGAATATCTCAAGTTCAACTTATTGGATTTTTGTTGTTTTGGTCTTCTTCTACTCAAAAGAATATTCTCTATTTGTGTAAACATGTGTGGAGTCTTTTTGTAGTGTTTTCATTGTGTTACTGTGTGTTTGTTGCACAAATATTTTACACATTGCCTCTTTAGATAAGCCTGACTGCTCGGTGACAAGCTACCAGATGGTGAGCACAGGCTGTCTTTTAGTTTGAATCTAGCTTACCCTGACTAGTATTGTGGTCCCAACTTTGACAGGGTGCATTCCACTGCCAACTAGAGACCCAAGTTCTAACAGGAATGATAGAATTTTATAGTAAATTAATCAGCAACTTTGCCAGTCGAATGTGACATATGCTCAAATTGTTGAAAAATAGGGTGACCTTTCAGTGGGATGAGCATTGAGAGAGAGAATTTAAAGATGCTAAGAATGCTCTGACCACTACACCAGACTTGAAAGCGCTTGCTCCAGGAAAATAATTTATCATTACAACAGATGCCAGTTCAAAAGGGCTAGGCGCTGTACTTTTATAATACAGTGGAAAAGATGAGGAAACCATTGCATTTGCCTCAGGAGCACTATTCTTAGTGAAAAAAGAAGCATTGGAGTTTACTGGGCGCTAAACAAATTCAAGAACTTTATTTGGGGGACTGTGTTCAAGTTAAGAACAGAACACAAGCCACTTAAGGAGGTACAAAATACTACTCCTAAACTGAGAAAAATCCTAACTTTAAGACTTTCGGTATTCACAGAAGGCATTTAGGAGTCCTAAAGTTAGGAGTCCTAACTTTACTACTCCTAAACTGAGAAAAATCCTAACTTTAAGACTTTCGGTATTCACAGAAGGCATTTAGGAGTCCTAAAGTTAGGAGTCCTAACTTTACTACTCCTAAACTGAGAAAAATCCTAACTTTAAGACTTTCGGTATTCACAGGAGGCATTTAGGAGTCCTAAAGTTAGGACTACTAACTTCTGTGAATACCGAAATGAGTAAGTTCATTCTGTGAATACCAAAATGAGTAAGTGTATTCTGTGAATACCAAAAAGTACTAACTTTACGTTTTTGACGTAAGTTAGTTCTGTGAATCAGGCCCAAGGTACGCCACATAGTTTCCCTTCCTATGATTCCACCCAGCAAGAGAGATAGTCAGACCCCAGTTGTGTGATCAGCAAATGGAAGGGCAGGTACATATACAATAAATATGAAATTAAAGGAAGGCATTGCACAAATTGCACAGCAACACTTAAAATATGAAACCAAGATACATTCAACCATGATCCAGTAGTAATAAAACATTTCAATATTCAGGATCCAAATTCTCCAGTTTGCATGCCCTTAACAGTGGTAGTATTGCAGATATCAAATGTTCTATTTACATATCCGCAAGAGTAGGCACGTAATGCCAACAATTTACCTTCCCCAACCAAGGGGTCAAAGGTAAATAATGCCATCACTATTCATTTATACAAGCTTCACTGTTTAACTAGGCAAGTGATGGAATTAATAACATGATACATACTGAAAAACACACAACACCAGGAAACCACGTAACGCGTCATCCCTGCCATGGCAACTGTGGCCTGTCCATACTACAGAAGGAACACCCACCAATAATCAACCCCAGGCAACACAAGGTGTTTTAAAGACCCCTGAGGCGCCTCTGGATTACACCACCATCCACTCTGGGTGATGGGGGGAGCTTCACCTCGTGCCCCGGGAGAACTGGTGACAGACCTCGAATCCTGATATAGTGTTTCTTACTGAAACATGGGCTACTGCTTTGTCTGAACCGGATTGGGTGACAGCGCTACCAGTAGGCTACTCGCTTGCCAGCCAGCCCAGACCAGGGCAAATGGGTGGTGGGATTGCTAATATCTGTAGGTCAGAGTTTAAAATTGCTTTTGAGTCTGTTCTGCTACCAGGAGCAGAAGCCATGATGTTTAACATCAAAATCAGGAATATGTTAGCCTTTCCTGGTCTGCTCCTCTATGGACAGCTCGGACCCAAATCCCCATTTATTCAAGCCTTGCAGTCCTTGTTGGAATCGTGCCTAGACTCCCCCACATTTACCATTTTAGGGGACTTCAATTTTCACCTAGAGCGTGGGGATGATGCCTATACCTCTGTATTGATAGACACTCTGGAAGCCTTTGGCCTTACTCAGATAGTTTTACAACCAACTCATAAGGCACTTTACACGCTGGATGGGATTTTCATGAATAACTCCTCTATTAGCATTAATAGAATTCTGCCCCCTACTTGGAACAACCATATGGCAATTTTCTTCAACCTACCTGGCAGGCTAAATAAAGACCGCCCGTTGCCACCTCTGCCTTCGACCAAAGTACGGTCCTGGCGGAACATCAGGCCTGAGGTGCTAACAGACCTGCTGGACAACAGTATGCCCACCTTAGCTGCAGATTCCAACATGGCTGCCGAAAGCTATGAGAATTGGATTAGGTCAGCCATTAATCAATTGGCTCCAGAAAGAATCATCAAACAACGTAGGAAAAAACCCACTGCCCCATGGTACAACCTCAAGATGAAAACACTTAAATCCACATGCAAATGCCTGGAACGCCTATAGAGGGTGGACTACTGTACGACGGCCAAAAAGAATTATGACCAAGCACTAAATGATTAAAATGTAGCTATTATCAGGTCTAAAAAGAACTTCTACATTAGCAAAATAGAGGGGGCCCAAAATTCTGCCGGAGAACTCTGTAAGACCGTCTAAACTCCAACAGGCAATGTATTTACCCCGGGTCAAGCGCTCTGTGATAAAATGGCCGCTTTCTTTCAGTCAAAGGTTCAAGTAATATATCAGGAATTAGAGAGCAAGATCTCTGGCCCACCCTCCCCCAGGCCACACTCACGGAAGATCTATCACCTGTCACCTGACCAGTTTCTCCTCCATGACAATCGACAGCGTAAATGACCTACTACTGGCTATCAAGTCTGGATCTACAACTGACCCATGCCCACCGGACATAATTCATGGTGTCTCGAATAAAGTCAGTGTCCTACTTGTCCCCCTCTTGAACAATGTTATTAACACTGGTGTCTTCCCGACCTCCTGGAAGAAAGCTTGCATCCGACCCATCTTAAAGAAACCATCCCTTGATCCTCTTGAGGTAACAAATTACCGCCTGATCTCCAGTTTGCCTCTAGCAGCTAAAGTCTTGGAAAAAGCCATTAGCTCAGAGCTCACGGACTACCTAAATTCCAACAACCATTTAGACTCCACACAACATGGCTTCCGATCGCGCCATTCGACGTAGTCTCCATTAATCATGGCCACTGGAGAAATACGAAGGCAAATTGACAAGGGTGGAAGAGCCATTCTAATCCTACTTGACCTATCAGCCGCATTCAATACGGTTAATCACACTGTACTTACGCGACGGCTGGAGGCAGTAGGAGTCGGAGACACCGCGCTCACCCTTCTCACCTCCTTCCTCTCTGCTAGAGAACAGATGGTGTGCTGGGACACCCAAGAATCTGGCAAATTCTATCTCTCTGGGGGAGTGCCACAAGGATCAGCACTCTCTCCAATACTGTTCAACATTTATGTGACCCCATTGGCCAAACTAATTAGGGACCATGGCTTCTCGCTAGTATCGTATGCTGACAATACCCAAATTATTATCTCCATTCCATCAATGGCAGTTTCAGTGGCGGACAGATTACATAGCTGTCTTGGCCACATCAGGAAATGGATGCACAAGAACTACTTAAAATTAAACACGGACAAGACCGAGGTCATGGAATTTTGAAATGGTCCTTACTATCTGGACCCAATTATGGTGGCCAGCAGTGGCAGGGGCCTGTCCCGTCCCTGCTACCAAAGTGAAACACCTTGGTTTTTTATGTGATGCTCAGCTCAATTTCTCAGGGCAGATCAATCAGCTGACATCGGCCTGTTACTTTCTTTTAAAAATGCTTCAGAAAATCCTACCTTTTCTACCTGCGGAGCTGAGGAAAACGGTTGTAGTGGCTCTTATTCTCTCCCACCCAGACTATTGTAACACCTTGTACTTAGGCGTTGACAAACGACAGCTGTTGAAACTTTAATCTCTACAGAATGCGGCGGCACGTACTCTGCTAAACATTCCAAAATACAGTCATATCTCGGGCGCAATCAGAAATCTGCACTGGCTCCCAGTTAAGCAGAGAACTCAGTTCAAGGGGCTGTGCCTGGTCCATAAAGCCCTTTATGGGGGAGGGGAAAGGGGGGGAACGATTACCACAAATTATTCCAATGGCATGCCCCCCGCAGGATGCTAAGATCTGCCAATAAAGCCCTGGTCCACGTCCCCAGAGTTAAAAAGACCAGATGGTGAGGCAGATTTCTCTCTTTTTTGGCATCTAGGCTATGGAATGAACTTCCACTCAATATTAGGCTTTTATCGTCCAGATCCCAGTTTAGGAGTCAAGTTAAAACCTGCCTTTTCTCTCCCCAACAGTGATCTAGCCCTTCCTGACTTCTGCACCGTCTTGTTCTCCCCAGCGCCAAGACGCCTCGGCATTCGTGCGCTTTATAAGCCTTTACTTTACTTTACAGGTAACACCCCAACCCAATACTCTGGGCATGGATGATATCTGCTCCTGCCCGTGGAGTGACTAACAGCAAGCAATCCATCACTCGCTGCAGGGGTCGCTAACTCAAGAACGAGGGTTAGGGCGATCGGATATAAGACCTCTGTCATCCACGTGTCACAGCAGTCAGTGAGAAAAAGAAGAAAGCTAGGGGTCAGAGTTAAAGAAACATGGAGAGTGGGTGTGGTTTCTACGAGTGTGAGACATGAAGGCTTTAGGAAGGTGTGACAAGATCATCACAATGCTTGTCTTTTTGGAGGGGCAGCTGATCTGGTCACAGGCAGAGCAGTCATTGACTACTGCTTTTGCATGCTGCCAAGGTTCCTAAGATGCCAGAAATTTTCTTGTGCAGTCTAAGTCTCAGTCTCAACTCTGTTGCGAGCCCCAGTCCAGCTAACACACAAACAAAAAAATGCAAGCACAAGATGTCCTGTTTAGAACCAACATTTAGGTACTTGAATCGCTCCGTCATCACTCAAATGAATGGGAAAAATGTCACCTATTTTGTAAGAGTAAGCCAGACTGGCAGGACTATTATTTGTCCTGGACTCGGCCTTCTTGGGCAGGACAGTCATTGAAATAGAGGAAGGAAACACACTTAGTCAGTACTCTCTTTATTCGGCTTAAAAAGCCATAAAGGACAAAAAGGGGGGAAAAAACAAAATGATACAATTATCTACTTCTTCAGTAAGAAGAATACTTGGAATAAAAACATATTTACAAATCATAAAAAATTCATAATATAAGGAAAATGCAAAACACATGTAATAAAACATATACCAAGTCGTCAGGGGTTCATAAAATAAAACGAATCCAGCTCTGACAATATTTCCCATTTCTATTAGCTATTCACAGAGAAATTAAAATTTGTGATAAAAGAAATAACTAGAATTCATCTAAAAATATTCCCAGCAACTCAGAAATCATGATTCGTACCGTTTCTTTATTGTAATGGCACTGCTTATAAAATTTTAAATTGCAATGCAAATATCTGGTGTCTACAATAGCAGTAAAAATACCATTGCAGGCTTATAAGATCTAATATTAGCTTGGCGTAGAATAGTAACCAAATACAAACTACGGGGTGCAGTGTATAATGTGCAAAACTGCATGAAGGGACTTGTGCTTTAGATAGAAACATTATCACAGCTAACCTCAGCAATTGATCCATAGAATCAGGGGGGGGCAAGCCCTATTATATCTTCCAGGTGAGTTAGGCCCATCTTTTCATGGCAAAAAATAGATGTAATACTCCTTTGGACCAACAGTAATCTACAGTAAAAGCTGTTCTCCGTGCGTTGGAGAATGTCCACGTTACTGGATCCCTAAACACCTGCCCCGTAAGATCCTACAGGGATACACTTGTTCTTGTAAATGTATACTAATTCTTTAGCTGCCTTTTGTCCTATAAGCAAATTGAAACACTGCCTCGATTGTTTTACTAAATCGTCGGTTTCTCAGAGTTAACAGAGGGGTCCAGGTAAGGGAAGAATGAAATAAGATCCCCAGATAATTAAAAGTCTTAGGGGCATATTATCAAGGAAACACGATAAATATCGCGTTTCCCGCTTTGCGCGATTCTGTTTAACGCCGCATATCGCAGGATTTAATCGCCGAGATATCGCGTTATTATCAACGCATATCTCCACGGCGATTAAATCCTGCGATAGCTGCGTAAAACAGAATCGCGCAAAGCGGGAAACGCGATATTTATCGTGTTTCCTGATAATATGCCCCAGGAGTCTCAGCCGTACGATCCACCTGCCATATCAAGTATGGCTAAGTCGGATTCAAACCAGGCGTTGCAAACCCGCGATAACCGCGGTTAGCGCAGTTAATTCAATCGCATCGCGGGTTTGCTCGAGGCTTGGTAATAGTGCGCTGCCATGTCAGCGCGGATTTCCAGGGAGGAATGGAAGGGAACGCCCACTTTGCATGTCATTAGCGATATTCTTCGCTGACATGCAAAGTGGAGTTAATTGGGCTGCTTACTCAAGGAAACACGCGTTAGCGTGTCGTTGATAATTGTGCGGAGTGAAATTCGCCGCTTTTCGGCCGAAAACGGCTGATAAAGCGGCGAAAATGGGCTTGATAATATGCCCCTTAGTTCTAGCTAATTGTGTGCCACCCAACCAGTGAGACTTAAATTTTGTCTTAGCTGGACTGCAGGTCATCACAAATGATTTTGTAAAACTGACCTTTAGGTCCAAGCTCTCCATAAAAACTAAAAATTAATCCAATAAAAGTTGAAGACCATTAGCTGTTCTGGAAACAAAAACCAAGCCATCAGCATACAATAGGATGGGGATTCGACGCTTTCCAATCCTAGGCATCTCTTTACCCTTCGTCAATAAAAATCTACTAACATTATTTATGTATTAAAAAAAAAGGAAGGGTGCCAGAATACATCCTTGTTCTACATCTCAGTGTGTTCTGATTAGTGGGGTAGTTTCACCTGAAGGGACTTTCACAGAGGTCGGCCAGTGCAAGCGTTTTATCATGATTAACAGTTCTTTTTCCACCCATAATTGTTCCATTATGCCCCATAATTTAGTGCAATTTACCATGTCGAATGCACTAGAAAGGTCCATAAAGGCCAGATGGAGAGCCCCGCCCTTTGCTAGAACATATTTCCCAGCTAAAAGGTACAAATTGAAATATTGCTTCACAGTACCACTTCCTGGACGTAGACCAGACTGAATTTCCAATAAAATCTTGTTTCATCGGCCCAGGCTTCCAAGTGAGACAAAATGACCCGTCCACTTAGTCAAATACTAGAGTGCCAGAGACCTACCTTAGCAATACACAGTGGATTTAAGGGGCAATATTAGGGGGTATTGCATTATAATATTGTATGCAGTGGAATAAGTCAGGACTGTAGTTTGTAGCCGAGCTTGCATTTTGAAGGGGTGGGCATCAGAGAGAGAAATCACTAGACTGGTGGCAATCTGAAAATTCTTGATTTAACTGCAAGGGGTAGACATGATGTGTATGCAGAAAAAAAAGTGAGAATGTCACAATCTTTAAAGGGCTAATACCCAGATATATTATTAATCACTTTGGTGCACATGCATCAAAATAGGCAATTGCGATTCTATAATTGCGATTTTTAAGGAATCGCAATTATAGAATCGCAATTGCCTATGCATGTAGGAATCGCAAAACAAATTGTGATTCCTACACATTCCTTAATTGCGACTCGCAAATTGCGAGTCGCAATTAAGGAATGGCTTCCCATTCCTTCCAATGGGCCTAGAGGCCCATAGGAATGAATGGGAATTGCATGCGCAATTTGCGAGTACCCAATAGGTACTCGCAAATTGTGCACACAATTTCAAGTGTGCAAGGGTGCCAAAAGGACATCCTGTTGCACCCCTGAAATTTCCATTTTACCACATGTTGCGCACACACATGCCCCAAGGGCATGTGTGTGTGTAACATGGGACTTTGAAAAATGCACTTTAGTGCATTTTTCAAAGAAATCGCAAAGTACCATCAACTTGAGATTGACGGTAATTTGCGATTCCTATTTGAGAAATTGCAAATTCTTTTAGGTTAATGCATTGCATTTAAGGAATCGCAATTTGCGATTCCTTAAATGCAATCGCAATTTAAGAAAGCACAATTTTGCGATTACTTAAATTGCGAATTTTGCATTTGGGATGATGCATCCCAAATGCAAAAATACCGATCGCAAAGGGGCAGATTCTGCGAATCTGCCCGTTTGCGACCGGTTTTTAGGTTGATGCATGTGGCCCTTTAAGCTGTAAATGTGTCTTGGCCATGGACCAGGACAAGGGCATTGAGCAACTTCACAGATTAATGTTTAGAATGTAGGAAAAGGCTTAGAGGGACACTCCACATCCTTACTAGACCCAAAAAGGAGCAAAGGTGCCATGGACAGTGTTTCGGTCGAAATCTTCAGATAATTCTGAC
Source organism: Calotriton arnoldi (assembly GCA_963921515.1). Taxonomy (NCBI): domain Eukaryota; kingdom Metazoa; phylum Chordata; class Amphibia; order Caudata; family Salamandridae; genus Calotriton; species Calotriton arnoldi. Next base: position 792,323 of record CAWUFW010008161.1, read on the forward strand.
CCAGGTGAAAGTACCAGTTCCTTCACTGAGACCCCCAATAGGGCTTTTTTAGGAAGAGGCAAGGGACGACCACCCGCACAAGAAAGAGGCCGCACACAACGTTGGTACAGCGCGCCAGGGAAGCACCAGACACGACAGAAACATTACCGATGGTGATAAAGAATAACTGCACTAATATGACCTCAGCTACAATGAGCTGCACCCAAACTGTCCCTATCTTCAATTTATCCACTCGCTTACTCTCCAGAGAAGAAACCTCACTGCTTGGTAAGGGACTCTCCATCCCTACCACACGGCCTAACTTTCTTGAACTTCAAACCGAAATGTTAATGTTCTTTAGAAAGATTCGCCTTCATGCCTTTTTTCTTGACAACCCCAGTCTGCCCTGCGCTGCCAAATCACATTTCCGACCACCTTCTTTTTTCAATCCACCATACAACTGCATTCCTCCCGAAGTACACACCTTTGAAAAATTAGTTCTGAATGAGATTTCTAATTTAGAGCTGAAACGTAATTTTATCCCATACAATTTGTCTGTCACAGAGAAGAATGCACTGACTGATCCAAAACTGAATCACTCATTAGTCATTAAGCCTGCTGACAAAGGAGATGGGGTGGTTATACAGAGTACAGACTCATACAGAGCTCAGATTCTCAGGCAACTGGTATGATAATGAAAATGATCTACGAAGGTAGGTGATCATGGTGGTAAAGCCCCTACCCAGAGGTGCAGACATGAACTCATTACTGAACAAAGAAGAACGTAGGTGGATTCTCTGTACCAACAACCTACACACTGGCTTGAACAGAGCAGGGGACTGGACTGCTCTGTTATAACCCTCACATTTGGACCCTCTATGACTGCACTGAGCCGCTTCAATGCTCCACAAATATATCTAAATTGCTAACTGCCTGCTGCATGAACGGACTGAATATATATGGGCCCGTGGTATTGGGTATGTAACATGCCATGTAATCCCTATCCTCTTCACACTCAATCCAGCTCGTGATTTTTTGTTTACACTTATATTAACCACATCTAATTGTGAAACTTCTCTAGAATCGATTAGAGTATTTTTCTGTTGTTAATTGTATTATTTTCATGAATCGATGATAGTACCCTTCTTATGTCAACTGTAGAATTCTCATGAATCAATGCAAGTACTTTTCTGATGTAAGTTTCCTTTGACTAGCACCTCTTCATATGTGGGCCTTTCTGCCCTGTGCAGGCTGACAATGAACCTTGTAAATACTTTTTTATATATTAAGAGGTATATAAAAGATTTCTTTAGGCACGTTTATTCTTCTCGAAATATCTGTCTTTTTACTCTCGCTGTCCTGAATTGACCCTCTTTAATATGGCCGCCGATTAATTTCTTTTCCCTCACAGTTATCTGTCCCTTCTCGCTTTTCACGTAATTAAATGCATGCGCGAGACACATCCCTTTATCCAGAGCTTGAAATGAAAAAATTGAACTGCAAGTACTCTGTGACAGAGTACCTGCTTGTTTCTGAGAATTGCCGGTACTGTCCAATTAGAAGTATTATGTTTTTCTTGAGAAGTGCAGGTACTGTCCCTCTCAAAATATAAAAGTGTCAGTACTCAGTACCGGACAGTACCGGCCCATTTAAAGCACTGCCTTTATCACATGCTGCTTGAACACGCGTCTGGGCACCATTCGAACAGGAGACCGTGATTCCCTCCAGGCTGCACCATAGGCTGGACAGTAAGTTTTCTCTCCCCCACTGGGTAACTCAAATTCCATATCTTGCAATCCTCCTTATGTGTTCCTGGCTTTATTTCAGATATTTGACCAATTCACCATTACTTTATCATCAAGACGTTGTATGTTTGGCGTCCATCCCCCACAATTGAGTTAACTTCCGTAACTCCTGACTTATGGTAAGCAGCCCGCACCTGATTTACGTCGCTTAAATTCACGTCCACAATTATGCCACGCATGAGCTGATCACCTGAATTTCCTTCTCTTTTAGATCTGCAGCCGTATTCATCCCCTTAATGTACTACAAGTATGAGGTTAGACAATACAACATTTTTTTTTTGACTGAGTTTGATATAGCGCGAACTTGACCCGAAGGATTCAGGTATCAGAGCGCTTTACATAGCACCAGTTGCGTTACATGAGGACACATTCATTTTTGTTAGGCACGGGGAGATTAAGTGATTTGCCCAGAATCACAGGATGTTCAGTGTCATTGCTGAGACTCGAACCCAGTTCCCCAGATTCGAGGTCGACCGCCCTAGCCGTTAGGCCAACTCCTCTCCCCAATTAATGTTGCTACAGTATTGCACGCTCACCCTAAACAATTAATCCCCTTTTGACATAGTGCCTTGCTGCGACTAGTGTTGCTCTACCATCAGTCCTTTCATGTACACTTTATTCGCAGACCAATCACCTCTTTATTCTGGGTCTGACTTATTCAATCCTCTCACAGCCTCACTCGCATGTGGTTCATCATGATTCTTACAATACGCCTGCGCTGTAATTAAAGTATGCCAACGGGTTGCTCGTGTATAGGTCATTCTCGTCTTATAAATTTTAATCTGATCACAGTTACCCAGTTCTCTTGCTCCTCCATTCGCATGCGGTCCATCACCCACCTTGCATTACTTCAATTACAGTGTAATGCATGTTTGGTTGCGACTTGACCACGTACATGCATGGATTGAGTGTTTATCGCCTTCCATCATGGTCCATATCATTTCTAACCTATTCTTAAAAAAAATCTCTCTTCTTCCTTCCCTTCCCATTTCTCTCTCCTTCTTTTATATTCTTAATTTTCATACAGTCATTTTTTCGTCTCAGGCATATTCATTTAAGTCCTGATGATGATGGGGGGCGCTAGCGAGCCAGCTGCAAGATGGCCGCGACGCTGTGAGACTCTGCAGGCTAGGCAGCTAATTCGGCATTTATCCTGCCCATCGCGACCCGCAAAGACGCGGGATCGACTCGGTGTGGGCTGCTGCACCCGCTGGTAGTGAAGCTGGCGATGGCTGGGTACTGGCGCCAGTGATTCGAGACGGGTGCACCTTACAGTGGTGAAGTGGTGGCTCCGGCCTGACTGCGGCCCTGTCTGGTGTGGCCTGCTTACGGACCTGGCCAGAGGAGGAGCTGAGGCCTCATCATTGCTGCACGCAGACGGCGGCGACTGGCGCTGGCTGCGGAGAAGACCCAAGGCCTGCGGCTGCTGAGGGACGACTGGGGCGAGCGGCCTGCGGCTCCGCCTTCCGGACCTCGATTGGGTTCCACGTGAGATCCCCTGCGGCGGCGCCTGGGCCCTGAGAGACAAAGTGAGTGGCGGCGGCACCGGGCGGGGGAGCGTCGCCGGGAGATTGCCCGGCAGGGGTGTCCCATTGGGGGCCAGATGTAAGGAGCTGAGAAGAGGTGGGTGGCCGGCCCATGGGGTTGCGGCCCTAGATCTGCGGAGCTCGATCCTGACCGGGCTCTCATGTTCGTGTGTGCCCTCTGCCTGGTGTGGTGCCGGGAAGGCCCCCTCTACGGAGGACTTGAGCAGCGGGTGTACTGGCCTCCGGGGAGAGTATGGCCCCCGCTGGCCCTGACTGTGCTGTTGCTGATCGGGGGGGGGGGGGCCTGGGCCTCCGTTCTCTGCTTGGGCCGTGGGCCGGGCCCTCCTGCACACTTGCGCGGGTCGGACCAATCGGCAGGGGCGGCATGCCATGGATTCCTGCGGGGGTGCACACCATGGCCTCATCTGCACCTCAGTGAAGGAGGCCCCCTTGGATCCGCATGAGACTGGGCCTTGCCCCTTGAAGGTAGTGACTTTGGGCCTCCTGCAGCCTGCTTACTAGCGCCGCTCGGTGACTTTGAGTGGCGGCCCGGGGGGGGGTCTGGCGGGCCCCCACTTCCGCTCCACTTGCCTGCTCTGATTGCCCTGAGCCTGAGCGGACATCGCTGGTATGGCTGGGGGACCGACCTGCGGGCAGCCCGGCGGGGTGCTTGGGGGGCCCTGCTGCAGACCACGGTAGGGGAGCGATCCGCGGCCTCATCCGCGCATCAGTGAAGCTGCCCCCTGGGACGTGAGTGGGCCAGCGCCTGACCCCCCGCGGTGAGCGGATTGGGGCCTCCTGCGGCCTGTATACAAGCGACACTTGGTGGACTGAAGGGGCGGATCCGGGGGGTCAGGTGGACCCCCGCCTTGAGCACGCATGCTTGCCTTGATTGTCCTGTGTCTGGGCGGACTCTGTTGCTCTGGGTGGGAGGTTCAACCGGGGGACGGCCCGTCGCGGTGTTTGGTGGTCCCGGCCGGCCTGGGGACGACGAGGGTTGCTATCCCCCCACTTTCGGCAGGCTCTGTGACGGCCTTGAGACCCCTGGCTTTCGGAGGGTGACTTGTGCTTCACGCAGTGCTGCTCGCCTGGCTGATCCTGGTTCGCACTGATCTGGAGGGGACTCACCGACGAACAGTGTGCAGTCTGGGCATCATGGGCAAAACAGATGCCAAACAACCAAAACCCTCTTTTGACCTTCGGAAAACCCCCAAGGCGACCAACCTCCTGGTGGAGGAACCTGAAGGAGAGAACATGGCGACTGCGCCGGACCCGGAGCCCAGCATATGCACCATGTTTGTTGAGCTGAAGAACTCCCTGGCAGCCATTGACTTAAAAATCAACTCTATGTCTGACCGCCTGGACCGGCTAAAAGATAAAGTGGCCAACCACGATGAGCACATCGTGGAGGTCGAGCAGTGGACCTCCGCACTGGAAGATGAGGGTACGGCGACGCAAGATAAATTTCACAGTATGGAGAAGGTACTCGAGGTCATCCGCGCGAAACATGAGGACCTTGAGGCCCGGTCCCGGCGCAATAACCTGCGCATTCTGGGGGTCCCCGAGTCTACTGCAATGACACGGGTAGAGGATTATGTTGAGGACATGCTTCGGGCCCTTTTTGGGGACGCCCTGTCATCCGTGTGCGTGGTGGAGCGCGCCCACAGGTCCCTGGGCCCGCGACCCCCCCCGGGCACCCCGGCCCGCCTCATCATCACGAGGCTGCTGAACTATAGGGACTGGGACACGGTGCTTCGCAAGGCCCGTGATCTGCCGGACTCCAGATATCAGGGCAATGTTGTCTCATTTTTTCCGGACTTCACATTGTGGGTCCAGGCGGCCCGTCGTGAATTTGTGCCCGTCAAGTGGATACTACAGCAGCAGGACATTAAGTACTCTCTCCTATACCCGGCGAAATTGCGGGTGTTTCACTCCGGCAAGACATCCTACTTCACGGACCCCAAGCAGGCTGCCAAGTTCGCCCGCACTCTTAAGCGCACAAAGCCGGCCGCCACTGTGGATAACGATCAGCTGGCAGGAGACACGCTCAACGAGAACGACTGATTATTGTGCAGCAGCCCCCCCTTGTTTGATTGATTTCAATGTACACTAGTGTTTAATTGTTTTTTCACTTGATTCTTGCCACAGTGGTTCTCGCTCTTTTTGGTAATTCGAGGCAAATGGGTGTTGCGTGGGATGACCGCCCGCCTGATACTGTTAGCTCCCTATGGGCTCTTGCCCGGCCACCCAGCTCTTTGGGCTGGGATACGCCGAGCTTCCTGGTGCAACCCCCCTGGGATGAGTCCCATGTTGCGATTTGATGTTGGCCCCTTGCGGCCTGGTTGGGGGTGGGTGGCTATTCTTCAGCCTAGTTGGGTGGCTGCAGTGGGAGGGGGTGGGTTGGGTGGGTGGTGGATTTTTTGCACTGCAAGTGATGTTTTTTGTCTGAATTTCCCTTGTCCCCTTCCCTTCCCCCTTTTTTCCCCCTCTCTGGCCCAACAACTACTGCTGCGCTTTTTCTGTTTTCTCTCTCCCTCTCTCCTTCATTGCTCGCGATTTGAGGTGCTGTGGTAATGGCTGACAACTCTAGCACCAAGCGCACGCTCAAAGCTATCACCTGGACTGTGCGGGGCTTGAACGATTGTAGAAAGGTGCGGCTTGTAGCAGCACTGCTGAATCACCACGGGGCGGATATATGCTTTCTGCAGGAGGTACTCGCGCTTGCGGGCGGGCTGGATGGATGGGTGAAAAATTAATTGCAGGATACTCTAGTTACGCACGGGGCACAGCCATCACCCTTCGAAGGGGCCTTCCTTGGCACACGTGTGATACTATCCTGGATCCCCTGGGTCGCTACGCTATGGTCTCGGGAACACGGGGTGGGCGCCCCGTCAGACTGGTCTCGATATATGGGCCTAATGACGATGACCCCCAGTTTTTTAGCGAAGTGTGGAGGCTGGTGGAATCTCTGGGCCCGGGGGCAGTGCTGTGGGTTGGGGATTTCAACGTGGTGCTTAATCCTGACAGGGACAGATTGGGAGGATCGCGCCGGCCCCATCCTCGGGCTGCGGCGCAACTCCAGGTGCTGATGAAGGACTATAGCGTGACGGATGTCTGGCGTCGGCTCCACCCGCATAGCCATGAGGGTACCTGTGTCTCCACCGCAGGCCCCACATGGTCCTGGATAGACTATTGGCCCATCTCTCACGACGTGGATACCTGGGTTCGACACTGCACGCACCTCGCACGCACCCTTTCGGATCACGCCCCAGTGTTGCTGGAATTTGCATTGTCCGACACGCCGAGCAGGTCCTTCAGCTGGAGACTCCCTGCTGGAGCTCTCCGTGATCAGGTATTTCGGGAAGACATCGAACTTGCTATAACAGAATACTTTGAGCTCAATGAGGGCTCGGTAGACTCCCCATCCACGTTATGGGAAGCTTTTAAAACAGTAATTAGGGGTAAATGCATAGCTAAACAGGCCGGCATCCTTCGCTCTCTTCGTGGGGACCTACGGCGCCTTGAAGGCGAGATACGGCTGCTGGAGCAGGAATACTTTGATACTAATCGACTCCCTCTCCTCGCACAGCTCAAGTCAAAGCTGGAAGAATTTGAAGAGGCTGCACTACAGGAGACACACTATCTGGGGAAGGAGGCGCGAGCCCGTCGGTACGGTGAGGGCAATAGAGCCGGTAAGACCCTTGCAGGACTGCTTCGGAAGCCGTGGGCTAATGATTACATCAGTGAGTTACGCTCCGGCGAGGACGAGTTAGTGGTTGGGCAGGATGCGGTCCAGGCCGAAATGATGGCGTTTTACGCCTCGTTATATGCCTCGCACCAGTCGGGGGTCCCTGCGGACCTACTTTCTTTCTTTGATTCGATCGAGCTGGTCTAGCTCAGTGACGCCCACCGCAGGTATTTAGACAAACCATTCTCCGTAGAGGAGGTGATAGGGGTAATTCGTGCTATGCTTGGGGATAAAGCTCCGGGGCTGGACGGGCTCACCTCAGCCTTTTATAAGGAGTTTGTGCCGCTGCTCGCGCCCCAGCTGCTTAACATGTACGAGGACTCATTGGAGCAGGGCGTCCTCCCCTCTTCCCTTCATGAGGCGCTTCTCGTGACCATACTTAAACCAGATAAAGATCCATTATTGTGCGACTCTTACCGGCCTCTATCTATGATTAATATTGATAATAAAATTCTCGCAAAGCTTCTCGCCTCGCGTCTGCTTCCCTTGCTCCCTACGATCCTTCGGCCGGACCAATGCGGCTTCGTCCCGGGTAGGAGCACTGCCCACAATCTCCGCACTCTCTTTGCTGTGATGCAGGGGGTCGATCCCACCCTCCCTGCGGCAGCAGTGTTCCTCAACGCTACCAAAGCGTTCGATACACTGGAGTGGCACTATCTCTTCTCGTTGCTTGCCCGAATCGGCCTGATTCCTGCGTCTCTCTGAAAAATTGCGTTGCTATATACCGCCCCTCGGCTAGATTGCGGATCAATGGAGTCGTTTCCCCCCCGGTTGAGGTTGCCCGGGGCACCAGACAGGGGTGCCCGCTGTCGCCCCTCCTCTTTGCGGTCGCAATGGAGCCGCTGGCGGCCCGGTTGCGACAGTTCCACGTGCAGAGAGGCCTCGATTTCACGCCCCGGGTGGTCCTTGAATCAATGTATGCGGACGATGTGACTCTCTACGTCCAGCACCCTGCGGATAATCTTGATCCCCTCATACGGGAGATCATTCGGTTTGGCGGCCTCTCGGGTATTCCCATAAACTGGGGGAAATCTATCATCTTCCCACTCACTGCAGTAACTGTTGCATTTCAGTCAGAATTCCCTCTAAAATGGGCCGACTCCTCCGTGAAATACTTGGGAATTAGTAGGGACCAGGAGGAAATGTGGCGCTACAACTATGGCAGACTCATGGAATGGTTTGAGGGTCGGCTTCCCCACTGGAGGGCACTCCCTCTTTCGCTCATGGGGCGACTTGCCATCGCCAAGATGGTGGTACTGCCCAAGTTCCTTTATACCTTCGTCAATCTCCCACTCCCTCTCACGGTTGCATTTAAGAAGCGACTCCGCTCTAATTTGATTTCCCTGGTATGGGCGGGTGGGCAACCGCGGGTCACCTGGGAAACTCTCACGCTCCCGTTCGAGCAGGGGGGTCTGGGGGCGCCAGATATGGAATTGTATCATTCTTGCGCCCAGGCGCAATTCGCATTTCATTGGGTTTTTCCGATGCCGTTCCTGGTGCATGCGGCCCCTGAGTGTGACCTGGCAGACCGGACTCCGCTACCTATGGTGATGTGGACACTCTATTTGCACCCTCAGTGCCTCTAACGGGACACCCGGAGCTGCCCTTCGCGGGAGAGGCGGAGGTCTGCCGGCGGCTGCGCAACTTGCAGGTGCACACGTTGAGTCGAGCATTTCCAGATGGGGTATTTATAGACATGGACGCCATTCTGGGTGATGAGCATATGGGACTCCTGGACAGGATGACTTATTTTCAGCTACGGGCGGCCATGCGGTCGAGGTTTGCCTCATTCCCGGTGGCACCACCAACGTTTCATGTACTGGAAGCATTTTTATCAAATCCCTCACCCCGTAAACTTATAACACGTCTGTACACCGGTATGCAACGGGACTACCCTGTGCGTGTGCCCCTGGCTCAGGCTGCATGGGAGGAGTGCCTGGGAGCGCCGTTTGAGGAGGGTGTGTGGGTCTACTGCTGCGCGCAATCTAGGGATCTGTCGCCCAACTACAGACTTCGATTAGTCCACTTCAAGTTTCTCCACAGACTTTATAGAACCCCGGTGTGCTTGTGCAGGGCGGGGTTGAGGGCGGAGGCGCGTTGTGTGCGGTGTGGGGCGCCCGAGGCCTCATTCATGCACCTCGCATGGGAGTGCCGGGAGGTTGCAAATTTCTGGGGGAGTGTGTTTGATGTTTTGGATGAAATGCTGGAGTATAGGGTGGAGCGCACCCCGTTAGTTGCCCTGCTAGGCTATGTTAAATCTTTACCTAAAAGCATCAGGCGACTCGCTGCGATGATGTTGCTGCTGGCGAAGAGGCGTGTAGCGATCTGCTGGGGCCGTAGGCGCAGGCCGCGGACGGATGACTGGCTGACAGATGCAGCGTTCTGCCACACACAATTGTCTGAGTTCTGGGATTTGATGCCTGCGCAAGCGCAGCCCCTGGGTATATGGGAACCCCTGCGAAGATTTCTGCAAGAACACCGTAGTGATCAAGCCCAAGCCCCTGCCGTGGAGGGATAGACAAGAATGAGATGAGATGGGCGTCCGATGGGGAGGGGTCCCCCTCTACCACCTGCGTCCCAATAGCTTTCTCCTTTTCTGTTTCGGTATGGCCAGAGAGGCCCCCCCATTCCCCTCCTACCCTCCCCCCTTATCCTTCCGCTTCACTGGATGTTCAGTTGTATCCCTTCTGTTAGAGGGCGATTGCACTGGCTCGTGCTGAGCACCGACTGCTGGAAGACAGGTTGGACTCTAAGGACTAAAGCGAGCCCAAAAGGGTACTTTGGTGAGCTCTAACAGGATGATAAGTCTTGTACCGTTGTTCAGATAGTGCGCATTCTGTTTCACATCTATGCTCCTGCTCTTCCTTCCCGCAATATGTTCCTGTCTGTATTTGTTTGAACTTACAAATAAAGGTTTTTTGAAACTTAAAAAAAAAAGTCCTGATGATGATCCCCATATTATTAAGTGGTATCGAAAACTTAGTCGACAAATAGTACCATGACTAATGTAAATATTTCTTTCAAATTACAATAGCATTGGTACTTTAAATTGATATGTGACATAAACTGTTTATTATTTCTACAGTCACTAGGAAATGTCTTGTTGCCTCCCACTTTTATTTTTACCCGGTTGCGTTTTATGACTTAAAAAATATTTGCATATATCCATTTGAATTTCCTGACATAGAATTCATTTCTCTTCTATGACCTATGCTTAGTGACATTCCACAGTAAGGGACCTCCTGTTCCTTTATAAATACTTATACCCATGGTTCCTTATATCCCTTTGGGTTCTCTTGTCTATGAAAACATGGACAGTATTACAAGCAAACGAAATGGTCCACCATTATCACCCCTTGGGTAGTGAAAGACAGTCATTAGTAGGGTGCAGTTGGCTTCTCATATCCCTGGTGCCAGGTGCCACCGCCCGGCCAATGCGCACTCGTGGTCTTTGTATTAAAATTTTAGTGTTCCTTATAGAGAACTGAATGAGGGTCACAAAATAGAATATGCAAATTGGAGAAATGCACGATAAGTGCGCAACTTTATGTATAGATGACAGAAACAAGAATAAATACTTTCCTTATCATAATTGAATACGCTTTCCCTGGGCAGTGGCATTTTCTGTGGACTGGGGCTGTTTTGCATGTGCTTTTACTTTGCTAGCTGAAGAATCATATCACCTGACTCCCTAATCAGTGTCACTAAGGTATAAAGGTTTTGTTCATGCCATGAAACAAAGCAGAGCATGATTGTCCGAAAAGAGGGGTAAGACCAAACTAGACTGTAAATTTACTTTGAGTCCAATGGCCTCAAACGAGGCAATTTTCTTAACCATACAGCACACTTACAAATATAGATTTTTGATTGAACAAAAATTGAATGGTAGTGTAAGGCTTTGTTGCTTGTCAACTTTTTGCTTGAAAGATAGAAGAGCAACCATTGTATGTACAATAGTATGATCTAGACATAATTACTGCTTTGCCATTTTTGTTGGAGCATAAAAAAATACCTTAGCAGCTATAAAAAAATCAAAATCATGCAGCCAGAGAGGTGTTGAGTCTGGAGAGTTATAAACATGTCAAACCCATACATCACAGATTCCATTGACTCCCTGTAGCAAGTAGTGTTAATTTTTGACCATCAATTTTGATAAAAAAGACTGTCTGTCATCAAGGAATGGACTACTGGAAAATTAGATTTAAATCTTGTGCCCCAGGAAGAACCCCAAGGTCGTTTATCCATGGATGGCTAGATGCCTCTGGTTTCAGATACAACCCTAGGGTGCAAATGCTAGAGGTATTAAGTTTGAGATTTTGGAATAAGCTGCCATGGGAACTGAGATAATTTTCCCGCCTTGATGTGTTTAAAAGTAGGCTCAAAAACTCGAATGCGCTTATCTCAAATGTGCAACCCACTACCAAGGTATGATACCAATCACTGAGGGTGGCTTGATAGTCCCTGTTTTGTGCTCTACAATATTATAGTGCAAATTCAGTGGGTTGCGAAGATGTTGGCCTACATTAAATCATTATAGGCTTAATTTATAGAGTACAACAAAGCGTGTTGGCAAGTACCTTGTGGGGTATGGTGCACAGGGAACACTTGCTTCTTTCACTTAGAGTTGCACGCCATTTCTGTATCTGATACACTAAGGGCCAGATTTCCCAATTTCTCATGCAGCGCAGTGCAGCAGCCACAAATGCAGTGCTCTGTTGCGTGAGGAAGAGAGAGCAGGAAAGCTCCAAGTTTACTGAAATATGGCACTCTCTTCCCCTCTCCCTATTACCGGCGCTGAAATTAGCTGCCGTGCACCACGGAAACAACTTTGCGCCATAGTGCAAGGGTGTCTTCATGAGTCAAGCATAGGTTTTGTACTGGAAAGATACCCTTCCGGTACAAAATACGATGGTTAGACTAATTTTAAAAATGTTCCCACTTTGTATGTGTGCTGTACAGTGCAGTACACATGCGAAGTCGGAAAATAAAGGAGAAAAAAAGCCTCTCTTCTTCATAGCGCCTAGTTGAAGGGTGTACTATTTTCTGACGCTAAACACTGTCTACTTTATTTAGTAAATTGTATTTAGCGTCAGAAACCTTGGGTAGATTGTGATGGAGCAAGGACTAGTAAAGAAAGAGACTTGCTCGAAAGTAATCATCTCATTTAACTCGCTAACGAATTACTAACAATGTCTTGTAAATAATAACACGCACCACAGAAAACACGCGGGTTAGAGAAGCTTGCATATGTGTGTACTAATGTAAATCACAATGAAAACGGACTAATACGGCTTTAACGGGAAATCTTTACCGAGCATGCGTCAACTGCATCTACGCAGTATGATGAGGTAACGCTTGGAGGGAAATTCTAGCGCATGTGCAGAAGGCATTAAAATGGAGTCTTTAAGACTCACGTGCATGGCATCTGCTTAGCCGGAATGAAAACCAGCTATTTTACTAATGCTAATGCGGGGAAAGTATTAATAAGTAAAGGGGGTTAGAGTAGAGATGGGTGGTATACAGTGTGATCATTTATTTTGTGAAATTAATATTTCTTCTTTTGACTTTATTATTAGTGCGCATTTGGGCCTTTCACATCTATCTGAATTGAGCCGACTGATTCAAGTCTGCGCATGCCTACATGAGAGTTAACCCGGAAGGATGACCAAGCTTTTGACAGCCGTCCAAGGACGAGAATGATGTGCCCTGAGAACAGAGGGTGAAGAGTTCAGCCAAGATGACTCTTATTCATGATTTTGAAATAAATGTAACTAATAAAGTTTGGATATGTATGGGAACGAAAGAAATGAATAAAGTTTAAGGGGATGGGTTTTGCGAACAATGGTTCAATGAAGTAAAATGAAATGTAAGCATGGTGTTATGATCATCCCCCTTGCCTGACCAATTAGATTTCATATTATTGCGATATTGAAACTTTAGTGGGTGGTACATGGTAAACAAAAGGTATAACTGAGGTAGCTTTAGTTAGTTAGTTAGACGTCGATGCTGGAAGTCGAGAGCTCGGGATGCTGTCGGTGCCGTAGGAGGTGCTGATGCTGTGAGATGCTGATGAAGAAACCGAATGCAGAACCTTCTATCCTAATTTAATTGGGTTAGATAAGAAGATTGTGGAAGAATCTCGAGGAGGAAGAGAGTGTCAGAGAGGGGTGCTACGCAGTCGTCGGTATTTAGAGAGGTAAAGTATCCTGTCCTGATTCCTGTCCTGAAGTCTTTGTCTCCTGATCTATCCCGTGGGACCCTTACCAGCCCTTTGACCAGGGGGTTGGTCTTCACACCATCCTTGGTAATTATTATTTCATGTTATTTGTAGATGTTCTTCTCTCTTTGTCCTCTCCTTTCTGAGCATAGTTATTGTATGAGTCTGAAGTATTTTTGCTTAATGATTATTTGATTGAATTTACACTCTTACAAATGAGGGTGTTTGTACTGAAATTTTGAGATGGTTCACATTCATTTAATTTAGATAAAGATTTTAAAACTTCCCGAGTCTGTGGTTATTTTACTTTAATTAAAGAACAGTTAAGAGTTATGTTAATTATCACCAGCAATTAGTTCAACTAATGGTCCATCGACCAGAGGAAAGAACTTTTTGATCAGTGGAAGGTTAGTTAGGAATAAGAAATAACTAATCCTGAAATATGAAAATTATAAACTAAACCCCAGCGGTCTACTCGATTCAGAGTGTGTTGTGTTTTTTGGGCCCAGGTGAGCATATGGTAGCGGAGTATCTGTTGTTAGTATACCGCTGGATCAGTTTTCTGGTAGCAGAGTTATGGTTATTATTGACTAGTTTGGTGATAAGTATAGATTATTGATTATTGATTTATGTTTTAACAAAAGAGTTAGCGTCTTTGTTTTATGTTGTCCAGAATTGCCGGGAAATGAATAGCGGGTGGTGACAGAAGCCATACTGCAGTGAGGTTACGCGTCTGTTGGAATAACACTGAGAAGCTAGGTAGGGCTGGCAGTGTTAAACTAGGGACTATTTCGTATAAAAGTAGAGTGCGAATGATAGCAAAAGGGGTTCGCTGGTGAAACTTTGGTCTCATTTCCCAATACGGGTGACACTGGAGGAGTAGCAGGTTCTCTGGAGCTTGAGTGAAGGATAAACAGAGGTTTTTACTCGAAGTAGAAGAGGAGCAATTCTGAGACTCCAGAATAAGTCGAAAAATTCTATCCTTTTGTTTAGTGGAACAGACAGAGTAGCGAATGTATTTATGTTGTTAATAACAAAGAATTTAATGAAAAGTATTAAGAAATAAGTTTCCGTATTACCTTGTGAAGGGAGGGTCAGTCGCCGGAGTTGTACTGACGTCACAGTGAGCCGCGCTGGTATTGGTAGAAACAGCAGGCGTGTGACAGAAGCAGCCTTGAAAAGGAGGGGTCAGTAGTAAGTAGCAGAACTGACGTCACAAAAGGCCGCGCTGGCATTGGTCAGACCACGAGCGTGAGCCTGAGTTTGATTGGATAATTAGTTAGAAGCTGCGCTAGGATTGGTAGAAAGAGAAATTGTATGCAGGATTCTGATTTGACTACCAGTGTGAGACGCGCAGATAGAAGATTTCAAGGGTTTGTAGAATACAATTTTATATATCGTTCATCTAGGATGTATGGAGAAAAGAGAAAGATGTCATTTATAAAGAAAATTAAGAATTTCTTTAAGAAAGATAAGCCTGTGTTGACTAGGGAGGGAATTCCTAATCCGCCACCGAAGACACCAGCTTCTTTTATGATGATGGAAAGAGGATATCCTACTTGCGTTTGGTTGGAAAATTGGATAGAATATACGAAAGGTGATGGAGTGCTAGAGTTTCCTGAAAATGGTACGTTTATTAGGAGAATTCTTCAGAATTTGAGAATGAGAATGAATGATTTAGAACCTAGACCTAGGTTAACTCAATACGAGGCTTTAGAAGAATGGGAGACTGAGTCATATGAACGCGAGAAATGTAGAAGTGGGAGATATAGAGGATTTTTCCCCAGATATTGGCATGAGTCACGCGAAGGTCAGATGAAACAATGGAGGAGAGCTATGGTATCAGAAGGTTTATATCCAGTGTTAGTGGCTGAGGAACAATCTGGAGGAAAGTGTAAAGAGAAAACGAAACACATGAATACAACAGGATATGGTGAATCAGATGATGAGTTATTAGAGGATATTTTAATTAAAAATCCACCACTGTATCAAGAAGCAACTAGTAAGGTTACCCCAAGTGCACCAGTGATAGGAATGCCTTTAACCCCACAAATTTTACATGATACGTCATTCAATAGAGTGTTGCAGGATAATGAGAGAGATGTTCTAAATAAAACGAGAGAAGAATTAGTTCAGAAGATAAGTCAATTAAATTTGAATGCTGAAGCTTAGACAGTACCAGTGACCATTGGTCCGGTAATTCCATTATATGGAGATAAAAAGATTTGCCAGAAATCACAACCTGTGACAATTCCGTTAAACAGTCCCAGAAAAGAAGTAATAATTACAGACGACCAGGTCAGTGAAAGTGTATCAGTTATTTCATTAATGGATGTCCCTAATGTAGAACCTTCAACTGAAACTCCGAAAAGAGTTACACCTATAAATTTGAGAGAGAAGAGATCTTTGGTTCCTATAGGAACTGGAGGTGCAACAGTAGTTACCCCTGAAGATATAGAAAGATGGGCACAGGAAATAGATAATCGAAACCCACCACCAAAGATTTTAGATATCAGCAGATTGAAAGTGGAATTGGAAGAAATGATAGTGGAAAGTGTGAGCATAGAAAGATTGAATGTTTATAATGATGAAGAGTTATTATTCTTATGTAAGAGTATAACCAGAAGAGCAAAAGTATTTCATGAGAAATTAACAGAAGTTGCTTCAGAAATTGGAATAGATATAGGGAAATCAAAGTTGTTGCTGAAACCATATCGAGTGGATTTTACTGACAAAGATTTCGAAAGTGTTAATGCATCTGGAAAGAGACTACAGATAAAGGAGTTGATGAATATTTTGCGAAAATGGGGAGACATTGATAAATGGAGAATTAGATGGATAAGAAAGAATGAGGAAGTTCAAGCGAGGGAAGCATCATCTGCATTTCCAGTAAGGGAAACAGAAAAAGTTGAGAAATTGTGTCCAATGAGAGAGGTTCCCGGAGGTGGATATGTTCATGTTCCTTGGAGTAGACAGGATATTTTGTTATTTACAAATGACTTTCCAAGATTGAGAGAAAAACCAGTTGAATGGTATAAACAGGTGGAAAGATTTGTGAAGGTTTCAAAGGTTTTATTGAAGGATCTGGATGGTTTGTTTGATATAGTGGTACCTGCTGATTTATGGACGGAGTGTAAGATCACAATTGATTGGCCAAGTGAGGAGTATGCTAGAGACTCAAAGACAGGAGCACCCTCAGAGGAGGTGATGAAGAAATATCACCAAGTGATTACTTACTTGAAAGGGAAAATTCCTTCTAAAGAAACAGATTGGGTAAAGATAGATAGGACAACTCAAGAACCAAATGAGTCTGTACATGCGTATTATGAAAGGTTACTGCAAGTGTTTAAGCAGTATAGTGGCTTTGAGAATATTGGTGATAAGGATATGGGACATTTTGTGTATCGGTTTGTATATGGTTTGAAACCGGAGATTAGTCAGATGATTCAGCAGCACATGTTGTGTTGGCAGAGTAAGACAGTGGATGAAATTTTAAAGTATGGAAAATATTGCGGAGACGACATTGAGGCGAGGCGTAGAAAGTTAAAGGAGAAAATGATGTGGGCACAGGTAAAATTGGCAGAACAGCAGGAGAATAAAACCAATACTCAGACTGATAATCAAGTGAAAGAACAGAGTCAGAATGATCAAGTGGCGAATGTTAGCAAATTTACAGGACGAATGAATAGAGAAGAAGCGAAGAAGAAATTTCCTTGTCATGCGTGCGGAAAGCTTGGACATTGGAAGAACGAGTGTAAGAGTATTCAGAATAATAATGGGCCAAATCAAAATTTAATCCCACAGATGCAGAATGAAGTACTTATGAATCAGCAGCAGCAGGTAGTTACTCCACAATATCAGGTGCCACCAGCTCCTATGCCAAACTTTGTGAACCACCAAAAGTTCAGTACGAACAAGGGATTTCAAGGAGAAAGTGGTAAGACTAATAGAACAGTTACACAATATTTTTTGCAGAATGACGAGGAAAATTCAGACTTTGTGCAATGACGGTGCCTGAGGGGGGAGGAAGAGGAGTGCGTGTTTGGCGCATCCTTGCCGGTAGAGCAGTCAGGTCCATTTGTTGATGGGAAAGTAGAAGGTAAAGACATCACTTTTCTATTGGATACTGGTGCTACCCGGTCTACTGTGAGAACAGCAGACATCCCAAACCTACCCCTCTCGGGAGAGTCCACCCAAGTTGTAGGAGTGTCAAATCAACAGATTAGAACCCCAATCACAAAACCGATGGAGGTGCACATTGGAAACTTTAAAGAAATGCATCGGTTTGTAGTTTGCGATTCCAGTCCCGTAAATCTTTTGGGAAGAGATCTACTGTGCAAGATGAATTGCACGATCTATTGTACACCAGATGGTGTCGCTTTCCAGACCCCTGATGAAGATGTTATATAGTCAAATAAAACTTTATTTCGGCTACACAGCCATAAAAGCACAATTATACAACACATTTTCCTCTTCTCCTTTTTTTTAAAAAGATTGTTACATAATAGAAAAAAAAAAAAAAAAAAAGAGAGAAAAAATTGGGCTTAACATCAAGTATGATTGGCAAGAAAATACAGTAGTATTTAGCAGAAATTCATTAATAGGCTACACAGATGCAAAAAAATTAATCCTAGCACCAGGTCTGGGTCATCATTTAGTAGGCAACAGAAAAATACATCGTCTGGTATCAAGTGTCATATAATAGTTAAAAATTTAAAAAAGACTTTAGGTGAATAATTTTGACTATTACATTCTAGCCTTCACAAGGAAAGAACATTTACGTTAAAATTAATTAAAAATTAAAAATTGATTAAAAACATTGAAGCATTAAAACCACTTGTCCAGAATGGCATTGTGAATGAATTTTTCTCATTTATAAAAAGAAACACACAAATACAGTGGCTTATCTGGGGAGAAGCAGATTAATATTATTACCTAGCTCTTTTGACTTTATAATGCCTCTACGTATATTCCACATCGCAAATAAAAATCTTGAAATAACAGTTACAAGTAATGGCTGCATCTCGTATTTAAAGAGCCTAAACACCTCAATGTAATCTCTAATCCCCAGGTTCCTACATAACTGGAATACCCACTTAGACCTTGGCCTGCTATATGCGGGACAGAAAAAAATGACGTGAAGTTCTGTTTCTTCTGGGTGGGTACATCCCGGGCATTCTTGTTTTATTGCTCCCTTCCATTTGTTAGTAAAAGCCCGCAACGGGAGCGTCCCATACCTAAATTGTAAGAACAATTTCTTTGCCATAAATAATTGGATGCTATCCAAGGCAGGCTCTAGAGAGTATTGTTGCTTAACGTCCAGGAACCTGGAGGTTAGAGATGTGGGGGCATATTATCAACAAACCGCGATAATTATCGCGAAGCGAGATTAGCGACATTTATTTTATCGCCGTCGCTAACCGGAGTTCATCGCCGTGGTATCGACGTATTAACAACGTGCCGCAACCTAGCGATAGCAACCAATCCCGGCGCAAATGGATGGCGATACATCCTGTGCGCCGGCGATAAAAAAACGCACGCTAATGACAGAAAAGTGGCGATAGGCCAAATAGCGCCGAAATCGGCCGCTAAATTGGCAGCAGGCCTGCAGGTCACATCAATCAAGCGCCAAAATTCCCCATAAAAGGCCAACAAGCAGGGAAACAAAAAAAACACAAAATGGAGAATACACCAGAAGCCAGGATAGACATGGAGGAAGCCGGGACTAGTGCTGAGGCCACCAACAACCCCCAGCTAGCCAGGAGGAGCAGACAGAGACCCAGGAGAAGGCCAAGAGGAAGAGGAACCCCAGATTCAGTCACCAGGAAAATCAGGTCCTGTGTAGCCTGGTGGCTGAACATCAGCAGGAGTTATTCATCAAACGCTCAGTGCCATTGTCCAGAAAAAAAGAACTATGGGAAGACATCACGGACAAGGTGAATGCTGTTGGAGAGAGGAAGAGGAGGACAGTGGATGAGGTCAGGAAGCGCTGGAATGACAGCAAGAAGAATACAAAGGAAAAAATAGCAGCCAATCGGAAGGCAGCAAGTGCAACCGGAGGTGGGAGTCCAGCGCCCCAGCTGGAGCTGGATGACACGGAGGAAATGGTGGCCCAAGTCATCACCGATGAAACGGTGGTCGGAGTGCCGGGTCAGGACACTGCTGAATGTGAGCAGACACAACCACAGGGTGAGTACCAACCATGGAGTGGGTGGATGGGGGTTGATGGGCACAATGGCACCCATGCACAATGAATTGCATTGCAGACCCACAATCACTGTGTAGCAGGTCCCAGATAGCCCTGTGCATGGTGGCATGGACACAGATCACATGACTCAAGCCAAAACCTTGCAAGACACATATTCACATGTACCCAGATTTCGAAAAGTGCACCGTAAAGTCGGACAAACACAGTCCAGGTACAACATCAGATTACTAAATAAGGGCAACATCAAATAGCAAAATGCAACATCACCTAGAGATGTGGAGGGCCTGCAAAATGCACACCTTGCATCATCAGAACCCATATCCAATTCAGCAGCACAAGGCTGCATCTCCCAGACACCCAAATGAGCATGCCGTGTGAATGTGACAGATCACCTGCAACTTGGCGCATGTGTTTGGCTTGTGTGCAAGGTTGTGTATGGCCATCAAAGTCACCCTGGATGGCCATGCACAACCTTGCACACAAGTCAGACACATGCGCAATGTTACAGGTGTGCTGAGCTTGTTGTCGGCATGCACACTGGTGCACGTGATCTGTCACATTCACACAGCATGCTCATTTTGGCGTCTGGGAGATGCAGCCTTGTGCTGATTAATAGGATATGCGTGGTGTTTGTCTACTCCGTCAAGCACTTGGGTCAAGTAAGGAGTCAAGCGGTCACATTCCCAAAGCAGATGGACAAGTGCACCCACCTTCCCACACCCTCTCCAACAGTCCGGGTTGTGTGCCCTATCTATTTGGTGCAGGCGTTTGGGGGTGTAGTACCAGTAGCACGCTAGCTTGGTGTATGTTTCAGTGAGGCCTGTGTGAGTTGCGGTATGTCGCACCCTGTGACAGACCCCTTCCCATTAGGTGTTGGTGAGATCACGGCCCAAGTCCCCCTCCCACCGAGCACTACCAGCATGGAAAAAGTGGGTGTAGCGTGACAGGAGCATACTGTACAAGTCCGTGATCAACTCCTTATCCGAGGAGCGAGTGATCAACCACCGCTCGTACTGCGTGAGGAGTCTGTGGGCCTGCGCCTGGTTGTTGGGATGGGAGGCCCAATGGCGGAGCTGCAGGTAATGCAATTGTTCAGTTTCGGGGGTCATAATCCGCATGCAGTTGCTCAAAAGGGATAACCCCTTCCGTGCCGTAAAGTGTGCCCAATGCACGGCAGCCTGTGCATCTCCAGATAGGGAATGATGTGTCTGCGAGCCCAGGTCAGAAATCGGGATTGCCAAAGAGGGGAGTGAGTGGGGAGGGGAATGTCGTGAGCTTGTGTCGACTGTGCGTTAGATCCCAGGCCACCACAGTGGTGTGCGCAATTTGGGATGCATGGAGGGCGTTGTGACTTCCAAAGAAAGTGCAACTTCATTAAGTAGGTACCAGTGAACGCGTGGTCCTGGAAGAGCCAGTGTGTTCATGACTCCGCCCGGCTCCATTCCACCAAATACTGCAATTGAACGGCTTTGAAGTAAAGCACCAAACCTGGGATCCCAAGGCCCCTTCGCTGGGGGAGGAAGCTAACAGACTACTTCATTCTTGGTTATTTGCCTTGCCAAATGAACTGGGATAGTTCTGATTGCACCCGTTGGATCCAACCTGTAGGAGGCCGTAAGGGGAGTGTTTGGAATAGATAGAGAAGTATTGGGAGTATGAACATTATCACGGCTGCAATACGCCCCAGACATGAAATGGGATAACATTTCCAGTGTCTCAAGTCCGTGCGGATGTGGGAGTGCAGGATCCTGTAATTAGCTGCCATTGTGGCCTGTAGTGTAGGGGCCAGCTGAAGACCCAAGTACGGAACCGTGGTAGCCGACCACTGTATGGTGTGATGGGCTTGAAGTACCACCAGAAGCGGGGGTGGCAGAGAGAGGCTCAGAGTGATGGACTTTGCACCATTGACCTTAAACCCGGACGCTCCTCCAAAGAAGACTAACTCCTCCAGATAAGTGGGCAACGACGTGGCAGGGTCCGCTAAGGTAACCAGGACATCGTCCGCATATAGGCAGATGGTGTGTGTGTCACTGCCCAAGCGTATGCCCATGATCTTCGGATGTTCACGAACTCTCTGAGCAAGGGGCTCCATATATGGAGCAAAGAGCAAGGGTGACACCGGGCACCCCTGCCCAGTGCCTCTGTGAATACGGAAGGGGCTCGATGCGTGTCCATTGACCCTAACTGTCGAAGAGGGGTCTTGATAGCAGTTGAGGATCCAAGTCCTCATTCGTTCCCCCTAGGCCAAAACGGGACATCACAGAGTCCAAGTAGGGCCAATGGACCCTGCCAAACGCCTCTTCCGTATCAACGGTAAGGAGCATGTACTCACCTGGGATGCGGGAGGCTCTCTCGATAAGATCAAGGACTCTCTTCGTGTTGTTGGCAGTTTGTCTCTGCGGTATGAACCCGGCTTGATCAGGGTGATAATGCCGGGCTTGTAAGGAGCCAGGTGTGCTGCCAGTATACTGGTGTAGAGTCTCAGGTCTAGATTCAAAAGTAAGATGGGCCTGTACGCCTCACATTGCGACCTGTCTTTGCGCGGTTTGTGAATAACCACCAGAGCCGCCACTACCATCGAGGAGGGATCGCCCCGCCCTTGCCAAAATAATTAAAGAGGCGGGTGAGGAGCGGGGTGATCGTGGGGCATAATTGCCTATAAAAGGCCATGGTGTACCCGTCCAGAGCCGGGGATCTGGGCAGTTTCAAGCGAGAGATAGGTGAGAACACCTCCTCTGGGCGGATCACTGTTCCTATATGTTCAGCATGAGCCTGGGAGACGCATGGAAGGGTTATCTGGTCCAGGTATGCCATCATTGCATCCCTCCCCAAGGACTGTGCATCGTAAAGTTGTGCGTAATAGTCCCGGAAGACATCTGCGATGTCGGAGTCTTCTGTACGTGTGCGGCCTGCTTGAACTTGAAATTCACTGACCCCTTCTCGCAACCTGGTATCCCTCAGCTTGTGCGCCAAGAGCTGGACGCATTTATTGGCCCCCACGTAGAAGGAGTGGCGCAACTGCAGAGCCGCATATTCTGCCTTATCGCGGTCTATAGCTGCCAGTTGTGGCCGGACTGCCTTTAATTGGCGCCATACCCTCGGGGCTCCTTTTCGGCGATGCATCACTTCTAGCTCCCCAATCCTCTGGGAGAGATCCTCCTGTTAGCGTTAGTGTTCTGCGTCATCCGCCGAGGATATACCAATGAGGGACCCCAGCACCACTGCCATCAGGGCCTCCCATCTAGTGGAAAGGGACATATCGGAGTAGTCGTTATGTGATAGGTAGTTGACTAAAGTGTGTCGTAGCTGTGCCACGATGTCAGCACGGCGAAGAAGAGTGTCCCGAAAGCGCCACTGTCGGGCATGTCTCCGGACTGGAGGGAAGGTCAATGTGAGTACCACCGGAGCGTGATCCAATAGGGCAGTAACTAGAATGTCTGTGGAGGATGTGGTGTCTCTGAGGAGCTGGGTGCCCAAGAAATAATCTAACCTGCCATAAGTCTCATGGGCGCTGGAATAGTAGGAGTATTCCCTAGACAGTGGATGGTAATATCTCCATATGTCTGTCAGGACGAGGTCAGTCAGTCTGTTGAGTCCTGCGTGGGAGAGGGCGCCCACCTGGCCATAACGCTGCTCTGAGCCATCCAGTTCGTTATCAAAGACCAAATGTAGGTCCCCCCCATAAGGATACTGCGTTCTGAGGTAGCCGTGGCTCCGTACTAAGCTTAATGGAGAAATCACTCCTGCCCTTCATTTGGAGCATACACAGACCAAATAATGAGTGTGTTCCCCAAACTGGAGTTGGTAAGTCACTAATCAGTCTTTCAATTCCACTTCTTTCTGCTCAACCCTCTTCTTGAAAGCCATGGAGAGCAAGATAGCCACCCCCGCAGTTTTAGTAGGCCCGGAAGAGAAGAACTGAGTGGGGAAGGCGCGTGAGCGAAGTCTGTGGCAATCCTTGGGCAGAAGGTGCGTTTATTGCAATAAGCACACCTCAGCTCCCGAATTCACTAAGTAGGCCAAGATCGTGCGTCGTTTGATAGGATTATTCAGGCCTCTCACATTAAGAGTGATGACTCAAAGACTATAGGGTGGCATCTACGGCTCAGTGTAGTATGCAGAGGTGAGCTAGCGCCGCTGGAGTGAGGCTACCATTCCCGGATATGAAAGCACCAGTGAGGCAGCAGATGTGCGCAGCAAGGACTGGGATGGAGGGCAGGAGGAAGACAGAAAAGAGAAGAAGGTGGAAAAATAGCCCCAGTAAGAAACAAAAACTAACCAAATCCAAAAATTATCAAAACACGAACAAAGGTCTGGAGGCACTCCATCTTCCACAGAAGATTGGTCAAACGTCATCATAGGGTTTTCATGGCCCTGAACTTACCCCGTCTCCACCCTCAGAACCACCCGAGGTAGAGAGCATAGAAGGTAGGAAAGAATAACAGGGCTAAAGGGCCCAGGACCATTCAGGAAGCTTGAGACCTGGTGAGGGCTTCTGGCAGTGTTTCTAGGGCCTCCCGCTGACCCTTTGCCATCTCATCAGGGTCTGGACGTTGGTGCCAGCCGAGGCGGCGCATGCGACTCTGCAGCCTCCAGCGCGGTTGTATCTCGTCAAAGCCCGGGTCCCTGGGGTCTCCTCTGTCGTCCTCCTCCAGAACGTCAATGCCCAAGAGCCGATTGGCCTCCGCCAGGGAATGTAACTGATACAGCTTGACATCGTAGCGAAGGATGATGCGGATGGGTGAGCCCAGGAGGATGTGATATTGCGCTGGCGGAGGACCACAGTGATGGGTCTGAAAGTCCTGTGCTTTTGAAGTGTGAGTGCGGCAAGGTCCTGATAGAGAACCGGTGTCTGGTAGCGGAATGAAATGGGGTGCATGGTTCTGCCTTTACGGAGTATTCCCTCTTTGGTGCAAAAGTCTTGGACACAGACTAGTATGTCTGCTGGGGGCGGTGTCCGAGTGGGGCAGTCCCACCCGGTGGGCACGGTCAATCTTTAGTTCTGCGTCCAAAGGGTTACCCAAAATATGAATAAAGAGCCCACGCACATATGTGATTATATCTCCCGCCTCCACGTCAGTTCTCATCCCCCGGATCCGGACATTGTGTCGCAGGGAGGGGTTCTCTAGATCCTCCAAATGGGATTGAAGGTCTACTTGTTGGTCATGTATGCGGATGAGGGCCTGCTGCATGAGTGAGACCTCAGATTCTTGGGCGTCACTTCCGTTCTCCAACGCTGCCACCCGTTCCCCGATGCCATCCATTTCTTTGCGGACCTCCTTGAGTTCCGCCGTAAATTCCCTCTGTACCGTGTGAATATTGTCCCGAAGGGCTGTAAACAGGGACTCCAGGAAGGCCCTTGTGACTGGCTCTTCTACGGGGCCACTCATGGTGGCCGGGGAGGGGCCGGGTTTCTTTGCGGGATGTGATGGAGTCACCCCCCCCCTGCGAATGTGCAAAAACCTCCTGCTGGTATTAGCTTTTCTTCCCTCCGGTGGAGGCCATGTTGCGGGCCAGGTACATGGAGCGCCGGGCGATAGAACAAGCCCGTTGGCGCGTTAGCCCTCCACTCCGGTCAGCTGCTGGTGGTCCCGGTCATCGCACTAGAGCCCTGTGGAAGGGAGGCCCCCGGGTGCGTGGGGCGCTGGATCCGGTGGGCCCTCTGATATGTTCAGGCTGACCCTCAATGCTTGGGATGGCTGTGGCACAATACGCTGCGCTCCTGCGCCACCAGTGGGCGAAAGGGCTGAGTGTAACCCCGCCCGCCACGCTGTGTGGCGCCCTGAGCGCTCGGCGTGGTGCACAGTCCTTAGTGTTCGTGGAGATCCGGAGCCCTCTGCTCGCACCAGGCCGGAGCCCCAGGCCCGTCAATGCCCCGCCTCATGCAGACTCAGCCCCCTGGTGCCGGGAGCCGAGCCCCTCTGGGACACCCGTGGGCAGCACGGGAGAGTGGATGCCAGATCTGGGTGCTGAGTCCCACGGGTGAAATATGAAGAGCGGGTCCGGTGGGGGCCAGGGCCCAGTTCACGTACCCCCGCTAAACATCACCTTGCGTGGGATGTCTTGCGCCGCTGCTGCTCAGTGCCAATCTAGGCCACCTGGCCCCAGGCTTGAGCTCTCCGATATGCGGTGCAGGCCCCTCGAGAAAAGAGCCGCATCCAGGCGACGCGCGCTCACCTCCCGGCCGGGCACGGCCTACGCCAGGCCTCTTCATGCGGCTACGGCCCCTGCTGTGCCTCCCCTGGGCCCGGCAATCCTCAGCGGTGATCCCTGTCCGGCGGGCTCGGAAGCAGGCCCCCTGCCAGTTCCCCTGGCGGTGTGGGTGTGGTTACTCCTGAATGGTCCTCGGTCTCCGCCCCGCTGGGCCGGCCGCCGCTAGCCACTCGGGCCGGAGCTCCTCCGGGCGCAGCACCCCCACTCCCCGCGGTGCAGAGCCGGTGCGGTAGAGGGCAAGTCCTCATCGTTGCTGGGAGGGCAGGGCGGCCGGCTCGGCGCTCGTCGCGCTACACACTCTCAGTAGCCCCTGAGGTCGCAGTCCGCACTCAGCCCCAGGTCGAGGCGGCGTAGTTAGAAATAGTCCGCAGCTCCGTCCCTTGCCGGGCTCCACCGCTTCACTGCCTTCTTGCCGCTGCCCACAAGTCAAGCGGGAGACACATCCTTCTGTACACATAGCCCCCGATGTGACCCAGAAATCTCATGACCACCATGCACAAGTGTCACAACTCTGGCCAACACACATAGTCACCACAGCTTACAACATCTCTGCATTGTACATTCACAGAAGTCAAAGGCTCATTGTCTGAAAGGGACGAGGGGCAGTAAAACTAAAGCAGCAGGTGCCACTATCACACAATGCACTGCACACACATACAAATCTGAGTACATCAACATTGACTACTAGGTGTCACAAACTGCATCACTCACACAACTGAACAGAGGACAGAACAGGTAGCGCCTGTGTGTAGACACTGTCGTAAAACAACTCACATATTGCTAAAATGTAAGATGGCAATGTACAAGGACAAGCTCACATCCGTGATGCCCTTGAAATATGCAACATCCTGCTAATAATAAGCAGCTCATCCAAAACTGTCAGATGGTACAGTCTCCCGCAGTCAGTTTGCCAAGTTAACTAATGCATGCACCCACATGTAACACACTGTTAAACTGTATCTCCTGTTCCAATTGCAGAGGGAGAGACAACACCTCCTGGACAGCAGAATGACCCACCACTCACGTCAGGCGTGGATGATTACACCACCATCAACAAGGAGGAATTCCTCCAGATGCTGGACTCCCTTGACACACAATCTACAGGAGCGGGGCAACCCAGCAGCATTGCGCAAACCACACCCCATGCACAAACCATCCAGCAGCAGGCACCTCCCACCACAGCTGCCTCCCCGGACCTTGAGGACACATATCAGGCCTTTCACCGCCATGTGCTTGAGGTCCAGCGGGAGACGCGTGACCAGGTGCGGTTGGGGTTTGAGAGCCTGGCAGCCAAAATGGACGACATACGTGGGTGTCTGAGTCCCATCAGGGACCACATGCAGAGGATGACAGACATCCACAGGCCGCTCAATGCTCTCCAACGCTCCCTGGATGACATTGCTGTAGTCCTGACACAGAGACTGGACCAACTGTCTCAGCAGGGTGGCTACAGTAGTGTCAGCGCTGATTTGTCCCGGATAGCCCGGATAATGGAGAGCAGGGAGCGGCGTGAAGAACAACAGATGGCTGCCACGGCTGAACACCAGCGCAATGTAGCTGGGATCTACCAGGCCCTGCATCTGCTCGTCACCTCACTGCTGCCCCAAGCTCTGGCGCCAATAGTTGCTGCTGCTGGCGGCTCCACATCCTCAGCTCCGCCCCCTGATGTGTCTGTGCCTCACAGTGCTGCACCAACCATACCACCACCCACATGTGAGCCACATGACACATCAGAGGACGAAGATGATGATGATTCTGCCATCATGGTAAGGAGAACACAGAGCAAACATTGACGTCAGAAGGCCGGGCTTACCTTGGTATTCTTCTTACTGTCATGCCACCGAACGACCCCTTCCATTGTCTTCCAATGTCACCCAACACTCACCTTGGACCCAGACATGGACTTCCACACCAGCTTATTTCTGTGACAATGACATTGCTAACTCCGCCTCTTCCCTCTGATCCGTCACTCCCTAAGGACTCTGTCTGCCCCTCTAACGGGCATAGATGCAATGTTGGGTTGAATGTCCAAGTACTGTCCCTGTCTTCCCCCTTTGTACTGTAAATAAATATATTCTATTCACACAGATGCGTGTTTACATGATCAATTAGGCATTGAACTTCGTCAATAATACATGTCCTGTGAATCCACAAGAAGGTCCAGCAAGGGAAATACAAGCTAGGTACATGTGTCACCTGACATGGATCGGCAGTGAGATGAGCCTGAATGTGTAAAATCTCTGTGGCCACCTTGATCAGATACCACAATCTAGCAATAGACCAACTTTCACCCACGTTCATTCATGAGACAGGCATGTGTGAACAAATGTAGCAGTCTGTTTCAGGACACAAGTAGTGTCACCCTGAACAATAGCAAACCATAATCTCCTGGCATATCTACTTACACTCAACATGGTGTACTAATCTTGATGCGATGTCGCCCATTGCATCTCACAACCCTAGATGTTGCACACCAGTATCACATTGCTGAGGAGACCCAAGGGCACATGTCTAACATACATATATATGGAACAACAAAGTCTGCCACACTGAAGTGTAGTTCACAATGGTGACTATGGCCAAGCGTCACTCAGCCACTATCTGTGCACAAACAATGCCTGACAATCTTTGAGCCCTCTCATGCTGTGCCCACTGTGAGCATATTGGTCTGTTGAACTGCACTTGGCATATAGTCTTTTTCTGTGGCTACATTCCAAGGGTGTCATCACTATGAGTCAATGACAAAAGTGACAGCTGTGACAAGTGCCCATTACACTGTCGGTACAGGGAGCTATGCATGTGTGCATCAGACCTGTGTGCATGCAACCAAACGTCAACTGTGACCAAAGCATAACTCTAATAATTATGGCAGTCCGAAAAGGAAGATAGTAGAAGTTAAGTCAGTATACCTTACAGTGCAACTCCTAAATAACATCTGTGAATAACCTCAAAAGTAAGGTCAGAACTCATTGTCACGTAACTCATGTGATTCACAAACACTGTTGTGCCATGTGACTTTACCAATTGACACACAAATGACCTACATCTTGCATGTCATGGGGATTGAGCTGCCATGCACAGGGACAGGTAAGGCAAAGCAAGCTGATAGCCTGGTACCACGCATCAAGTGTGCCAAGGGCTGTGCAATGTATATGGACTCAGAGGCCGGAGCATCTTATATGCATGTGTCATACGTTATATGTGTTACTCGGTGCATACATCCATATCCATGATGGCTAACTCTAGTAACTTCTATGTACTCACATATCTATGTTCCGACATTGTGTAGTAATTTAGCAACCATGTGCAGTAAAACCCTGTGCGTCACACTTAAGATGTCGAACGTCACAATTAAAAGTCCCTAGACTAAGCTGTAAACCATACTTAACAATCTGTCAGCCATGCAAGTTCACTGTGCCCACATATATGGTATCCTGACACTATCCATCCTGCTAAGTAACAGGTCATGACCATAGTCACACATTCAATGATTTGCCCATTGACGGCATGAGTTGCATACAATGGAATAAGCTCCACTGCCCCACATCATCCCTGATGTAAGTGCAAACAGACCAAATATGAATAACATTATTTATTTAACAAATATGAAAAGTCTAAATTCCCTACACTACCACTAAGAACTAATCCTAACACTAAATCTAAACTAACTATTAAATTGAACTTCACTTAACCCCATACCCTAACTATTCCTAAACACGCAAAAACTGTAACGACATCAACCCCCACCCAAAAGAAAATGAAACTTATCCCCAAATACCATATAATTTGTAGAAAAATATATACATTTATGAACTTGCACTAACTAGGCCTACACTAAAACTACTCTGCCTAAAACAAACATAACATCACTAACACTAGCCAACACTGGAACATAAACATCGGGGCAAGGGAGAAGAGGGGGTGGGGGCCAAAATGGGGAGGAATCACTGCAGCCCAAGGTGTGTCCGGATATCATGTAAGTTCCTGTTGAGGTACAACAATTCCCTCCGTATGTCAATGAGCATTGAATTGTTCGCAGCAAGCATCCTCCTGTCCGTGGCGTCAAAAGGCTCCACGGGAGCTGCAGTTGCAGGTGCAGGTGGTATTGGCACCTGTGCGGGTGTGGTCAGAGGGGGAATGACAGTCTGAGGAGCCACACTGGGACCAGAGGGTACGGGGAGGGCCTGGCTGTTGGTTTGGCCAACGTCCTGCAATGCACTCCATTTTCCAGCCTTCCTGTCTTTCCGATACCTCCTCGCCATCTGTCGGAAACCTCTTGCAACCTTCTTCACATGAAGGTACCGGTCCTTGCCTACCTGGTAGGCATGTTGCTCCGCAGGTGTCATGTTGTCTGTAACATATAATAAATGTCAATTCCAGTACATCTGAACATGTTAATGTTCACCATAAAACCGTTAATCAAAGATTGATTCAACATGTGAGCCAACACACCAGTGTATCTAAGTGAAGTCCGAGACGGACGTGGTCAACCAAATATATAAGCCTGAATGGTTCACTACATGCTGTGGAGACTGACATGACAGTGCATGTCATGGAACATGTACCGTCACTACAAAATGAGACAGACACGGTCAAAACATGGCACCATTGGACACCCTGACTGCGGTTGACATGTACAAATGCCTGGAGGAGGGAGGCATTTGCCCTCCAAGTACAGAACCACCCTCATCCTGTCCTGTGACACACTGCAGCATTTAATGCACAATGCACATGTGCACCCCTGTGTGTATCCCAGCAACTGTGTGCAGGTCATCAAGTCCGCACAAAAACAGCCAGTCTTGCACAAGATTGCAATGGGTGTCTGTGTGCAGGTGTGCTTGTCAATCTATAGTAATGTCACACTACATGCACAGGAACAAGACTGGGACAGCCCTACTCACACTTCCAGTCGTGCTGCACACATGGGAACATGTTTGGTGTATGACCGCCTACATTGACGGGATGCGCTGTCCCTCACTCCACCATTACTATACAATTCCTGATGTTCTGCCACTGAGAGGGCGAGGCATCATTCCACCCTAATTGTCACACATGCATGTCTTGTGACCGCTGACCTCACTCCGTAGTGAATAAGAGCATGCATGCCTTTACAACGACAACTGTTCCAATGCATTCAACATTAAACTGCACCCTGGGGTCATGTGCGTTGTGTCATTGTCATGGCTAATGTTTACACACAGATAGTGTCGTTGAGCCCTGCATTGCGTAATATATGGTACTTTGTACAATGCATACCTCAAGCGTGTTTTGGAAATGTGTGTGGAGGAATGTCACCAATTGTGTCCGAGGAGTATGTACACATGATCCATAGTCAAGCATGGAATGTCCCCACGGACACAGGCTGCCAACACCAATGCAGTGCACAAAGATGCAATTGCAGTTAACATGCACATCTTTGAAATGTGTTTGTGTAATGTGCCATTGATATGTCTGACTCTCAGCTACACCCTGCCACTTCAGTGAAGCTGCTATGCAGCATACATAAGTAAGCACTGTTCAAACATGTATCTGAGCTTGCACCCCCTGAAAAGCACTGCATCCTTGTGCACAACTTGACACCCACTGCACGCACTGTTTACAATAAACACAGCATGTAAGTGTGCCTTCTTGACAAGGCAGCGTAACTCTACATTGGCAAAAAGGCTACGACCCGATTGACAACACCACTTCAGTGGAAGTGACGCAGTGGCGACGTTTGGGTATTACAAGGATGCCCCTCAATTGGAATGGGTATCACTGACAGCTGATGGGCAAACTCACAACTGTGAAACAGATCCATTGGCCCACCTTTACCTACCAATTTGTAAACTAATCTGACTTACACAATGCATCTTCACATTGTGGGTAAGGGACATGCGATACACACCCATACTGCTTATCAACAAAGTGTAGCATATGTAACAGTCATCCATGGCACTGCTACATGACACTAGAATATGTCCATACTCACCAGTGGCGTGCGGGTCCCTGTATCTGTCTATGTCCCCCTGGGTTATAGGCTGACGACCATCTGCGAGACAACAAATGTTAACGTGTTGTTACCAGACGTAAGCAAACATCACATATTCATGATGAAATACATTACAGTAACTGATGATGCAACATAACTGTGGTGTTGCCTTTCATGTTGGCCACATTACTGTGACAACTTAGACTGCCATTCACGCAGGAGCTGTGAATGCAGAGCCGGACCACACAATACATTACTGCTGGCAGACATGCACATTTGAGTTGTGTGACACAATGTCAAGGCCCCATCACTACACGGACATGGGATTAAAATAGTTCTGTGTACAATTGCATCTCGGCCGATTACAACGGGCAGTTACCCAGAGATATTTGGGCTATGACACCCTGGAGATGTCCCATTTGCGGTGTGTCTTTTTGACCTCTCCAAATCATACTCACACATAAACCATGTACAGGGGCAGCGTAGCAATGGTTCCACAAGTGATGTGTGACTGCCATTATTTACACTACACTCTGCCAAGCACACAGCACACGCGCACAATGGCTTGGCTAGTACATGTACAGTCACCCTTACTGTACACATACATACATTAATGAGCACGCCGGTTTGGCACAAGTGTGCCAGCTTTGGCACAACATTGTTAGGTGTTGATCCAGCGCAGTGGGTCACCCAACATAGCCCCCTATGATTGTCGGCATGGTACTGCGTTGTGCCTCTGATGTGACCACATCATGTGTAAACACATTGCACCTCACACATCACTCATCAAATGTACATGAATTGGACCCCTCATACATGACATCCGCTGCGGGGACAGACTAGCAAGGCCACTGACTAACTGTCAGTGAAATTGCTCTGGCAGCCTCGCTGCTCCACCATTGAATGAGGCCTCCCCCAAACACATGCACTCTCTGGAGTGTGCTTATGAAGACCTCCTCCACACGCAGGTTCACCTGTGCACCAACCCTGGTGGTCAATTTGAGCTCTGAATCAGGCATTCGGCTCCATCATTCACTCTTATCAAGTTGTTACTTCACTTTTTTCCACACTCATACATAATCTATTGTTTGTCAGTATCCGGCTTCCTGATGCGTACTCTGTATTCCCTCTCTACAGACTTTTCATCCTTCCACGCCCCTTTCCCTGCTACCGCTGCTGCCCCCGTAGACCTATAGCAAACTCCCTCACCCACATCATCTCCACGCATGCCTTTGCATCCCCCAACTACAACACACTGTGAGTCCTCAACTTCCACCTCGACAGACCACATTGCTCCCCATCTTCAGAAATAGACTAATGTAAATGGATTGACCACATACACACACCTTGATGGACTTGAACATGCACACACCCCCATCGTGCCTTGCGACCCTTACAAATGAGTAGACGGTCACAATAAGCATGTGCTTGATGGAATGTGTCCTACAGGTGACCTAGATTACAATGTGGGCTTTACAGCGCAACATGTTTACTACCCGGTCATCACAACAGAAATTGATAATACAACTGGCGCTGGATTGCGCTCTACAATAAGGGATATTACGATAGTGTATTCCGACACCTTCCCTTCTGTTGCAAACAATGTAGTGGGGAGACTAAATCATGCAATTCAAGAGTCCAGTGCATCATGCGCATGTCTTTTTGAAGACTTTAATTGTATTCACGAAATTGCAACAGGATCACAGTGTTAACACAGCATTATGACATCATGCCTTCATGTCCCACACGTCAATAGTCAATGTACGTAACAGTATTCAGGGTTAAAATAGTGTTTGTACTTACCACCCTGGATGCCAGTCATTACTCCTGTGAAGTCCAGGATGTCGGCCTCACGTGCCAGCATGTCCTGCCAGCGGTGCTTCCACTGGCACACGTTCCGGTCCACTCCAAAGCACCGGAGCATCTGCACCCGCACCCGCTCCCAACGCACCTTCCGCACTGCCACACTGTACCCTTGAAGGATACGTCCCCCCCTCTCCAACATCAATGGCAGGTTGAACTTAACCAGCCAAAGGAAGCCCCCAATGCCCCCTCAGACATCCTTCCGGACCTGCCCACAGCCGGCATCTCCCTGCACCCCAGTAACCCCTCAAAAAGAAAAATGATAACCCCTAAAACAACTTACGTGAAATACACAAACACAAACACACAACTAGACTCAGGACAGGAAACAGTCAAACAATTTAAAACAATTCAAAACAATTTAAAACAATGTAAAACAATTTAACACAATTTAACACAAGCTAACAGACACTTTTCACAGGACACAGGACACAGCAACACTCTCAGAATCTCACACCAACAGCACAAACCACCAGACACCTCCCTCAATCTCAGCAATAACCAGCAATGTGCTCAGAACCGAAAGTGAAAGTGAAGGACACTCCCCTGGTAGACAGGAAGCATGCATACATCACTTCCTGTGTGTTTGCGGCCCGTTTTTAAGTATGCGATGAATTTTTGCACGCAACTAGCTCGCAAATGTGCTCATGTTGTTAGTGGATTGTGTATGCGGCCCGTTTTTAAGTATGCGATGCAGTTTTGCACGCAAATAGCTCGCTAATGTGCTCATGTTAATTGTATTGTGTATGCGGCCCGTTTTTAGGTCTGCGATTGATTTCTGCACGCAAATAGCTCGCAAAGGTGCTCATGTTATTGCATTGTGTATGCGGCCCGTTTTTAGGTCTGCGATTGATTTCTGCACGCAAATAGCTCGCAAAGGTGCTTATGTTGTTGGTGAATTGTGTATGCGGGCAGTTTTTGGGAATGTAATGTTCATCTGCACGCATTTAGGACGCAAATAGGCTTAGGTTGGTACTGTGTTGTCCATTGGGTGTGTCTAGCGATGTTTTCTACTTGGCACATGTAACGTTAGACATTGCGTTTGCGTGTAGATTTTACGGCAAGACCAACTTTTTTTTATTCATATAAATTATTAGTTCAGTTTTCAAAAACCTTTATTGGTAGATGGAAAGGCCACATACACAGCGTACTGCCTACATCCCAGATGGGCCGGCAGCGCAATTGTCAGTGCCAGCCAAAAGCTAATCTCGGGGGGAGGGAGCACACAGCAAGCCGCCTACAACCCCTATTGGGGCCGGCCGCGTCGGGGAGCTGACAGCAGTATGACAGGAGCGTATCCGTACCCCACCCATTACATACATTTCTTCCACTATGCATATAAGTGAGCGACATTGTATAATCTTTGTTCGTGCCTGGCCTTCACACAGGAGCCCCCCCTGAAACGCTCCGTCCCCACAGGTGTATTTGGACGTGGCGGCCTTATATCACGAGTCTCACCCGGCAGGAGGCTCCCATGTATGGAAGGTTTAATTCCTACGGCGAATGGGGGGGTGGGTATCATGCAAATGAGCAGCACTGCGGCCAGCTGTGACACTGGCCAGTCCTGCGCCCACCCCTCCCCGACACCCCTTCGGGGGTACCACCTGCATCTAACCTGGATTTGCACTGGGAACAGGTTGTGATGGCCATCCCGAGGGATCCGAGTAAAATGTGACCCAGAAGAGAAAGAGTGGAAGGAAGGAGAAAAGAAGAGGCAGAGAAAGGACTCAACTCTCCGGCTGGCTAGCGATGCGGGAAGGACGGGGGGAGAGGCCGGGACGGAGCCAGCAACCCCCGGAGGAGGCGCTACCCATATAGGAACGGGTAGTGAGCTTAGCGCAGGGCTGGGGCAGGGCATATCACTCTTGACTGTCATCGGGAGGGACTCCCCGGGCAGGAGTGGATCTTCAAGGAGTTGCAGGGCGCACAAGCGCGGAGGTACATACGGAGCGTGTTCCAACCGAGTTAAATAGTGGATAAGGGGCTGCCAAGTACGCTGGAATTTAGCGTCTGTATGCGCCAGCCGATGCATCAGGAGTTCCATGGCCATTAGGTGCCAAAGCCGTGTAATCCACACTGAGGCCGGAGGAGTGCATGGTTTTTTCCAATGTACGGCAATGACCTTCATGGCAGCAGTAAGCATTTGAAAGTTCCGGCGGCAATCCGCCGGTTTCATCGCTTTTAGCGAGGTACAGTGGTGACCCAGGATTATCACTCCAGGATCGCTAGGTAGGGGGTATCCCACCACTGTTTTGCCTCGGCCGAGGATGTCCTCCCAGTAAGGTAGGATCAATGGACATTCTCACCAAATATGGAGGAAGGAGCCCCGAGATTTCAGACATCTCCAACAGGCCGGGGTACAGCTCGGGAACATGCGTTGGAGCCGAAGAGGAGTGTAGTACCAGCGCGTCATCATTTTGTACGCAGACTCCTGTTGAGCTATAGATTTAAGAATACACCGTATGTCTCGCCAGAGCTGCACCCATCGCTCCGGGGTGACATCCTCCTCAAGATCCCTTTGCCACTGGTTTCGATACGTGAGAGGGAGTATCGCCTGAGAATATAGAAGTACTTTGTAGATCCGGGAGATCAATCCCTTAGACCCATCAAACGATCGCACCAGACGTTCAAAAGGCGTAAGCTGCCGCGTGGCGCCCTCAGTATACGATGGGTCCCGCAGCCAGTGGCAAATTTGAACATATTCCTGCAGCACCGTTTTGGGGAGATTACAATCCGCTCTACATTGGTCTGGAGTTTTGAAGATTCCTCCTTCGAAAAGCTGTTCTATGATGCGACATTCACCTGCCGCACAGTGTGGAAACTCAGATGGGCGAGATGCTTGCCGAAAATCTGTATGAAGTAAGACCGGCGTATGAGGAGAGGGGAAGGTAGTAAGGTGTCGGTGAATCGCAATCCTGTCCAAGATCTCCAGCACTGTGCGCGTAGGAGTGTCGACATGAGCACTGGGGTGTCTCGCAGACCTATGCAACCATGCCAGGTCCCAAAGCGGACGGCACGCCACAGCGCGGTCTATGTGGAAGCAGTGCTTCTCACTAGCTCTTACTGACCATTCCAAGATATACACGCAGGTGGGAGGCCCAATAATAGGACAACAGATCAGGGCAGGCCAGCCCCCTAGATCTCTTGGTAGCATCAGGACTTTAGTCGATAGGCGGGCCCGCTTCCCTCCCCAAATTAAGCCGACCAATTCCCTCTGGAGTGTCAGGATATCGTTGTGTGTGATTGGCGTGGGAGTGTCTGACAGAGGTATAGGGCCTTTGGTAATAGGGACATTTGAATCGCGTTAAGGCGTCCTAACCAGGACTGGGGCAACGACCTCCAACGGCGTAGGTCCGCCCGTATGGAAGTCCTACTTACCGGCCAGTTAGCCTGTGTCCAGGTGTTAAGATCAGCTGTAATATTAATGCCAAAATACCGGATAGAGGTAGGAGCCCAGCGTAAGGGACTGATGTTTTGCACTTCTTCATGCAACCAGGAGGGAAGAGTTAGGTTAAGCGCACACAATTTGGAAAGGTTAACTTGAAGGCCCGATGCTCGCTCAAAGAGAGACAGGAGATCCAGGAGTGTTGGGAGGTAGGTCAACGGCTCAGTGAGCGTTAACAGAAGGTCGTCCGCAAATGAAGCTATCTTATGGTCCATTGCCCCCATGCGAATGCCCCGAACTTCCGCCGACCGCCTGATGGCAATCGCCAAGGGTTCCACTGACAGAACAAAGAGCAGCGGCGAGAGTGGACAGCCCTGGCGGGTGCCTCTGCAAATGAGGAAGGACGGGGTTAAAGTGCCATTGATGCGTACCCGCGCCTTAGTGGCGGAGTAGGGGGCCATAATGCGGGCGATCATGAGAGGACTGAGACCTATGTGGTGCAGGACCGCACGGAGAAAAGCCCAGTCAACCCGGGCGAGAGCTTTCTCCACGTCCAGGGATAGGAGTAAAGCGGGGGTTCCCCAGTGGCGGACCTTTTGAACCAGATGAGCTACCCTACGCACGTTGCAAGACCAATTTTGAACCTAGATGGACAGTCAGAGGAAATGTCTTCTCTAAGCCATTGAATACAGGCTGATGTTTCTTGCGCACAATGAGGGCAGCCTACATTTGAGATCTCAAGACAGGTGACAGACTGAGGGCCATATCCTCAAGGGCCGGCGATCAATATCGCAAAGCGCACTTAGCGCTTGCATATTTATTGCCAGCTAACTCTGGAATTAATTGCACGGTTAGCGCGTTGTCAAGAACGCGCATCGCCGAGCCGATACTAGTCACTGAGTTAGCTGCCAAATGTGCGATTGGCGCAGCTAATCCAGTGCTAATCGCACACGGATTGGCGATACGTTGTTGATAGGGCAGGGCTGACTTTGCCATTATATCAACCTTCCATTGGATATAATGGCAAAGTCAGCCTGAAAGCAGGCGTGAGGAAGGTAGCGATAACCAAGGTTGGCGCTACTTTTCTTATCGCTCTGCAGGTTAGCGTTCACATTGTTGATAGGAGAAATGTCGGTTTGCAACATTACTCACATTGTTTTTGCAAGGAACGGCCAACTTGCATCTCATTTGAGATGCTGAGCTGGGCGTTAAGGTAAGGGCCGCTACGTCAAGGATTCACGCGATAGTGTAACCTTGTTAATGGTGCGATTACATTGTCGCAGCTTTTGGCCTGTATACGGACGCTAGAGCGGCGATAATGTTATCTTGGGTCCTTGATGTTATGCCCCTTGTTGTCACTTAACATGACTCATCCCCAGATCACTAGCAATTTGCAACTACAATCATTGAATTGATGATGTGAATTGAAAGTGCACAACTCACCCGTGATTCTCACAAGGCGCAGCTCCGTCTCTGGCAAATTGCCATGTCTTGTTGTCCCTCCTGAGAGCCTGCAGGATGGTAGAGCATTAGATGTTGACTGTCATCTTGTTCCCGGATTTGCCAGCGACGTAGGAGAATGCTCTTCCTCCCACTCTTGATTTGTGGTTCCGGGGTGAGTCTGCGTGGCCAAGGTTTGCTGTGCGTCATTTCCTCTTGGGGAGGTTGAAGGTGACTCTCTTGTTGATGTATTTCTGTCCGATGATGAGGTGGAGTGATTTGTATGTGTGTGAGTGATATTTAGTTGACTCTTATCTCGAGGTTGATCCAGTGGAGGTTTAGTATGTTCTGTCTTTTGTGTTTGTGACGTGGGGTTGTGATGACAGGTATGTCTGCGCACTTCAGGATGTTTTGGTGCTTGTGTAGTAGTGTTTTGTTGATTCCTGATTTGAGGGCGTTGCCGTAGTCCAGTCTGCTGTTGTGAATGCGTGGTTTTGCTTTTTGATGCATTTGGGGGATATACTTTTGGATGTATTGCGTAGGATCCGTGGGCAGTTAGGGCTGTTGAAGGCTATGGAGTAGATCTGGAAGGTCATGGTGACAGTAGAGTAGTGGATGATGCTGTGGTTGCGTGTGTGGTCTGTCGGTGATGGCAGGCTTACCTGGGCGGAGAGCCAGCAGGTGTTGTCCCATGCGGATGTGGATGGCGTGAGGATGTGGATGTCAGTCTTCTCTGAGTTGAGCTTTCGGCTGATGTATTTCATTCGATCTGCACTTTCCAACATTCATAGCTGGGAGCAGATTTGGTAGTATTTTCAGATCTTCGTGAGGGAGTGGATGAGCTGTGTGTTGTCTGCGTATGAGACTATGCTGAGCCCATGCTATCTGACGATGAAGGTGGGTGTGTCCATGTAGTTGTGGAATACTTGTGGGGCTTAGGGACGATCCGTGTGGTACTCCGCAGTTGATCTCTGTCGGTTGGTGGATGAAGGGGGGAGTCAGATCCTGTGGTTTGTTACGGAGAGGGAAGAGTGGATCCAGGAGAGGGCGGTTCATCGTATCCCGGTGTCGTGGTTTCTGGCGGATGTGCTGCGTTGTGTGACAGGGTTGAAGGCTGCAGAGAAGTGTTATGGGATGTGTTCCACTAGTTGGGCCTGGTCAAGTGGCATGCGTATGTCGTAGGTGGTGGTGAGGTGTGCGATCTTGGTGCTGTGCTTGCTGCCGTACCCCGACTGAGAGGGGGCCCTGATGGGATTTTCTTCAGTGAAGAAACTAATCTGCGGCTTTATGTGTCTCTAGGTGACTTTGTCTGCAAAGTGTGGGAAGGAGATGGCCCAATAGTTCTTCAGGTCTGTTGGGTGAATCCGCTGATACGCAGATTAGTTCGACAATGAGATAGGTCTTGATGTGCTTCATGAAGGTGTTCAGGGATGGTGCGCATGTGGGGTCTGCTGATGGCTCATTCATGGTCTTGTGGTCAAGGTGAGTTTATTTTATCTTATTTGACCCCCATTTCACACCCAATTTTCATGTTTGACCCCCATTTCATGCCCAATTTTCATGTTTGACCACCATTTCACGCCCAATAGTCATATTTGACCCCCATTTCACGGGCAATATTCATATTTGAGCCCCATTTCACACCCAATTTCCATATTTGTGCCCCATTTCATTACATTGTAATGATATTTTCACACAGACTGAACATTCATGATCATTGTTTTCCCCATACGCCCACATACGTTTCAACATTTAGGACCGAGTACACCCTGTAAATCATGATTTACGTACAGTATGTCACACTAATTGAGTAATTGTGTGCCACAATTTACACCTTCTTAAGTCAAGTGGTGAACAATTGACACACTATGGCATCTCTGTGATGAGGTGACATGCATGCCATTGTTTGACTTTAGTAGTCATTATAGTTAATTTTGAACAATGTGAAAGTTTCATTTGGGATATACTTATGCAAGAGAGTGATTTGCAGACAGGGTATATGTGTTAAGTTTGTTTATTGTCACAAACAGTTGTTGTGGTAATGTTCACGAAACATGTCTCTGTTGTAGTCAGTCACAACGTGATGTGCTCAAGTGAAGTAATTGTTTATTATCCTGTCCCTTCGGGCAATTCCGGCTGCAGTGGCTGTGGGGTGTGGTCCACCTCGGTGATCTTCCTCATCATCCTGGTCATCGTCCGGTGCTGCAGGAACTTGGATCCAGGGGGCCTTGGTGCGCACACATATGTTGTGCAATACACAACATGCTAGTATGATTTTGTTTACCATTTCAGGGCTGTACAGAAGTTTGCCACCTGTGATGTCCAGGCAACGGAAACGTGACTTCAGCACGCCAAATGTGCGCTCAACGATGCCACGTGTACGTCTATGTGCAGAATTGTACTGCCTCTGTGCCTGGGTGGTGGGATTTCGTATGGGTGTCATCATCCACGGGCAGAGAGCATATCCTTGGTCACCTGTCACAAGTAAGAGGGAGATGTGTCCATTATTCATTGTGCATACTGTGTTGGCAGTGTTGAGAGAGGCATTGTACATTTCTGATTTTTGCAGATTTAAATTTAGGTAGGCCATGTGTTGCTTCTGGCTATTTGGCAGCATCAATGCTAAGTACATTGCC
Organism: Calotriton arnoldi; assembly: GCA_963921515.1. Lineage (NCBI taxonomy): Eukaryota > Metazoa > Chordata > Amphibia > Caudata > Salamandridae > Calotriton > Calotriton arnoldi. The sequence goes on from CAWUFW010008161.1 coordinate 833,314, forward strand.
TCAGTGTTGATCCTTCAAACAGCCATTTTGCTGGTGTGTGCTGCAAGGTGGCATCCACACATCTAGCGATGGCACTAATCATCACTCCTCGCAGTCAACGCCATGTGAATGTTATCATGACATGGGCCACGCCTGGCACAAATCACATTCCGATCTGCATCTGGTGCTGACGACAGACCTGTGACACCACACAACATATGCAATTGAATGTCCGGAGCTTACACAAAGCAACTGATAGCAGACCCCTCGCTTGCAGGCTCCACTGAGGGCATTGACGGTTTGCACACGCCATCTACAGCCTCACATGTCATGACATGAACTTCATGGACTACATCCTCTGTCGCAAGCAGAGCCTCAAACTCACATTCCATACATACTCAAGGTCAATTGCACTCTGTGAATTGTTTAACGACATCTGATTGTCCGTGCACTTCACCACACTGATACGCAGGGCACACCTTAGCACACTTCTTGTAATTTGATATGTTTTGGCGTTTGCCAATACATAGTCTACACACATGTTGTGTGCACGGACACATCCACTTACTCATTGTGCAACTACATGACACACCATATTACAGATGGGACAATGAGACTTTTGTGTAGCTGAGTTGGTGATGAGATGCTACACACCACCATCAACAGCAGCACCATCAACACTGCATTTAACAGCAATGGCCAAAGATTGTTTTTCTGGACAGATTTCTCCACCTGCGCATACACATTTGCAACATTTGGCAAATCCAACATTCCACATGCATTGATACAAGCCTGGTCACTCCACAGCTCTGAGTTGACACACTGATGAGACATGGGGAGTACTTGTGCGATATTTAGTCAACCATCATGTGTCACCAGCAACATGGACAACAACATTATGTTCATCCTCACCAATACACCAACACACCAGACTGGGATGCCAGTGTGGTTAACTTTGATTTGCGACATGGATGTTGAGTAGATGGTGGGTACTGTACGCAGAGGAGCATGGTGATCTCATGCTCGTACACAATACATCAGCATGTGACACCAGTTGGTGTGCCACTGCCTTTTGCAGCCCCCCCCCCTATCGGTACCTAGGCAACGTATTTGAATCCTCATTCTTGATGGGGCAACATTCTAGTGGATTTAGTGCATGTGGTGTGTCCAGTTGGTACTTACCGACAAGCAGTGAGTTTCCATATATGTGATTCTGGAAGCGCTGGTTTATGACGCAGTGTCGGTAGATGAATGCATCGTGCACACTCCCTGGAAATTTGGCAATGACATTTGTGAACAGTCCCCGGTGATCCACTATTGCCTGCACGTTCATTGAATACGTGTGCTTTCTGTTGCGGTATATGTGTGCGCTGTCCGCAGGCGGCACAAATGATACATGTGTGCAGTCAATTGCACCCAACACCTGCGGGAATCCAGCGATGGCATAGAATCCTTGCTTGATAGCAATCTGCTCCTGCATGGTGTTGGGGAAGTGAAGGTGTTGGGGTATCAGGCTGAGTATACCATCCAAGACAGTGGGGAGGAAGCCTGAGAAGGCTGACTGTGATACTCCGCCAACTCTGGCTGTTGTTGGTTGGAATGTCCCGAGGCCAAGAAGTGCAGCACAGCAAGCAGTTTGGTCTGCGGAGGGATGTTTGTTCTCCGCTGTGTTGGTGGCGTCAGCCTGTGGGCAATGAGGGTCAGGATATGCTGGATGGATGTCCTTTTGAGCCTGTAGTGGGCTATGACATCCTCTGGCTTTAAATCAGCAAGGCAGACACGTCTGCGCAGTGCCCGCTGTCTTCTTTGTCGCTGCCTCAGTGGGGGTGGTCCTGGGGGGTTGCATTGGCGGTGGTTGTTGTTGCCTTCGTGGGACTCCAATCTGCATGATGACTACCTCCATGGCTTCTGTGGCTGTTCTGAGGGAGCTCTGGCCTAGTCTCCCTTATATATGTCCACTTATCTGCAATTTAAGTCAGGTTTGTATCAGGTGTTAAAAACTGGAGCTAACGTGTGTTAGCGCTCGTTTTTTGTAGCTACGCGGTTCGGCGATAGCATTGTTGATAGTGCGATGCTGTGTTAGCGATATTTTTCTGTGGATTTTAGTCAGGAACGCCTACTTCGCATCTCATTAGCGGTGAATATCGCTCGCATCAAGGGCGATAAAAATTCCGGGTACTATCGCGGGATACTGGCGCTAATAGGGGTTAGCGACGCATTGTTGATAGGGCGTTAGGATTATCGCCGCTTTATCGCCTAAAAGTGGCGCTAACGCGGCGATAAAGCCCTTGATAATATGCCCCATGGATTCTAAACTCTGGATAATTTGGGCCAATTTGTGATTTTTAAAAGCAATGGTTAAAGATTTTTTTGGGATAGCAGGACAAGTCACTTCTGGAGTTGACCACATATTAGCCCACCCCATTTGGTGGCACGTGTTCCTAATATAGGTGAACCATGGTAGATTGCCAGCTCCCAAAGTAGACAAGAAGTCCTTCAGTTCCTCCCTGTATGTTTCTAGCTCCGGCGTGCTCCAAAGCCGTCGCCAATGTTGAAGAGGGCGGGAGGCAATTAAATCAGCTATTGGATCTATACCCAAATCCATCCTAAGTGGAATTAGAGGTGTACTTTTGGGAAGACCCGTCAGCTGCCTAATGAAGGTGTTCTCAGTTTTTATCAAATTGCTTGGCAAACAACAACCCCAGAGTTCGGCACCATATAGCGTAGCTCCCTCGCCTGGGTTTTGTAAATTTCAACTGGGGGACCAAAAACTTTAAGGGTAGAGTTTTTGTATACTTTCAAAATTCCCCTGTTGACTGTATTAATTTAAGATCTGCTTTCTTTACTTGAGTCTCCCACTCCATTGTGTCATTTAATGTGAGTCCCAAGTAATCAAAGGTAGTCACGCGCTCTAAAGATCTACCGTCCAAACGAGGATGAGGGCAATTTCTAGTTTTAGCACCAAAGACCATAAACTTAGTCTTCTGGAGATTAATCTCCAGATCTCTTCTCTTACAGAATAGACTAAATTCATCCAGTACACGCTGCATACCCATAGGGGACTTGGATAAGAGGAGTGTGTCATCTGCAAACATTAGGGCAGGCATTTTACGATTGGCTAACCTTGGAGAATCTATATCTTTAACCAAAAGTAGGGTTTCAATTAAGCCATTTAGAAAGAGGGAGAACAGGGTCGGTGCCAAGACACAACCCTGTCTCACCCCCTTCTCGACCGGAAATGGAGCTGTCAGTTCCCCGTTCCTACCATACCTTATCCTTGCATAAGTGCCTTCGTGAAGGCGCTTCAAAAGGTGGCAAAGATAAACTGGGGCACCCATATCTAAAAGAAGGGCCCATAACTGGTCGCGCCGAACCATATCAAACGCGGACTTAAGGTCCACGAAGGTTAAATAGAGGCTGCCACCCTCCAAGATAACCGTTTTCCAAAGGATCAACTGCAACCTAAATAGTTGGTCAATAGTTGACGTTTTAGACCTAAAACCAGCTTGTAATGGTGTTAAGACTGTCATCTCATCTATCCACAGTTGCAGTCGACCCAAAAGGACACGGGCAAATATCTTCTGGGTGACATCAATTAGACTTATTGGGCGGTAGTTTGCAGGATTTAACGGGGAACCTTTTTTATAAATAGGAATTATTTCGGCCCCAGCCCAAGTTGGAGGGAGTGCCATGCCACAAATGATAGCATTAAATAGAATCTGCAAGTAGGGGGCCCAAATTGCTTGTTCATTCCTAAAAAGATCTCCAGGGATCCTATCCAACCCTGGGGCCTTGTTTGGTAGCAGTTTAGTTAAAGCCAGGGAGACCTCTGCCAATGTGCACAGAGGTAGACAGTTCTTATTGGCGTCAGTTTCATCAGGATCTGGGGCCCCACCATCCTTATCTCCAGCCATGGGCTTAGCATATAGAGCTTTAAAATGGGATCTCCAAACTTCAGCCCCCAAATTTGGTTGTATGGCCGAGTTACCTTCTGGTTTACCCGTTTTAATTAGGTTCCAAAAAGTTCTCATATCCCTAGCTTCTAATGCTTTCTTTATTGCATCCCATCTGTCTGACTCCCATTCAGCTTTCGCTACAGCAAGAGTGTTTTTATAATGCACTCTGGATACTTTAATGACGGAACTATCACCTTCCCTGATCGCCAGTAACAGAGCACTTTTGGCTGCCCTGCACACCTTGGTGTACCAGGGATTTTTAGGTTTTAAGTCAGAGCTGGCGGAACTCCTACCATTATAGAAAAATTCAGCCAAATTTGAGACCAGGTCTTGATGGTTCTTACCTATCACCCGTAGGGATACTAATGCATCATTGTTTTGTGAAGCAGTAAATGCAGTTACTAGGAATGGGATGATTTGATCGTACATAGTAGCCATTTTTTCTGATGTTTGTGCTAGTGTTGCCCAACGTACTCTTCTGCCCCCTCGGTTGCTATTAAATTCGAGGGGGATTGTTGTGGCATATCTTGGTGCTCTTTATTCTGCAGATGGTCTAGGGTTAAGACCAGAGGGTTATGGTCACTCTCGGATCTAGAATGGACTGCAAAGTTCAAAATCCTATGCCATATTTCAACATCGACTAAAATGTAGTCGATTATAGAAGCCTGTCCCAATTTTTTAAATGTATAGTTACCTGGGCTATCAGAGGGAAAACGACCATTACATGCCCTAAGCGAATGGCTAAGTATAAGGGTGTTCATTTGTAGGACAAGAGGACTCCATCCTCTTGTCGCATAAGAGTTGCATTCTGGGATTGACCAGACGGAATATCCTCGCTAGAAATAGTGGTAGCAATACCATTAAGGGGTTCAAAATGGCAGTTAAAATCTCCTCCGATTATCACTTTCGTAGACACAGGTAAGGTGGGAAGAAATGATAAAAGAGAATCAAGAGTCTGTGAGGTTGACCCATACCTCACAGGACGAGAGTAAATATTAATAATGGCCAGCTTGGGAACATTTTCTATCGTGAGGAGAATACACAAGATGTCAGGGGAGGACGTATCTATCGACTTAATAGTACATCCTAGATGAATTCCCACCCAAATACTTAATCCTCCTGAGGGTCTCCCCTTAGGCCCCTGAAAAGCTGGAATACAATAGGTTACATATCCCACCCTATGCAATTCCATTGTAGCCCACGTTTCCTGGAAGAGACATACTTCATGAGAATCTATAAATGCTCCCCAATCAGGGAGCTCCATTTTTGCAATTAGGCCTGCTACATTCCAAAAGACGATCTTAAGATTCTGCACATTTTCTGCATTACCTGTCAATATGGGCATAGGATCCCTCTCTAGTTGTAGTGCTTGTTGTTGGTGTTGGGTCACCTCCTTGGCCTGTGTCCTAGCATAGAGAGCTCCAGATACACTAAAGAGTGCACATTGAATACTAGTCCCTGGAGTATTCTCTTCATTTGTTCCTATTTGATGGTCAGTGGGAACCAATCTATCAGGGCTTAACTGCTCAGAACTCTCTTGGCTTTGTGGCATAGCTGTATGGGTGCCTATACCAAACAGGTGGTCAGGGGAAGGAATTAGTCAATCAACCAACTCTAAGGAGCTGTACCTATTACTAATAGGGATATTAAATGATGAGATGGGATCAGGACCCCAACCCCTGTTTGATACGCTTCCTACATCTAATCTTGGTTCCCATTTTTTATACACAATCCCCATTCTCTCCAACAAGGGGCTAGGGGGATAAAAATATCTCAGAGGAAGTGTCTGGATACCACGGCTCATCCCTGACTGGCACCATTCTAAAATGTGCTCTACCACCCTACTGTCTCTAAAATTAATCACAACACAATCTCCCTTAATATCTTTCTGTCTCTGCCCCACCCAACTAACCCTACGTGCGAATAACATTTCGCCATGTAACTGGTGAGGAATGGGTCTATTTTTATTTAACCAATGAATGGCTTTGTTTTTTAATTCAGGGTAGGTCTCCACACATCCTAAATCTAGCTCTGGAACCCCTGATAGTACAACAACATATGGGGTGGAAGCTGGAGGCAAATCTATGCATGGCAAAGATGAATTAGTTTGCCTCCGATTAGGGTACGAAGACTCCCCTTCATTATTCCCTTTGGAGTTTTTAGAAGCGTGATGCTGCATTGTTGGACCCTCAGTGGATGTCACCGCCCTAGTGTCTTGTGATTTTGCTATAGTGTTAGTCATCCTCTGGAGGGATAAAGCAGGACCCTGACAGTTTTGGGATGGGAGGATGGGCTCCACCGGAGCTGGTGAATGTGCAGATGATACTAGTGGAGTTTGGCCTTCAAGGGAAGGAGGCACAGTTAATACAGGTAGTGTTTCAGAATTTGGTAGGGTTTGGGTTGTTCTAACCGAGACCAGGGTATTTGTTGGTTGAGTAGCAAGCCAAATAGCCTCAATTTTACTACCCCAAGACGTAACCAGAGAAAGTAGCTTATTAATGCAAATCATTGTGGATTCGAGCTCATGTTTAATGAGCAGCTCGAAGTGGGTTTTGAATTCTTCTACCAAGTTTGAAGCCCAAGTCGGTGGCTCCATGGGTTTATTACTTCTGTCACTGTGTGTATTAACATTTGATGATAAGTTAAGCGCCACCTCTGGTAGTTGATTCCCTTGTTTCCCTCCCCTTTGATTTTTGTATTTTCGATAGGGTCCCTTTCTTTTGCCCCCCCCATGGGTGTTTTACTAGGGGTCTCCATAGCTGTATTTGCCTGTGCGAGTGATGTATCCAAGGAGAGCAAAGAGTCTAGTTGAAGTGGGGGATTTGGAACTACTGACTCCGTAATAACTGTAAGCCTGGGTAAAATCGGTGTAAGGGAGAGGCGTCTCTCAGTGCGTTCGATCTCACTAGAGACGACACCTATTGCTTGCTGTAGCATTTTGTCGATTGCTGTGGATTTAGGTGTCGACGGGCGGGCAAGAGTTTTCTGTCTGGTTATTGGCTTCGTGAACGGGGCCTTATCCTTTCCCATAGCAATTTACGTTGGGGGAGTACCCTAAGTCTAGTTATAAATAAACAATCAAATAAGTAGGATAAACAAACAAACAAAGTCCACAATATGCTAAAAGAGTTTGAACTTGCAATTGGTATAAATAGCTCCCGAGAGACCGGAAAACCCACCAAAAGACAATACGCTTAATTAATACATATGTTTCCACAGAAGCAATCGACTTACATAAAACAAATTTTCAGGGGAGTGGCCCAACCCAACCTCGGTCAGTCTCGGACGGTCTCAGACGGGCCCGCCCTTGGCCCGGGCTTCGCCCGGCACGTCCCGCGCTGCGGGGGTAGAGGCTGCGCTTTATGCGCACAGCTGGTCAGGTGCCTCCCCCTCGTTAGCAAGACCCGGTACACCTGGGCGGGATCGCGTTGCACCCTGGATGTTGTGGTCCTCCACAGGGTGAAAGAAAGAAGAAATGGTCCTGCTGATGCAGGAATGACCCAGGGAAGCAGCAGCAGCTCAACGCCCAGGTCGTGAAACAAAGAGGAATCAAGGGCGGCGTCAGCGAAGGTCAAGGGAGCAGCTACGGGACCCACACTGCGGGGGGAGAGGCTGCGCTTTATGCACACAGCTGGTCAGGTACCTCCCCCTCGTTAGCAAGACCCGGTACACCTGGGCGGGATCGCGTTGCACCCTGGATGTTGTGGTCCTCCAAAGGGTGAAAGAAAGAAGAAATGGTCCTGCTGATGCAGGAATGACCCAGGGAAGCAGCAGCAGCTCAACGCCCAGGTCGTGAAACAAAGAGGAATCAAGGGCGGCGTCAGCGAAGGTCAAGGGAGCAGCTACGAGACCCACACTGCGGGGGAGAGGCTGCGCTTATGTGCACAGCTGGTCAGGTGCCTCCCCCTCGTTAGCAAGACCCGGTACACCTGGGCGGGATCGCGTTGCACCCTGGATGTTGTGGTCCTCCACAGGGTGAAAGAAAGAAGAAATGGTCCTGCTGATGCAGGAATGACCCAGGGAAGCAGCAGCAGCTCAACGCCCACGTCGTGAAACAAAGAGGAATCAAGGGCGGCGTCAGCGAAGGTCAAGGGAGCAGCTACGGGACCCACACTGCGGGGGAGAGGCTGCGCTTTATGCGCACAGCTGGTCAGGCGCCTCCCCTCGTTAGCAAGACCCGGTACACCTGGGCGGGATCGCGTTGCACCCTGGATGTTGTGGTCCTCCACAGGGTGAAAGAAAGAAGAAATGGTCCTGCTGATGCAGGAATGACCCAGGGAAGCAGCAGCAGCTCAACGCCCAGGTCGTGAAACAAAGAGGAATCAAGGGCGGCGTCAGCGAAGGTCAAGGGAGCAGCTATACAAAATGATGCTAGTTAAGCAAGGAACAGAAGTAGATGAGATGTTTTCACTAATGACTGAAAATGAATTGCCCGAAGAGTTGAGAGCCACAGTCAATCCAGAGGTGTGGGATTTTACAGGAAAATATATTGGGCTGATGTCAAATGTAGACCCAGTTAAAGTGACAGTGAAAGAAGGTGCAGTTTATCCAAACACACGACAGTACAAGATGAGTCCAGAAGTGAAAGCAGGAATTACTCCAGAAATCGATCGAATGGTTAAACAAGGCATTTTAAAAGAAATAATGGGTAGTCCTTGCAATTCGCCAATAATAGGACTGAAAAAGCCTAGCGGAAAATACAGGATAGTACAGGATTTGAGAAAGATTAACAAAATTGTAGTACCATGTTGCCCAATAGTGCCAAATCCAGCAGTGATCCTTTATCAGATACCTTGGAATGCAGGTAGGTTTACAGTAATTGATTTGTGCCAAGCATTCTTTTCTGTTCCTTTGCACCCAGACAGCCAGTATCTTTTCGCCTTTAAGTTTGAGGATCGTATCTTCGCATGGTGCCGAGTTCCTCAAGGGTACACAGAGAGTCCCACAATTTTTAACCAAATTCTGAAAAAGTATTTAGAGTCATTAGTTATGCCTGGAAATTCAGTTCTGGTTCAGTACATTGATGACCTACTGGTGGCATCGAAAACACGAGAAGATTGTGTCACTGACACAATTGCATTACTGAACCATTTGGCTGAAGGAGGACACAAGGGGGTCGATTCCGATTCGGGCCGGAAATTTCTCCGACCGAGCCGGACCCGGAGAGATTTCCGACCGAATCGGACCCGTGCAGTCCGACCGAACGAGTACGATGCGGCCGTATGTTATCGGACACGAGTCGGTCGGACTCCCATTGAAGTCAATGGGAGCCGGTCGTACAACGCGTGTGCGGGCTCCCATTGACTCAATGGGTGCGAGGCGGACAAGGGCGCTCCCTACAGCGAGTACGCCGCGAAGCGCTCGCGGCGTACACGCACAGGTAGGGGGACCCTTGGGTCCCCCTGTGTGCGCCTCGCACGGGTACGCGTACAGGGGGTCCGACACGGACCCCCAAAGTACGGCTCCGACAGCTCCTACGAGCCGGAGTGCGCGGCTCGGTCGGACTGCTCGCGGCGCGCATCGTACTTACCCGGCCGGGAAACGTCTCCATTGCGCGGTGCGAATCGGGTCCGACCGAGTCGGTCGGAGCGGTTCGAGTCCGAGCGAGTCGGTCGGAGTTGTCGGGACGCCCGGACGAGTCGGTCGGGGAATTCGCATCGTACTCGCTCGGCCGGACCCGCGTACGGTTCGGTCGGGAAACAGGCTTTCGCATGGCTTTTTTCCCGACCGAATGGTATTGGGTGCGCCTCCGACCGAGATCGGAATCGGCCCCAAGGTGTCTCCAGAAAAATTACAGTTCTGTCAACAAGAAGTTAGATATTTAGGGCATAAAATAGAAAGAGGAGTTAGAAAAGTGACACCGGAAAGAATAAAAATAATCAAAGAGATGCAACTACCTCAGACACAAAGAGAGAGATGAGAATGTTCCTGGGAGTGGTTGGGTACTGTAGGCAGTGGATTAACAGTTTTTCCATGCTAGCAAAACCATTGATACAATTGACCCGAAAAAGAGCAAAAGATCCAATTGATTGGAATGATGAATGTTTGGAGGCCTTTGTGAAATTGCGGAATTGTTTGTGTGAGGCTCCTGCCTTGGGCATGCCTGATTATTCAAAAGAATTTGCGTTGTTTTGCTGTGAGAGAGAAAATTGTGCACTTTCAGTCTTAACACAGAGACATGGACTGAGCCGACGTCTAGTGGCGTATTTTTCTGCCACATTGGATCCAGTGGCTTCAGCCTTACCTGGCTGCTTAAAAGCAGTAGCTGCTACTTGTATGAGTCTGGAGCAAAGTGAGTCCATAGTGATGGGACATTCTGTAAAAGTTTATGTTCCACACTCAGTTGAGATTCTTTTGACAAGAACTAGGACACAACATCTCACTCCTAGTCGATTGACTAAGTATGAAAGAGTGATTTTGGGAGCGGAAAATGTGACAGTGATAAGATGTACGATCATGAACCCTGCCACACTATTGCCAGATCCATGCAATGAGGAAGTAAGAGATGAAATTGATCATGATTGTTTGGATGTGACTGAATTGTGTACTAAGCCCCGTCCTGACATTAAAGAAACCCCATTAAAAGAAGCTGATCATGAGATATTTGTGGATGGGTCTTGTCTAAGAAATGAAGGAGGAGGATTAAGTGCTGCTTATGCTGTATGTAAAATATCAGGGGTAATTGAAGCATCCTGTTTACCGGGAGTCAAATCTGCACACGTAGCCGAATTGGTGGCCTTAACAAAGGCATGCAAAAATGGGAAAAATTGGAGAATAACCATATTTACGGACAGTCAATATGGTTTCGGGGTTGTGCATGATTTTGGCCAACTCTGGATGCAGGGTCGATTTCTGACTTCTTCAGGATCTCCTATTAGAAACAGTAAAAATTTGAAAGATATGCTGGAAGCATTACAATTGCCAAAAGAAGTAGCAGTTGTTAAATGCGCTGCACATCAGTCAGGAAATGACTATGTGGCAGCCGGCAATAGATTTGCTGACCAAATTGCTCGATACTGTGCAAGAAATACAATGGCCATAAACAGAAAAATTGAAACGGGTGAAACCAGCTGCCAACTTATGTTTTTCTCAATTCCAGAAACATGGGATGAGATTAGACAGTTGCAGGAAGAAGTTGAGGAAACAGATAAAGAAATTATTTGGATAAAATCAGCTTGTACAAAAAGATCAGAAGATGAAGTATGGGTGTATTTAGATGGAAGACCAGTCATGTCAGATTGTTTGCTCTCTAAAATGGCAAGAGTAGATCATGGAGCAACACACATAGGGAGAGATTCAATGATCAGATTATTCAGACCGAGTTGGTACAATCCGAAATTCAGGGTAGTCGCAGACAGCCTTTGCCAAAGATGCTTAACCTGTCAGCAGCAAAATCCAGTTAGGAAGACAGTGGTAAGCTGGGGAAAGATTGGAAAGGCAGAAGGACCCTTCACCAGGTTGCTGATAGATTTCATTGAGTTGCCTCCTAGCAATGGATTAAAGTATGTACTTGTCATAGTGTGCCTGTTCTCAAGATGGGTAGAAGTATATCCCACTCGAAGAAATGACAGTCTTACAGTTGCTAAATTACTGTTGAGGGAGTTGATTCCTCGTTTTGGTTTTCCAGTCACTTTGGAATCAGATAGAGAAACTAATTTTAATAATGAGATAATTAGATTAATCTGTGCTGCATTTAACATTGAACAAAAACAGCACTGTGCTTATCGTCCAGAGGCTTCTGGAATAGTTGAACAGCTAAATGGCACAATCAAGTCAAGACTATGGAAAGTGTGTGCATCCACGATGCTGAAATGGCCAGATGCATTGCCTCTTCTATTGATGGGTCTCAGAAGTATTCCAGACAGAAAAACAGGAATGAGCCCACATGAGGTTCTCATGGGAAGGGCAATGAGACAAGCATTTATTCCTGGAAATAAATTAATGACTATAACTGATGATCTGGTATTGGACTATTGCAAAGGATTGGCTGAAATGGTGCGTTCTGTCTCTCACCAGGTTGGAGAAGACACAGTTGAAAGACAGCCAGACCAAGCACATGATTTGAATCCTGGAGATTGGGTGTTAGAGAAGAAACACGCAAGGAAGTCGTGTCTAGCACCAAGGTGGGATAAAGCACGTCAAGTCATACTAGTCACTACCACGGCAGTGAAGTGTGCAGGTTTGCCCAACTGGATTCATGTTAGTCATACCAGAAGAGTTCCGAGTCCATCAGAACAACAAGAGCAACCACTGACTGAACAGGCTGAAACGTCAGAAGTTGAAAGCTGTGAAATTGAAGAATCTAGAGTGATAGATTCTAAAAGACAACTATATGACGAACAGCCAAGTACAAGTCAGGAAGAGTGGATACCAGTAATTGAAATACCTGATGATGCTGTCGAAACAAGAAGAATAACAAAAGTGAAAAGACAGGAAGGTAGACAGGAAGAGACAGGGGAAGAAGAACACACTCAGGTAGAAATAAATAAAGACATTCAGAAACCTGAGGAGGGAGAGGCAGAATTAGAAGAACAAGTTCAGGCATAAGAAGAACAATCTGAAATAAGACCTGAACAGGATCAGGTAGATCTAGAAGAACAAGTTCAGGCAGAAGAAGAAGAACAAATTATAATAAGACCTGAATAGGTGCAAGTAGAGGAAGGTCCAAACACAGCAAATAGAGAACAAGAACAGATTGTGCCTAGATTAAGTGAAAATAAAAGAACTCTAGAAGGAGATAAGGAAGGTGAAAGTGCAGTTCAGGTCAAAAGAGTTAGAAAGGGAGATAATTGGCCAGAAGGAGTGAAGAAATTAAGGTATTATTTGAGAAAATCAGAAAAGAAACCAGAACAAGTAAATGAAGTTACGAGTTAAACGCAATCTAAACAAACCTTAGTAAAACTTACACGAAGAAGCCCAAGATTGAGAAATTTAAATAGAAAATACAAGGCCCCTAAGTGGACCTACGTTATACTTGAAGAATTTGAAAACTTAGATTTAAGTGAAGAAACAGAAAGGGTTCATGTTGCACAGATTGATGAAAGCAAATTGAGACCTCCTTAAAATAAAAATAAAAATTAAACAGACAAAGAAAGAAAAGAGAGAAGAAATTTTCTCAAGTTAAAATGGCAGAAGTTGAAGTCACAGAAAGACCAAAACGAGGTTTAAAAAGAAAATGTTTTAGATTTTGTTTTTGTAGTATTTTATTGGTAGTATTAGTATGGTTGTTCCTAACAGTAGGAGTACCTTTGCTAATGGAAACAAGTGACAAGAATAATACAATTACTAATGAAAAGGTAGATAGAATAAAGGGAACTAAAATAGAAATAGGGGTAGAAGATGAGGCAAATTATCATAATGAATCAGACTATGAATCATCTTCAAATGTGTTTACTAAATTGCTATTTCAGTACATTAATACAATGGAGATTAGTAATTGTTATGTTTGTATGAAGTTACCCTCATCAGTGTCAGAGGGGGTGACGTATCACCATATACCTTTAACATATGGAATATCATGTAGTGTATTATCAAGTTTATTTTATATAACAGGGAAACTTCAGTATTTTTATTCAAACCTAGATGTAGTATTTTCAGAGTTACCTATAAGAAAGAATATGAATCCAGTAGTTAGCAGTAAAAATGCGCAGTTTATGGGTGAATTTTTCTTAACTATGAGTTCAATAGATCTAGTTCAAGCACATAAGGATAACTTAACATGTATATTACGAGAAGAAGAAAAAGAGTTTTTGAATTTAGTAGAAGAAAGGAAACAGGATTTAACAAAGAAAGCTGCTGAACAGAAGTCCTATGTACCTCCATAAGCTGAGAAAGAGGAAATATATGCAAATGGCAAAGCTCATGCTGCGATGTCCCTGGATTTTGTGAAAAAGGGAAAATTCTGCCTCCATAGATTAAAGACAGATTACAATAATAACTGCATTGGTTCCAGTGAGTGTGAACACAACTTCCTAATTTTAGGAGGGTGGGGACTAAAAGGGGGAACTGATCCTGTATTTCCAGGAGTCTATTATATTTGCGGGAACAATGCCTATTATAGGTTACCTGCAAGATGGTACGGGAGCCGTTATTTTGGAATAGTTTTCCCGAAAATATACCATGTGGACAGAATCAATGGAAAATCTAATGAACTAACACGTAGAAGAAGAGCTAGTTTTTCTGAAATAGTAGGGGATATATTTAGAGCATTGATACCCTCAGTTGGAGTCATCCTTAATTCACGGAAAATTTGTAAATTATCAACCATAGTTGATCGTCTTTCTACAGACACTGTAGGAGGATTCTTAATGATTAACACAGAGATGGTTGCAATCAGGTCTATGGTTTTACAAAACCGTCTTGCTCTTGATATATTATTAGCAAAAGAGGGTGGAGTCTGTGGTATGTTGAAAATTCAACATTGCTGCACTTATATTCCGGACAAGAGCAAAGAAATTAAAGGGTATATTGGAAACATTACAAGAATGCATAATGACGACCCAACTGGAGGTTGATAGTGTATGGGGAAAACTAACAAAGAGTATAACATCAATAGGGAAATGGTTTGCTGATTTTGGGAAAAGTTTTCTAGGTCAAATAATATTACCATTAGCTGTGATAATGACAATAGTAATGATATTAATGATTACATATAAATGTTGTAGAAATAAAGGGAAAGGAAGAATACATCTAGAAAGAGAGGGGAAAGAAACGAAAGAGAGACTATGAGGAGATACAACTGGGAGAAATGAAAGGAAAAATATATAAAAAGATGAAAGATTTAAAAGGAAAAGAATTAACAAATGGAAAACTGAGAAAAGAAATAGAAAATTGAGATGTGCTAAAGTTGGCATCCGGGATGGGATGGGTAAGTTTGTGATGGCTTAAAATGCCATCAGAGAGGGGATTGATGGAGCAAGGACTCGTAAAGAAATAGACTTGCTTGAAAGTAATCCTCTCATTTAACCCGCTAACGAATTACTAACAATGTCTTGTAAATAATAACACGCACCACAGAAAACACGCGGGTTAGCGAAGCTTGCATATGTGTGTACTAATGTAAATAACAATGAAAACGGACTAATACGGCTTTAACGGGAAATATTTACCGCGCATGCGTCAACTGCATCACGCAGTATGACGAGGTAACGCTTGGAGGGAAATTCTAGCGCATGTGCAGAAGGCATTAAAATGGAGTCTTTAAGACTCACGTGCATGGCATCTGCTTAGCCGGAATGAAAAACAGCTATTTTACTAATGCTAATGCGGGGAAAGTATTAATAAGTAAAGGGGGTTAGAGTAGAGATGGGTGGTATACAGTGTGATCATTTATTTTGTGAAATTAATATTTCTTCTTTTGACTTTATTATTAGTGCGCATTTGGGCCTTTCACGTCTATCTGAATTGAGCCGACTGGTTCAAGTCTGCGCATGCCTACATGAGAGTTAACCCGAAAGGATGACCAAGCTTTTGACAGCCGTCCAAGGAGAATGATGTGCCCTGAGAACAGAGGGTGAAGAGTTCAGCCAAGAAGACTCTTATTCATGATTTTGAAATAAATGTAACTAATAAAGTTTGGATATCTATGGGAACGAAAGAAATGAATAAAGTTTAAGGGGATGGGTTTTGCGAACAATGGTTTAATGAAGTAAAATGATATGCAAGCATGGTGTGATGATCATCCCCCTTGCCTGACCAATTAGATTTTGTATTTTTGCGATATTGAAACTTTAGTGGGTGGTACATGATGAACGAAAGGTATAATTGAGGTAGCTTTAGTTAGTTAGCTAGCTAAGCGGAGACGTCGATGCTGGAAGTCGAGAGCTCGGGATGCTGTCAGTGCTGTGGGAGGTGCTGATGCTGTGAGATGCTGATGAAGAAACCGAATGCAGAACCTTCTATCCTAATTTAATTGGGTTAGATAAGAAGATTGTGGAAGAATCTCGAGGAGGAAGAGAGTGCCAGAGAGGGGTGCTACACAGTCGTCGGTATTTAGAGAGGTTAAGTATCCTGTCCTGATTCCTGTCCTGAAGTATTTGTCTCCTGATCTATCCCGGGGGACCCTTACCAGCCCTTTGGCCAGGGGGTTGGTCTTCACACCATCCTTGGTAATTATTATTTCATGTTACTTGTAGATGTTCTTCTCTCTTTGTCCTCTCCTTTCTGAGCATAGTTATTGTATGAGTCTGAAGTATTTTTGCTTAATGATTATTTGATTGAATTTACACTCTTACGAATGAGGGTGTTTGTACTGAAATTTTGAGATGGTTCACATTCATTCAATTTAGATAAAGATTTTAAAACTTCCAGAGTCTGTGGTTATTTTACTTTAATTAAAGAACATTTAAGAGTTATGTTAATTATCACCATCAATTAGTTCAACTAATGGTCTATCGACCAGAGGATAGAACTTTTTGATCAGTGGAAGGTTAGTTAGGAATAAGAAATAACTAATCCTGAAATATGAAAATTATAAACTAAACCCCAGCGGTCTACTTGATTCAGAGTGTGTTGTGTTTATGGGCCCAGGTGAGTATATGGTAGCGGAGAATCTGTTGTTAGTATACCGCTGGATCAGTTGCATGAGAACACCCATGCACCACCCATGGTACGTCCCCTTGGTGCTAAGTAATACAAAGCAGCACTATGCGCTGCTTTGCGTTACATTCAGGTTATTTCCAGCGCTAAACAAGTTTAGACAAAAAGATTTTGCGCCGATTTGCATCACTTTTGTGATGCAAACAAGGTGTAAATTATTAGTAAATCTGACCCTAAGCGTGCTGGCATGAAAGTGGCCCATGTGCTGTACCTGCCATGGTGGTGCATCCCTGAATTTGCTGCAAATAGTCAAACAGAAGGTAGTATGAGAAAATATGGTAGCATTAAGGTATCATTAGAGAAGAACAGCTTGAGACAGAGAAACGTATTCCATTTCATGTACTGAGACTAAGCTTGGGTGGAGTTCGCGTAGTTCCGCGTAGCGGAACTCCGTGAGGTGACAACATAACTCTGCCAAGCTAATCCGAGTTCCGCGAGCGGCGGAGTGGGTTACCTCGCGACGTTCGCACTGATTTTTAGTGCTGCGTGTATGTCACACACTGTACAATCAGCACAAATTGCATCTCTCACAGTGCAAGAGGGCGCTGTTTCTTTCTGCTGCTCTAGTAGAAGTTCCACTTGAGCAGCAGCTTCCTAAACGTGAACGGAAGGTTTCTCAACACGAGCGGTAGCGACCATTCACGACCACCCGCGTTGAGAAATCTCGCAGGGAAGTGGTCTAGTGTTGGATTTTCCTTGCTTGCACTCACCAACTTACCGTTGGCGAGCGCAAACGAGGAAAAAACTCTGCTCCGCTGCGCAGAGTGGAGGTTTTGGAACTCCGCGAGCTCCGTGGAGCTCGGAGTGCAAAAAACTCAGTGAACGGAGCAGAGTTCGCAGCACAGGATTAACTGAGACTACTCCATAATGTACCTGTGGGCCACTGTCTACTGTTGGCCTTTGAAGGCAGTTCATAGGAAGTGAGAAATGAAGATGTCAAACGTATAAAACACAAAGTGCAACAATAATTGCTTACATTGGACACGAGCACAGATCAAAAACCTGACTGTATTTCGAGCAGTGGCAGCCATCTGATGTGTGTCTGGATGATCCAAGGGAATAGTGACAAAATGACCTGAGTAAGACCTTTAGAGATAGTGACTAAGATACGGCAAAGGGGTTCAGAGCATATGTATAAAGAAATTCCTGCTTCTAGTATGTACAGCCCAACTATTTACACTAAATTAAACTTATCTAAGACCTAAATGTGTGCATATATATTGGCCTGTAGCTACTGCCCTAAATGTGGGTCACACAGTACCAATACATATGTATATATGTGTGTGTGTGTGTGTGTGTGATCAAGCTCCCTGTGAGGAGTGAAACGCGTCATGGCAGGCATTATGCCTGTTTAATTTTGTGAGGACTTTTTATTAAATAAATTTCCACTGCTTCATCCACTTACATTGTGTGGATTCTTCAAGTTCATTGGGAGTGCCTGAGGTCCGTGCCTGAAGATTCTGTCAGATCGAGTGGCAGACAGGAGTTTTCGAGTGATATATATATATACACATATACTAGATATATTAGCTTAAAATGTTTAGATCTGACTTTGTATGTAAGAGTATATATTTATATATGTATATTAAAATATAGAACAATACATAGATACAAAGTCAGATTTAAAAATTTAAGTAAACAACTCTGCTTTGCAATGAAAGGTGATTGGACAAATTAATGTGCGTGGCAAAGTGCAGTGTATGTTCGTTTTCTCTGTGTTGCCTCCTGATACATTCTGCATCTGGGATGGGGGGGGCACAAAGCGGGAGGGCGTTGGGAGTGGAAGGACAAATAGAGGTGGAGCAGGGGCTCCATCTGCCTCCCCTCTAGAGACGCCACAATAGGTGCAGGATTTCAGTGTTTTGACAATGTAGCAGCATGCTTTTTGGAGCTGAAATGTTGTTAGTTATTAAGTCATGAAAACGTATAGCGCACACTTGTATTCATAGCTTTTTGTAATTGGTCTCCAGGTGTGGAAATGCGATAACAACGACTCTGCCGCCTTCAAACATATGCCCTCAGGTGTTTTATTCTGAAATGGCATAGGGTGCAATTGTTATTCACCGTCATTTTACTTACACCTCTTTCTTCAGGCATCTGAAATCCAACTCATGCCAAGGTCTATAATACATAAGGGCTTGAGCAAGTCGTTGTAAAATAAAGCTTTCTTATAAACTGACGTGATGCCCTGCTGTCGCCTTTGTTCAAAACATTGTATGTGGGAAGTGAAACTGAGAAACTTTAAAAGCAGTCATATAGACAAAACAACTGCCTTCACACAACCATAAAATAAAGTATGATATAAAAGAAGAAAACAATCTAAAATATTTTGTGGGAGATAAACTACAGAGCATTCAACTTTTTATGAAGATCAAATATACAAAATCACTGACTCACAGTTGTCTTCTGACTGGAGTGACCCTAAATAAAGCAAGCATCCTTCAGGGCCTAATTAGTGTTGTTAATTAAATTCCACATATTTGTGTATTATTGTGATGATGTGTCCCTTTTCTGTAACTATTTGTATAATTATAATTTAAATTTTTTAATTTTAAAATCGAATAAAGTAACTAAAGGTGATATTTATCACTCGCTAAATGAAGTATCCCCGTGGTTTGGTTATTTATCACGTGCATTAAATACCACCTATACTCGTAATCAGTGCCAGACTGCTGCAGCCAAAGCCACCACCGCACATGCCACCCTTAAGTCAGCCGTTTGCTTATCTGTCAGTCTGAGGGAGAAGGCATTGGCAAACCCAATAGGTCTTGACTCTAAAAGGCCAGGCTCGTGATTTTGCCAGTGTTTGTTGGCATTCACAGTAGTGTACATGAATCAAGACGAATGTGCACACATGGCTGGCAATCTTGGATTTTCTATTAAAGGAAACATATTCCAAGACGGACGTAGATGCACACACAGGCATCCTGATTCATGGCAGTTAGCTGTAATTTACCATTTCTAAAAGAAAACACAACTCACGGATAGCAGATAGAAGTCTAATATGCATGAAGCAAAATAGCTAATAAACATTAAAAATTAAAGCAAGGCAATGGCCCTTTCAATGGACCAGAGTTTTGTCCTTGCACAGTTGGAGCATGTAATGCAAAAATCCATACATTTTCTGATATTTTTTATACAGTTTCTGTCAATGCAAGTTAATGGAAGTGTGAACATGTGACAAAATAGAAACTTGTAAATAACTACTAATGAGCCATGCCCAGAACGTCTCGTGAGAAGGAATGCAAGAAGTAATTGACAGAGATGTACAGGAGGTGACTCTGCTTTCTGAAATCCTCACTTTGTTGTGTCAACTTGGAGAGGATGGCAAAGCTTTGCTAGCTCGGTTCAGCAGAAATAAGCAATGCACAACATGAGGTTTCAGAACTATAGTTCATTAAAAAAAAAGGGCCTAATTTACGAGGCCCCTAGTGTCATTTTTGTGACATGGAGCGTCACTTTTTTGACGCTCCGGTGGCGCAATATGTCACAGCATATTTGCAAGGCCATGCAAAGTCACTTTGTGTGGCTTTTCATGGCATTGTAAATATGTGCCCCTTTCACGCAGAACACTGTATGAAAGGGGCGTTCCATTGGGTGTTGCTGTGGGTGTTCCCATGCAACACCCATGGAATCTGAAGCACTCCCAGATTTACGATGAATCGCAAACCTGCTAATGCATCAGATTCTAACACCACCCAAGGCGTGGCCTTAGGGAGGCGCAACAAAGAGAAAAATCCATTCTGCAGCACACATAGAAAGAGGAAAACATCTCTCGTGATTGTTTTTGTGCAGGAAAGTATCCCTTCCTGCACAAAAAGAATCACCCTACTATGCAGGCACCCTTGCACCATGGCACAAGGGTGCCTGCATTGCTGCATGGCGGCCCATTGTGCTCCAGCACAGGGGGAAAAGACAGGAATGCTACACATCTCTTAGATACGGAGCATTCCTGCCCTTTTCTTTTAACGCAGGGCAGCGCAACAAGATTCTGTGTGACGCTGCCCTGCGCCAAAACCTCGTAAATGAGGCCAAAAGTGTGTAACAATACTAAGGGCCTAATTACGAGTTTAGTAGTCCATAGTACCACCAAACTCGCGGTGGAGGTAAATTGGCGGTTGGGGACCGCCGCACCAGTGGTCCAACCGCCAAATTACGAGTACATCGGTCGGACCAAAAGAGAACCGTCGCAGCCGCCAGGCTGCACCGCTAAACACGTAATCAGGCCCTACGGCATTAGTTGTCTTTACACAGGCACAAAAACGACATTGCAATTGATTAATAAAATGTAACTGTGCTTGTTAACGCATACACGAGTATTAGTATTTCATAAAAAACACAAAAGCATTAAGACACAAATGTACCAAAATTCACTTTCTCATGCCCCCCACTTTTGCTGGGAGGCAAAGTCTATACAACAATTCAATGGAGGATAGGTGTAATATTTCATTTTTTATTTCTTCATCATCAACGTCTTCATCATACTCAAAAGTACTCGATGGATAAGCATTGACAATGCCTTTATTACTGCACGCATATAAGATTATACACATAATCTATTTGATCAAAACTTATGATGTGACTACTATTTTTTGCAGTTGTTCACACTATGCTTCATACGGTCTATCTGTTCGTGTTTACTAAGTGAGGTGTTAGGGAGGAGTACACAACACTTAGATATTAGCATTGAGCAGAACTCCTCTTTGGCTGCCAGGAGATAATCTAAAGCCATTCTATTTGGTAAGATCATGATTTCCTGGCATGTAACTGATTTGTAATCAACCCTAATGAAATGGTCATTGCATTGGCTACTTCTTCCAGTATATCACCATTGTGTCTAGTCTACTGGCCTGCCCTGCATTGTAGTTGGCAAATAGAATGGGTGAAAATATGTTTGTTTCAGAAATCTTGGATGGCCCCATCTTCTTCCTAGAGGGTGAACAGCAGAATGTCTTATAGCGGCGCCAACATATCCAGAGTAACAGAACCCCAGCACACTCTTGTTGCAGCTAGGGATAGGTAGACTAAATGAGCATATCTTTCTTGATGGCTTCAATTGTGAAACACCATAACATTGGAAGGTGGCAATCATAAGGCGGTGACTTGAAAAGTATAGTCTCGTCATCAGTGTCACGGTCACTCCAGCCCACAAATAAAAGAAATTACAAAAATAATATTAACAGGAAAAAAACATTGTTAAAAATATATAGAAATGACATATATAATATAATTAATATAAAAATTGAATTTTAAATAAAAATATCTTTTTCTCAAAATAATGTAAACATTTAAAAAACTAAATAAAGAAAAAATAAAAACAATCAAAATTGAACAACAATCGCAAAAAAATAATTTAACTCCAATTTTTTAAAAATAGGCAACATGTTACGCCTTGCACACATTACATATACTATTCTCCCTCCAACATACACAAAAGCAGGCAAAACGCTGACCTTCAGAAAAGTTACATTTACTATTCCCACTCCATTATAACCAACAGTAAAGAAAATGTTGGACTTCGTATAGGTTAGATTTACTATTCCCACTCCAATTTAAGCAACAGTAGGGAAAGTGTTGGACTTCAGAAGGGCTAGATTTAATATTCCCAATCCATTCCAAGCAATAACAGGGGAACTGCTTGAGATCAGATGGATTATATATACCATCCCAACTTATTAAAGCATTTTTTAAATAAAAAACTACATGCTATATAAATGTATAAAAAAATAAAAATTTAAGTTAACAAATAAATTAAATATTTACATTAATTAAAATAAAATTCACTTCCCTCCCAACTACCTGAAAAACCCACCACATACACCAAAAAAGATAAATAAAACAAATTAAAATACTAAAGCAAATAAAGTTAAAAACAACAATAAATATAAAAACATACATTATATTTTATAAATATTAATAATAAATAAACTTACCAAGAAATGAATAAATATTTCAAAGAAAAAAATAATAATAATGTCGATCATAAATAATGCATTAAAACATTTCATAAATAATTATTTATTAAACATTTAAATAACATAATAAAAAAAATATAACATAAATATCTTTCCACCCTATTTCCCTTCAAACCCCACAACCTGTTATTTAAATATAAATTACAAATTAAACTACAAAAATTTAAATACATGTTGAAGTTAACTAACTAAACTTAAATACATAAAACAACAATTAGTCATTTGACATGATCAATAATCAGGATAGAAGTTCTGCTTATCTTGATGGAATACACTCAGTCAGATCTGGTACGTTACATGTGACACAGCATTTGAGCAATCTCTTTTCCAGAGCTGCAGTTGACAATAAGCAAATTAGTATCCTCCCATTCCAGAGCCTCTTCTGCTGCCCCTCCTTGCTCTTCCGTCCCCTGTCTTCCCCTCACATACCCTTCCCTTGACCCTTTGAGGGGCTCCCCATCCTCTCCCTTTCACATTTTGCTGCATGTCCTGCACCTAAAATACAGACGTTTTGATTTAATATTCTCCTTCTTATGTTCCTGTGAAGCCACTCAGTGGTTTGTGATGGGCACAGACAATGCCAATTTCTTAGCTTGCCACCAAAATATATAGTGATAGGCTGATTCCTCACATTTGTCAAGAATCCCTGCACAATAGCAGCACTTACAGCTTCCAGAGCCACCTCCCCCTGATGGGCAATGGCTGAATATGTCTCAGGCACATCCTTAAACCTGTCTAGATATCTGCGGATGACATCCTCATTCTGTATGCATTTCAAAAAATGGAGTTTTGAGTGCCCTATCATTTCTGGAGTCCTGTTTTCGACCATGTCGACTTTTGAACCAATCAATCTCTAATTTCACTTGGTACAACCAACTGCAAAAATGTCACATCCATCCAATTTGGCCTGTACACTTCAAAAACAATCTGCAATTCTTCACAGGACTGGCTTGGGTTTTTCTAATGATACAGAACTGTTTCATAATACTCATTAAGTCAGAGGGGGTCTAAGGGACATGGACAGTAATTCTGCCCCTGCCTGTGAGATAGTCCATAAATGGGAGAAGGTTATATGGGGCAGATTGGGTTGAGTTCTTCATAGTTGGTGCAGCTAGAATGAGGATTGGAAGCCCGCAGTTTTTCTTAGGCTTTCTCTCGTAATTGTGGACTGCATTGTCGGTGATCTCCATGCCCAGCTGGGAGTGAACACACTCGAGCTGTAGACCATCAACAGCAGTGGAATCGGCATTTGTTTGATCACTCGGACCCCTCTACCCGATGATTTACTGTCAGTCTGCTGCATCGCAGTGCTCACTTGAACATTACCTCCTTGTGCTCTGTCCACTGGCAGTCACATTCTCATTTCCAGGTGCATCAGCGACTGCTTCTCTGGCCTCGTCGGCTGGCAAGGGAAACATGTCCAACAAATCCTTCCCCCATTTTCTTCATTATCTTTCTGTGTAATTCAACCATCTGAGGGAATAGGTAGTGAAGAGCCAGAGCAGTAGCACAAGCTCTAACTCTGTCCTAAGGTAATTTATTTGGTAGTCTAGCTTCTCCTAAGTGTTTTTTATACTATCGACTTGGGATCCATGTTTAAGTTTATGGGCCTCATCACACCATTGTAAAAAGAATGGCTTACAAAAGTTCAGCATCTTGTTTTTCAGATCCTTCAACTTCATTTGAAAATTGCCGACTCTCTCTATATTCTTTATTTAAGGTGCCATGCTCAGGAAATTAATTTTTCCCATCCTCATTAGTCAGTCACATTCACTGTTTCAGTGTTTCAGATACTTACATGTGGCAATCTCTACTGTTGGCCATATGACATACACAGACCACATCTAAAGCATTCCACTTTTTTCTCTGATTTATGAGCACCCGCTAAATTTACCAATTCTTTCCTGGGATTGACTTTCTTTATTTTCTCAACACATTTCATCATGTGTTCTACAACCTTTGCCGCCATGATTACTTCAGAAAGTGGCAGCTCATCTTTCAACCATAACTCCTCCCTAACTTTCTCCTATTTACAATTTAAGAGGAATTGATATCTGATTCGCTCAGCTGTTAAATTTCCAAATTTACATGTTGAGGCTAATATCTGGAGTGCAGCATTATGTTCCTCAATAGTTTCACACACCCTTTGACTTCTTTGACCAAAAATGATATTTCACAATATGATGCTCATCCGGGATAAGTAAAGTTTATCCAAATTTTTCAGACGCTTCATTTTCATTAAGGCCTCGTCTAGTTGAAAGTGAGGCAAATTGTCCAACCCCTCTTGCCCCTCAGGCTTTAGGTAATGTAGGAGCAGTGCAAAATTACATTCCACACGTATGATTCCTCCACGGACCTTAGCATACTTTTGAAACACCTTCTTCCATTTCCCCACCACTGGGATGGTTACCCAGGATGGCGAAGGTGTTATATTTGGCATGGCTAATTCCAGTATAAATGTTCCTTTAGTGCAAAAGTGTGCATCCAGTCTCTCTCAGCTATCAAAACCCTTCCTTCAAGTCAAATCTGTTCATCAAATAGTGCTTTTCTTTGTTATAGTTGATCCAATGTATCCATATTTGTCAAAATAAACTGAGAGATGCAAATTGACTGGGAGCATTCCTTATCTCCCAAAAGGTGTGCCTTTTGTTGTTGGTTCTTCAATGTATGTTTGAGGCAACAGACTGCTAGCTCCCAGTCACTGATAGTCAGCAATTTAAATTAAGTTATAATAATCACCATAGACACTTTACTAGCGATGAATCAAGGAATACAGTCAGAAAGCATGAGGTGTGCTAACAGCACATGGTCTCAAAAAGCCTGCAAGAATTGCTGACCACACCTGCTCAGTGAAAAGACCACCCCAATGCCACTGGAGATCCGGTGTCAAAATCCTATAAATTGTGTAAAGTGCATGTCAACATTGTGTCACTGTACTAGCTCCTTTGGGAGTGTTCCTTATGACTTGTTGCCAACGATTACCAACTGTTGCCATGGTAACTCAACAAAGGCCTTCCCTCTTTGGTCACTCTGCTTAGCACTGATGCCTCTTTATAATTTGTGGAACCCATGCTGGCATTGCTGACCAGAATGCACAAGCACTGAGAATGCAAATGTACAAAGAGTTTTATAGTCTGTGGAATATACTTGTGAGTGTTTGACTAGAACTCATGTGCTGCATTTCACTGCTTCTCAAATGTATTTAAGAGTCAATCGTCTACGCTGCCAATGGGACCTAAGCTCCATTTACCACAACCACCAACAGCTCACAACGGGTATGGTGAACACTACATTAGAACAACTTGTTCTCCAACAAATGGGCACTCTGCTGCAAGGTTGCTGATACTTAACTTCCTCTAGTCGACATACTGTAGTGCTGTGTTACTCTCCCCGGGTTGAAGTTCCCATTGCCAATGTGAAAGTGAGCTCACTGTGGACAGCAGGTTGATCGTTTAACAGACACAAGTTTCTTCAAAGCACCTCAGGCACAGTCTGGCGGCCACATGACCACCACAGAACACTCTGTAGACATGGCCACCTTTTGTTCTAGAATAGAGTTCAACTTCAAAGTATGCAGAAGATGCTAGAATATTGGATGCCATACACTCTCAAAAAACCCGGCTGACGCTAAGCAGCTGTGGTGATAGACTCTATGAGTGTGGACACGCACACATTCGCAAAAGAGGGGGTTGCAGGTATGCCCAGGAGGGGCAACAACCCGGTAAAATATATATAAAGATTCGTTGCAGTGTGGCGAGAACTGACCCTTGCCCTGAAGAAATTGCAGTAAGTTCATCCATGGCAATGAAACATGTTGGCCCTCTACAACAAAACAGATAGTTGGCAACAGTGTGTCTTGGTTTTAATGTGAGCAGACCCACAGCACAGAATAAAATAGGATAGCCAGTGGATGTCTAGCTCGTTTTTAGCTTTGGAATAGCGGTATTCATGTTCAGTTCCTGCTACTCCTTTATTGGGTTGGTATAGTCAGACACACAGATAAGATATCCGAGTGCCGGCTTCACGATTCACCACACTGAGCACGTTGATTTTTGACTCTTTTCATACTTTCTTACACTTTTTCTGTTGTGGTTTGGCAGTTGCTGATGATGAGAACCTGAGTGTGCGGGTGAGAACCTATCTGCCCACTCCCATGGTGTTACTCCCGTGAGGCACTGTCAACCTTTTCACCATCTTTTTCTCATGCTTTACACCTCTAGGTGGTATTAACTGGGGGAGACTGAGTACAAGTTTTTATAAAGGTGAACATGGATTCCCCATAATAGACAGTATAATTGTAGCTGCTGTTGATTCACATAAGTTTGTGTGACCAATGATGGTGAAGGGAATTCCAATCATTACGTTCAGTTAAAGGATCAAGTCTATATTGTGTTGTAATACTGTGAGTGGGGGGCGACCTGATCTGTATCCCTCTTGAGCTCCTTTGTGTACATGAGATAGACATATGCTACCATGTGACATCAACAGGTATGACCCATTTCCTATGATGACACCATGATTGGCATATTTATATAACGCTATATTCAGCAGTAACCTAAGACTAATGAAACAAGATATAATAGAAGATGTTTCAGGGATGACACCTTAAGGATCTCCAGTAGTAGCAGTGCCAAATAAAGAAACAAAAAAGATTCAATTTGTGTAGATATGAGAATGCAAAATATAGCAATCAAAAGGTAGCAACACCCTAGACCGTTACATTCTGGACCATTACTAGGAGACATGGTAAGTTGGCTAAGATGAGCAGTTGCATTTAAAAAAACTAGACCTATTTAAAAGTTGTCATTACCTAGAATTAGATTAACAGACCAAATACTTCACAGTTTTCCTGACACATATGGGACTTTATCAGTTCAAAATACTACATTTCAGAATTTTTACATTAGAGAAATAATAAGGCCAGTAAATGACATTGAAATTATATTGATGAGATCCTTGTATTTGGAAAAACACAAAAGGAACATGATGAAGTTCTGACAAATATACGCACATGATTGATGGAAGCAGGTTTCACGTTCAATAAATATATGTGCAAGTTTGAATAATATATAAGTATATAGTGCAAGTTTGACAATAAGGAACTAGTAATCTTTGGTCACATATTTTCAAATGAAGGAAAGAGGCCAGACCCAACCAAAATAATTTATATTTGTGAAACAAAAGCACCTGAAGGTGTATTAGGTGCTCAGTCATTCCCGAGAATAGTTAGTCACTGCTCTGGAAGCCTGCCAAAAAAAGGACTTGGCTGGGACTAGGTGTGACCTCCTCCTGACAGGATGCCCTTGGGATGTGTCCACCAACTGAGCACGATTCTAAGGCGCATCTCAAACCACAGGCTGATGTAATTTACTCCTACGCCTGTTCCTGCAATTGTCCAAGTAGCCAGAGTGGCACCAATGCCAGAAGGGGAAAACGTGTTTCAGAACTGATTTGCTGGTGGAGTTCCTCAATGCCCTAGACACACCTCAGAGGTGTGTAGAGCTCTCACCAAGGCCACAAAAGGTTCTGCCATATTAGATTTTGACAGAACAGGATTGTGGGATTGTTTAGGGTCAAACCACCAGTAAATGATGTCAAAATGGGCAGGGTTACCCTGGAAATCTTTCCCTATTGGCCAGAGAGTGACCCCATTCACAAGCTAGAGCCAGACATGGCCCCCTTGGGTACCTTCTTTAGAACACCTCTGGAACTGTGGTAGACAGAAGAAGGACTCCACCTGCTGTTGAACCTGTGGAGAGAAACCCAAAAGGCTGGACCTGATCTCCACTTGAACCCATAACTGATGACTGGACTACAGGGGCTAGTTGGCTAGCCTTCTGTTAAGCCCCAGGAAAACAAAAGATGCCCGAAGCCCAAGACTCTGCCGAGCCCAACTGACCAGTTCCAACTGGGATTGTCCTGGACCCTTCTGGGAAATTGAGTCCTAATGCCCAAGTCATGCCCAAAAGGTCCTGGATCCTTGAACAATGTCTATAATGTATTCTTTTCACTTCAAAAACTGCAACACATGACACTTAGAAACGTTTTCCAAATTTTCTGCTAAAACAACCAGAGGCAACTACTGGACCTCTGCTGAGCTGAAGCCACCGATGCCACACTGCCAGCCAGGCTCAACTTGCTAGTTCACCCTGCTGAAAGGATCTCGACTTCCAGAAAAGTTTCTATGTCTGAACGTAGAGGACTTCACCAGATCCAACGCCGACAGCACCTTCCCAGGCTTGTTCTTTCAACTACGCAAACTCAGAATTTTTCCTCCTTCGACGTTGAGAGCCTCAAAATTCCTGCCAATGCCAAGACTCCCTCCAAGGTACTGAAAAACAGCGAGCCGCCAGCGACAAATCCCTCTTCAAAGTCAGCTGGCACCGTGACCCAGCAACGACCTGATTAACGAGAGTTTTCCACAGAAAAAGACCAATTCAGAAGGTAAATTTTCCACCTGGATGTACCAGATCCCCGTATCCGACCTGCGCTCCAACGCGGTTGGCCTCAACACTTGACTTTGACCTGATCTAGAGTGACCAGGTAACCGCGGTTGGCGCTTTGCACTTTTTGGGGCTAGGAACATCTAATACTTTGAAAAATCATATCTCCAGTCCCTCCATCCAAATGTAGTTATTTTGGTGTCATTTCCTCATTAAAGTGCTCTCGATTTTTGTAAATTGGAGTGAGAGTTTTATTGTGTTGTGCTTCCTACTTTTCAGCTGATTTGGAAAGTTTGCTCTGTGCTACAGCTACATAGAGTTGAGCTAATGTTTAAATTATTGAGATCTAACTGGACTAATAAGGAATAGTTCCATTATTACTTGAAGAGGACTACCAACCACTTCAACTAATAATCCACTTTCTCACAAGAACTTATAGCTGATGCAAGTCCAGTTGGATTCGGAGCAATACTTTCCCAATGTAAAGAAGACGAAGACACGCTGAGATGTACAGTGTCATACAAGGGACAAGGTCTAATAGAAACAGGAAAGGTGTGTTCACAGGCTGAAAATGAAAGTTCAGAAGTGTTTTGGGCATGGGGACATTACCATTTATTTCTCTGTGTTAAACCATTTACCACCATCATGAGTCACTAAACATCTCATTGGCAGCTCAGAAGCAAACATGCTACAGAGAATTGAGAGGTAGGGATAACATTCATGGTTTATGATTATAAAGTTATCCACAAACCAAGCAAATAATAAACCACACGCATTTAAGGTGAACTAACAATTTCAA
Organism: Calotriton arnoldi; assembly: GCA_963921515.1. Taxonomy (NCBI): domain Eukaryota; kingdom Metazoa; phylum Chordata; class Amphibia; order Caudata; family Salamandridae; genus Calotriton; species Calotriton arnoldi. The sequence continues at coordinate 863,063 of CAWUFW010008161.1, forward strand.
CAAGAGGAGTACTCTTAAGAGGAACAAGGATTGTAGTACCACAGCACAACAAGAGTAGCTGGGATAGCACATGAAAGTTATCAATGTATAGTAGCTGCCAAGAAATTCATGCAGGAAAAATATTGTTTCCCTAGGTTGGGTTTTGCACTGGATAAAATGATACAATTGTGCTACTACGGACAAAGCATTGGGAAGCCTAACCCACTCGAGAAGTGTAATTATGTCAAATCCCTCAGACAATGTCTGGTCCATAGTAGCCATGGATTTCTTTGGGCTGTTATGTACTTATTCTTGTTGACAAATATTTATGCTTACTGATATTATGACACTTAGGTCTACATCTGCATCTACTGTACTCCCAACATTGAAAGGGGGTACCTAAAACACTCAAATCAGACAATGGGCCACCATTGAAAGCAACAGAATTTCTATGTTTCATATAATATATGTGTTAATGACAAACAATCACACCTTGTGGCTACAAGCTAATGCCAAAATGAATAAGGCAAGCTAGTGAGCTAAGTTAACACAAATTTCCCTATAGCAAGCAAGGTTTTAGTATGCATGTGACTACAGGGCAACTCTACAGGAAAATCACTTTCAAAACAAATGTTTGGTCAAGTTACACAGACCAGTTTTACAGAACTTTAGTGTGCTAGACATCATGAGCTTGATGATATAAAAAGAAAGCAAATGGCAAAACAGAAAATGAAGACATATGGTGACATAAAACATCAAATAGATTTATCAGACAAGTAGATTGGGTGCTTGTAAAACAGCCTCAGATGATTAAATGGGCACTTTGAATATGATCAGTAAAGTTTGTAGTAGATCTAACCAGAAAGGGCATTTGAAGTGGGATCTGAGGAAGATCAAACATCTTCAACCTCTGGGGTAACATTAAATATATATTGTTAGAGAAAATAGGTCTGCCTATAAGCAGCTAAAGGTGCATGTAGCAGAAGCCTGAATAGGGGCTTGTGGCAGACTGGATGCCAAGCACAGTTCAGTTCTTTGCATTTCAATTTTACTCAGTTTTTTTCTAGCACAACCCTGCTTTTTTAAGGCTGTCAGAGCACTGTGCAATATGGAATAGGTATGAAGGAGTAATATGTTCAAACATATCCTTTTATAAGAGTGTTACCCAATTTGGGGAAAAAGAAAACAACAGAGAAGGACTACATCCATCCTTATGGAAATAGCTGAATGATGCATACATTATCAAAAAAATGGTTTAGGAAGATATTGAGTGCTTGTTTAGTTATTGTTATTCGAGAGTCTTTTTAAACCATGGAAATGAAGAAGTAAACCTACTGAATTAGTAGAGCATTCTAAATTTTGTGGACATTTCCAGAAAATGTACCGTCTGATGGCAGTGCTCTTCTTGAAGCAGCTGATTTTAATCTGATGATGTCTTCCGTTTCAGTTCTAGAGACAGCCTTAAATATCTGGAAGACTCTAGCAGCCATATCCACAGGAAGTGACATCAATGAATTTCCTAGAATCCAGATCTATGCTCTAGATCACTTACCACCAAAACTAGCTGAAAAAGAGGAAACCAGAGAAATGGACTTCATTGTCCAGCCTCCATCTTCACCAGTAGTAGCTTTGCTGCATTTCTCAGCATTCTTCTCTAAGGGAAGTGGTTTACTGCCAAAACCAATATAGAAAAAGACAGAAAGCAGACTTCATTCCTGAGCATTCATATCCACATGAAGTGTTATTACTGCATTTCCCACATCCGACTCCGGGTGATCAGCCCGGGCATCCACAGCGAAAGATGAACACAGATGAGGATGTCTCCTGTTTGAACCTGTTAGGACCAGGATGGCCTTGAGCCAGAATGCCTAATTTACTACAAAGTAAGAGCTCATTATATGCCTTTCCCAAAACACACTCCCAATGCCATTTTCCACTCTCTGTAAGTCAGCCTGTCACATGCCACCTCATCTACAGGCCTTCTCATCTCCAGCCCTCCTGGACAGAAGAAAGACTTCTTAGACGAATTTTCAGACCTCATTGCCATCTTATCAATCCAACATGTCCACAACACCACCCTTGATGATTACAATGTCCGAGACAACTCAAGAAGACAATCAAAGACACCCTTCTCAATCTCAATGACACACAGGGGCCGATTCCGATCTCGGCCGGTAGGGCACTGAATCGGATTCGGCTTAACCGGATCCGATTCGGAGCCCTCTTTCCCGACCGATTCGTACGTGCGTCCGGCCGAGCGAGTACGATGCGAGCGCACGCGAAATCGCCGACCGACTTGTTCGCGGGTCCGAAGCGCTCCGACCGACTCGCACGCGCAATGGAGACGTTCCCCGGCCGGGCAAGTACGATGCGCGCCTCGAGCAGTCCGACCCACTTGCGCCGTCCGGCTCGAAAGAGCAGTCGAAGCCGGACTTTGGGGGTCCGTGTCGGACCCCCCTGTACGCGTTGCCGCGCGAGTCGCACACAGGGGGGACCCATGGGTCCCCCCTACCTGTGCATGTATGCCGCGAGTCGCATCGAGGCGTACCCGCTGTAGGGGGCGCCCGTGTTCGCCTCGCACCCATTGAGTCAATGGGAGCCCGCGTACGCGTTGTACGTCCGGCTCCCATTGACTTCAATGGGAGTCCGACCGACTCGAGTCCTATTGCATGCGTGTGCATCGTACTCGTTCGGTCGGACTGCCAGGGTCCGATTCGGTCAGAAATCTCTCCGGGTCCGGCTCGGTCGGAGAGATTTCCGGCCCGAATCGGAATCGGCCCCAGAGTGTTGTATAACATGTCAGCCAATAAATACACCTAGAAGGCAACATCCTTTACCTCAACTTCTTCGCATCATCAAATGTCCACTGCCAGCCTCCCAAAGCCAAAGCTGGACCTATCACCTCACTATCACCATCATTCTGCTCTGCATCCAATCAACAGACCAAGATTAACCCAAACTTTCAGATCCATTAAAGACTTCTCCTTAAAGAACCTAAAGCTCAGACTTATCTTTCACCCTGTCACCTCCACGTCGGATGTCAACACAATTCTAAATGACAGCAGTGTATTTCTGGAAAACCATGTGAACACTTGCGGCCCAACTTGAAGACAAATGTGCAAGCCAAAACCTTCAGTCCCCTGGTATCCCGAGGGGATCACTGACAAAATATCGACGGACCGAATATCAAGGTACCAAAATATCGACGCAAAAATATCGAAGTCAAGAATATCGACATCCTATCTACATCATGGTAAGTACAAAAATATCGAGAAAAAAATATCGATGTCAAAAATATAGTTGTAAAAAATATCGTTTTTTTTAAATGTTAAAAAAATAATGTAAAATAAAGTAAATAATACATATAATTAAAAGAAACATAGTTAAAAATATTAAAACATGTTTAAAAATAATAACTAATACATTTAGGGGCCGATTCCGATGTCGGACGGACTCAGGTCCGTCCGACATCGTCCAGGAGCCTTAACCAACCGACCTGCTGTCGTCGGTTACGGCCCTGCAAGTACGATGCGACCGAACCCTGTTCGGTCGCACTCGTATACTTCACAATGGGAGCATGCATTCCGGGCGGAATGCATGCTTGCATTGTGAAAAGCAGGGGCGCAGTTCATCCCTGCACCCTGTGGCCGGCACCCCAAGGTGCCTGCCACCGGGTGCAGGGATCAACAGAGGGGCACCATAGGTGCCCCCAGGCCGCCATTGGGCGGCCTCGCACCCATGGGGGCCCTACTGGGGGCCCCCAAAGACAGTTACCGACTGCCTTTTCGTGCCGGAAAGACCGGCACGAAAAGGCAGTGAAATACTGCCATCATACTCCCTCAGTCGTGAAAAGGCAGCCGGGGGAGTACTGAAGGATTTCCGGACGGCGGACGGGCTCTCCGAGCCTGTCGTGAGCCATCCGGAAATCCGAGTCGAATTCCTTTCCGACCGAGCCCATCGGAATGGCTCGGTCGGAAAGGAATCCGGCCGGCACGTTCCGATTCGGTCGGAAGGGCTCCGACCATCGTTCGGTGCCCTTCCGGCCGAAATCGGAATCGGCCCCATAATGTTAAAATAAATTAAACATATACATATATAAAATAATATATATACTTGCTCCACAGAGTGCAACAGTAGGGAAAGTGTTAGATAGCATAGGGGTAAAAATTACTATTCCAACTCCGGAGAGTGCAACAGTAAGGAAAGTGTTGGATAGCGTAGGGGTAAAAATTACTATTCCCACTCCAGTGAGTGCAACAGTAGGGAAAGTGTTGGATAGCGTAGAGGTAAAAATTACTATTCCCACTCCAGAGAGTGCAACAGTAGGGAAAGTGTTGGATAGCGTAGGGGTAAAAATTACTATTCCCACTCCAGAGATTGCAACAGTAGGGAAAGTGTTGGATAGCGTAGGGGTAAAAATTACTATTCCCACTCCAGAGAGTGCAACAGTAGGGAAAGTGTTGGATAGCGTAGGGGTAAAAATTACTATTCCCACTCCAGAGAGTGCAACAGTAGGGAAAGTGTTGGATAGCGTAGGGGTAAAAATTACTATTCCCACTCCAGTGAGTGCAACAGTAGGGAAAGTGTTGGATAGCGTAGGGGTAAAAATTACTATTCCCACTCCAAAGAGTGCAACAGTAGGGAAAGCGTTGGATAGCGTAGGGGTTAAAAATAACATACTTATAAATTAAATAATTTTTGTAATTAAATATTGATTTATTAATAAATTAACAATAAATTAATTAAAAATACCAAATAAATTAAAATTAATAATTACTTTAATAACATTAAATTACTTCCCACCCTATTCCCCAATAAACACACAACCCACTCCGCATAAAATTTCACACAATTAATTTAATTATCAATTAATTAAAATTAATTACCAATTAATAATTAATTAACAATAACTTATTTATCAATACCAATAAATAATAATTAATAAAAATTAATTACCAATTAATAATTAATTAACAATAAATTAATTATCAATACCCAAAAAATAAAAATTAATAATTACTTAATTACAATTAAATTACTTCCCACCCTATTCCCCTATAAACCCACAACCCGCTCCAATAATAAATTCATACAATTAATATAATTATCAATAATCAATTAATAAAAATTATTTGCCAATTAATAATTAATTAACTATAAATTAATTATCAATACCAATAAATAAATATTAATAATTACTTAATTACAATTAAATTACTTCACACCCTATTCCCCGCTACAGAAATAAAACGCAAAATGTAATTAAAAATAATTATTCATTCCTAAAAATTATTATTTAATTTACTATAATTAAATTACTTCCCACCAGAATTCCCCTATAAACCCACAACCCGCTACGGTACTAAAACGAATAATTTACTTAAAAAAAATTACTAACTTCTAAAAATTGTATACATATATTTAAAAAAACAGTACAATACTTAACAAAAAATATAGAACACATACATATAAAATACATACTAAAATACATAACACTAATATAAACATCGATATTATTAACATCGATATTTTTGCTATCGATATTACTAACTTCGATATTAACAAAAATGATACTTCTTACCTTCAGGTCGATATTCTGGTTGTCGATATTCTTGATGTCGATATTCTGTCCCTATGATATTGAAAACTCAATATTAATGTAGGTCGATATTAAAAACTCGATATTATGTCTGTGCACCATCCCGAGGACCTTACCACCAACAAGTGCTCCAACCATAATCAAGATAGAAAGTGGCAGAAAAACAGATTCCCCAAAGTCCATCTGCATAACATTCAGACAACTTATATCAGCCCAAGCCAAATACTATAACAACTCCATTATTGAAACTGGCAGGCGAATCAGAACACTCTTAAAAAAATACAACCCCTTGGCTGACCCTCCTATTCAATTCTCCACAGACAAGTGGAAAAAGGAAAAATACAGAACTGACAGCACTGACAGCCACTCCTCCTTCCCGCTATATTCCAAAATGATCATTCTTCAAGCTCCAGTCTCTCAAAGACCTTGCTGACATCCTCAATTGCCACTTACAAAGATGATGTCTTACCATCATCCTTCATCAAAACCTTCTGTGGAGAAGCTCTCTCACCCCTATTCACCATTATCAATTACTCTATCTCTCAAGGCATCTTCTCTGAAGTTCTCAGGACAAGTCAGATCCTCCCAGTCCTGACAGAACCCTCATTAACCTTGCCTACAACAGCCCATCCTTCATCTATATGTCATTAGCAAGATTATCAATAAAACAGTCTCTACACATCTTTAAGATCACATCAGCACCAACCATCTGGCTTTAGATCACACTGCAGCAGAGGGAGCTACCTTATAAATCATAGATAATGCCCTCCTGTCCACAGATAAAGATGACCCCGCCTCTCAATATTAATAATCTGCTCAGGTGCTTAGAACACTGTCAACCACCCCACCTTCATCCACAACCTGAAGTCTTAAACAGAATTAAGGGGAAACTTCTTTCACTGGATATCCTCCTACCTATTCAGCCCACACCAGTGAGTCTACATGGGTACCTCCAGGAACAACAAGATACCAATCAGATGGGAGTTCCCCAGGAGTCTATTTTCCCTGGTCACTTTCATCCTCTACATGAAGCCCATTGGGGGAATATTCACAGACAACAATATCAAAATTCACTAATACACTGACAATACACGACTGTATTTGAATGACTTCTCTGCTCCAGACATTAAATACCTTAAACACTGATTGCACCTCACCCAGGCTTGAATGCCTAACACCTACCTTTACACAAGACACACAAACACTTTCCTTTGCCCCATGTAAGAAACTTATCTTGCCATAAAGAGTGTGCAAGACTAGATTATGTAACATATGGAAGAAGATTTACCCTGTGTTACTTCCACCCTCAAGGAACACATCACTAAAAAATCAATTGAGGTCCGGGTCTCTCTACTAAAGAAAGTAAAAACAATCTTTCCACAAACTGACTTCAAAACTGCAGTTAAAGCCCTTGTACTTTCACATCTGGATAGTGGTGTGGGTGCCTTATTTGCAAACTCTAAAACCAAAACAGCTCCATCTTGATCATATCTCATAAAAGTATTGCTGTTGCACTAATACACCCCTGAGCTTCAGCAGCTGACGATTAACAGTATTTGACAGAGTTCAGCTCCGGGTAGCATGGGAAGACTACGGAGTGAGATATGTTGTTCTTGTTCTGGCACTTGCAAGTAACTCCCATGGTTGCAGCATCAATGGGAAGAGTACACTGTTTAACAAAATGTTATGAATGTACCAGAACGTTGTTACACACATCATGAATTCACATCTGTTTGCTTTGCCTGTGAATGGTATTTCGACAGAATATCGGAAACAGAAATATCGGAGACCAAAATATTGCATCAAGAATATCGAGGACTCAAATATCGTGAGGGTAGTTTCTATAGGTAAGCAACATTTCACACTACATAACTCCACATATATGTACCTTGACGATCTATATGTATCTTCAAGGTACATAGATGTGGAGTTAAGAATAGTAAATCTATACTTACCTATTTCCACTGACCTTCTCGATATTTTGATACTCGATATTTTTGACACGATATTATGTCCACACTATATTTCTGTTTCTAATATTCTGTCAGTGATCCCCTATGAACTGAACTGTGGAGTAAATTTCCATTGTTGAACCAGGGTGTAGCTACTTGTGCTAGAGTTTTTTTCATACTTTCTGTGGGAGCTCCAGGAGCTCCCATGGCATTCAGCTGAATAAACCTTGTTGTCATAGAACAATCCTGCTTATGAATTTTCATTCGAAGTTCCAGTGTTCACAGTTCTGGTGGAAAAGCACAGGCATGCCTTCAGCATTTGTTATTTGACTGGAAAATCCCTGGCAGCCAAGTTGCAGCGCTCCTAGCAGATGTGGAAGGTACAGTGGCGTAGCGAGGACGTTTGCTGCCCATGGCGGCACCATCCTTTCCTGCACGCGGCAGCCGTAAGAGCAGGGGGTGCTGTCGATTAAATCCTGCGTTTGCCGCCCCTCACGGCCGCTGGTAAGAGTTTTGGGGCAGCCCCCAAAACTGGTGCCACCCGGGGTGGACCGCCCCCGCCCCTCCTTGCTGCGCCACTGGGAAGGCACCCCAAATGAAGGGATGTTTCCTGAAGATTCCAACCTCTGCTCGCAGAGCGGGCCCTTATCAGCATTGGTAAGTGGTACACGTGTACTTTAGTTGTTCTTTGAGAGCAACTAGAGGAGTAGGGAAGAAGGCAGAGAGTAAAAATGTACCCAGCTAATAAAGAGATAGACTGCAGTAAGTTTGCCTGTGAGAGGTGAAAGTCATGCCAGGTCTTCTTACTTTGCCATCCCCATAGAGAGAATGAAAAAGGGCACACTGGTGAAGGAACAGTGTGTGTGTTTTGCTTGAGAGGAGGATTTGTTTACCCCCCCCCCGCTTTATCAGCACCAGCAGGGGTAGGTATCTGGAACTTAGCAGATAAAAGATTACAATTATCACTAAAAGGAAGAAAGAATGGCTGATAAAAAAGGGAAAAGAGGATGGACGAGTGGATGCATGAGTAAGTGAAAGGATGGATGAGTGGGTGAAAGGGTGGATAAATGAGTGTGTGGAAGAACGGGTGGATGAAAGGATGGATGGATGGATGAGTGGGTAAAAGGATTAGTGGATGAAATGATAGATGGATGAGTGGGCGAATGGATGAAAGAATGGAAGGATGGGTGGGAACAATCAAGGAGGGATGTGTGGATGAAAGGGTGAGTGGGTAAAAGGATGGAAGGGTGGGTGAAAGGTTGGATGAATGAGTAGATGAAAGTATTGGTGGATGAAGGGATGGATGGGTGAGTGAAAGTATTGAAGGGTTAAATAATGGACGGATGAGTAGCTGAAGGGGTGGGTGGATGAGATTATTGGTAGATGGGTGTATGAAAGGATTGCAGAATAAATAAAAAACAGCGAGGTTGGATGGTTGGATGAAAAGATGGCAGAGTCAATGGAAATCTGAGACGATGGGTCAATGGGTGAATAAATGACAGAGTAAATTAGAATATGAGATGGGTGGATGGATGGATCAATGGATGAAAGAATGGCAGAGTAAATTGAAATCTGAGAGGATGGGTCGATGGATGAAAAGATGACAGAGTAAATGAGAATCTGAGATGGGTGGATCGATGGATCGATAGATGAAAATATGGCAGAGTAAATTGAAATCTGAGAGGATGCATGGATAGATGGATTGGTGGATGACTGAAATGATGGCAGAGTAAATGGAAATCTGATGATGGATGGATGGGTAGGTGGATTGCAAGGATGCAGAGTAAATTGGGATCTGAGAGGATGGATGAATGGACATCAGAGAAAATGGAAATCTGAGAGGATGAGTGGATGTGTGAGTGGGTGAAAGGATGGCAAAGTAATTGGTAATTTGAAAGGATGGATGGCATAGTAAATGAAAATCTGAGAGGATGGACGGCAAAGTAAATGGGGGATGGATGGTGAATGTGCATTCACTGAATGGGCAATACGTTCAACTGATATATGACAGGCTTTATTGACGGATGGAAAAGTCAAATGATCGATTTGTAAGTGGTTGGATGTATGAATGGATTCAATCATAGATGATAGATGTCTGTACAGATGGATAGATGGAATGGTGAAAGATTGAATGATGGATGAAAGAGTGAATAGATGGATGAGAAAACGTATAAGTGAAATGGTGTCCATCAGCGAGTGGATGGAAATGTGAAAGGATGAATAGATCAATTCTTGAATGTAAGGGACAACGAAGCTCTTCTTGGGAGGCCACTTGCTTGGTGCCATCACAGCTTGGGTTCAAAGTGGGGGTTGGTTTAATACTCTGGTTACTCCCCTGCTTCAGGTTATGAAAGATTATTAGAGGTGATATACAGGAGTAATTGAGAACCCTGCTCATACCCATGTTATCTCACATGCAGAGGAGATAGTTGAACTGCTCCAGGTTTCTCCTTCAGAGTTGCGAATGTGAAAAAGAGGGCCAGTTCCCTCCAGATGTATGAGTGTTAGCTTCCCCACCCAAAGTCATGGGTAGGTCTAACAAAAAGGTAGGTTAGATGAGGTGGCGCCATCACCTCTCCCAAGGAAACACCAGCACATAAAAAGTTGCTAAAGGTTGGTATGCATACCAGTTTGTGTTTGAAAGAATAGCATAAGCTCAAACAGAAGGACACACAATTGCAATTTTATAAGAACAGTTTATTTGTAGTGGAAAACGTGCAGTATTTGCGAAAATGCATGATTGAACGGAAGACGCCATCTCGACCAGCAAAAGTTTAGGCACTGAATTTTAATTTATTTATTTATTGTTCACTGAATGAACGTGAACAGCAATGGACTAATAAAGCCAATGAAAGCAAGGTAAAGTGACAGCTATACAAGGTGTTGGGTGGAATGAAAAAAAGAGGTTTACAGAAATGGAAAGTGTGTTGGCATGAGAGTGTGGTGGAAAATACTAGATTATACCCCTCTTTGGTGGTGCCTTAGGCTCCAAAGAGACCAGAGGAAGAGGAGGATTACCTTGTTCATTCGCCACCGTTACTTCAAGCGCAATAAAAGGGTGCCACAGAAAACGCCGGAGAAGCAAAAAAAACTGGCATATTATGTTAAATATACAAGGAGTGGGCCAGCATTGGAAGGATTGAGCGGAGAGGACCTAATGCAGTTAGTAGGACAGGCTAGTAGCCGAGCAAGAATAGCATATCATCAATTGGGCAGCAAAGAGTGGATTTGCACAAAAAACATATACATCGCTTGTCTTGAATTTAAGTGAGGTTGAGGTGAAGAATAAGAAGTAATCTTGCAACATTGATTTGAAGAATTGTTGGAGAAGATATGGAAGTTGGAGTATGTAGAAGGTTTGAAGAAAGAGTGGAGTAAGGAGTCACCAAGAAAGCAGGCAGGAGAGACCGAGAAGGACATTATAGAAATTCATTTATTTGAATGGATGGAGGAATACGGAATGAGAGAGGTACGGGAAGCAGATGGACAGCTGGTACACATTCATGTACCTTAAAACAGGTTTGATTTTGGTCATTTACTATAGACTTTCCCAATTTACAGGAAGCGCCTAAATAGTGGCACACAGAAGTTGAAAGGATTTCAAAGTTGTCAAAATTATTGTGGCCAGATGTGGATGTATAATTTTCTATTGTTGTTTCCAAAGACTTGTGGGACAGAAGTAAGGTGTCTGCGAAATGGCCAGATGCAGAACCTCAGTGTGTGGGCCCGAAGTTTGCACTCTCATCAGTAATGGAAAAGTACCAAGAGGTGATGCAGTATTCGAAGGAAAGGGTGCCACTGCGATGTTTAAATTGGTAAAAAATGATGCCAACTACTCAGAACACAGATGAGTGTATATGCGTATTATGAAGGAATACTGCAGGTGTATAAATAGTGTAACGGAATCGGGGATGCAGCTCAGTGGGGAAGGGCGACTCCTGGTGTCAGCTTTTGTGATAGTGCTGTGGCACAATATTAGCACACAGGTGCAACAGCCTGTTATGTGTTCGCAAACAAAAACAATGACAGAAATGTTGGTAGTGAATATATTGACTGGAAACAGAAGATACGGGTAAGTTAATGGTGGTACAAACAGAGGGGCTTATTTACAAGGCCCTTGCGCCACTTTTGCGTCATTTTTAACATGGGAAAAGTGACGTAAAAGTGGCGCAAGGGGCTTGTAAATCTGCCCCAGAGTTTTTCCAACAGGCGCCATCTGTGCTGTAGATAATGCCTACACAAACACACCTATTTAGGAGGGGGGAGGGTGGAATAAGAGGCTGAAGAGGCCAAGGAAGGGGTAGGAGAAAAGGGCACGAGGAAGGGGGAGTTAAAACAATCTGTACTTCAATCCAAGGCACTGGTGAAATGAGTCCACTGAACGAGAATGGGGTAATGCCATGGGAGCAGTTCCACAGAACCAATCACACCCACCAGCCGTTCCAACCGCCCTGGCCCAACCTGCCATTCCTGTTCTTCCAACCATAGAGCCAACTCAGTTTTACCTTTGACCCTGTCTCCTCTTCTACCCTCCTGTAGGAAAGCTGGGACCCAGCCAATGTCACGGTAAAACAATTATTTTCCCATTACGCTGCTACATCAGGGGTCCCTACAGGCTCTAGTTATGTCGCATATGGCTGCCCACCATCTGCTTACACATCTCTACGCCTGCACCCCTCCCTGCCCATACCTTTCCATGCCCATATCTCGCTCTGCATATACTTCTGTCTGCCCACACCTCCTACAATCATCACTATGCCATGCCTATTTCACTCTTCACTTCTCCTTGGCCACACTTTTCTCAGCCTGCATCTCTCTCAGTCTAACCTTCTCTCAAAAACTTTCCCTGCACACTCTTCTTCCTGTCAAGACATCTCTCAGCCAGAACAAACCTACACCTGCCTATTCCTACAGCTTTCAACATCACAAAATAAAATGATGGACGGAGCGTTGAAACTTCTCAAACACTCACCACCAGTCACAAATCTAGGCTAAATCCATTGTTATTTTGCTCGCCATATCACCCCAGTTTGGACCCAGCCATATTCAAATCAGTCTTGACCCAGCTCCCCATGAGAACAGTCCAGCCCGAACTGCCTAGCCAGGTTCACTCTCGACAGAAACAAGCATCCTGGGACCCGTTTCGAGGTATCACCTCTCATCAGCCAGACTAGCTTGAATCCAGTGGTGCAGCAGACAAGGGACCCACGTCTGGGCATACCCTTAGCCACGTAGGGCACACATGGCAACATGGCAAAATAAAATGAAGGACGGAGTGTTGAAACTTTTCAAACACTCACCCCAGTCACAGATCTGGGTTAAATCCATCGTTATTTTGCTCGCCACGTCACCCCAGTTTGGACCCAGCCATTTGCAAACCAGTCTTGACCCTGCTCCCCATGGGAACAGTCCAGCCTGTACTGCCAAGCCAGATCCCCCCCTGGAAAAAAACAAGGGTTCTGGAACCGGTTTTGTGGTATCACCCCTCATCAGACAGATTAGCTTGAATCCAGTGGTGCAGCAAGCAAGGGACCAATGCCTGGGCATACCATTATCCACTTAGGGTGCACACAGCAACATCACAAAATAAAATGATGGACGGAGTGTTGAAACTTTTCAAAAATTCACCCACAGTCACAGATCTGGGTTCAATTCATCGTTATTTTGCTCGCCATGTCACCCCAGTTTAGACCCAACCATATGCAAATCAGTATTGACCCTGCTCCCCATGGGAACAGTCCATCCCGAACTGCCAAGCCAGATCCTCCCTGGAAAGAAACAAGGGTTCTGGAACCGGTTTTGTGGTATCACCCCTCATCAGACAGATTAGCTTGAATCCAGCTGTGCAACGAGCAAGGGACCCATGTCTGGGCATACCGATAGCCACTTAGGGCGCACATAGCAACATCACACAATAAAATAATGGACAGAGCATTGAAACTTTTCAAACACTCACCCCCAGTCACAGATATGGGTTCAATCTATCATTATTTTGCTTGTCACGTCACCCCTGTTTGGACCCAGCCATATGCAAATCAGTCTTGACCCTGCTCCCCATGGGAACAGTTCAGCCCGAACTGCCTAGCAAGGTTCTCCTTCGACTGGAAACAAGCCTCATTGGACCGGTTTCAGGGTATAATTGTTCAGCATTCTGTCCATCAATTGTTCTTTTTGAATTTGTCACCCGAGTGGGACAGGTATGCCCAGATGTTGATCCAAGGCTCACCATGCCACTGGAGTCAAGCTAGCCTGGCTGATGAGGGGTGATACCCCAAAACTGGTCCCAGGATGCTTGTTTCCGGTCCAGGGAGGTCCAGGCCTGGCAGTTCGGGCTAGACTGTTCCCATGGGGAGCAGGGTCAAGACTGATTTGCATATAACTAGGTCCAAACTAGAATAGCGTGGTGAGCAAAAAGAATGATGGATTTAGGCCCAGATCTCTGCACTGTGGGTGAACGTTTGACATTGTTCAGCATTCTGTCCATCAGTTGTTCTTTTTGCATTTGTCACCCCGAGTGGGACGGGTATGCCCAGACATGGATCCCGTGTTCACCATGCCACTGGAGTCAAGCTACCCTGGCTAATAAGGGGTGATACCCCAAAACTGGTCCCAGGATGCTTGTTTCCAGTCCAGGGAGGACCTGGCCTGGCAGTTCGGGCTGGACTGTTCCCATGGAGAGCAGGGTCAACACTGATTTTCATATGGCTGGGTCCAAACAGGAATGGCATCTTGAGCAAAAAAACGATGGATTTAGGCCCAGATCTCTGTACTGGCGGTGAATGTTTGACATTGTTCAGCATTCCTCAGTGCTACTCTTCCACCCAACACCTCTTATACCTTTGCTCAACATTTTACTTAACCTCTTCCTGTATAATGTCTCTCTATTGCCACCAATCCCTCCTTTGTTCTCTTCTTACCAGTACCCATTCCTGTCTGTAAAACTCCATAACCATAGAGCCATGTGCCCATATTTCTTCTTGCCTATTGTTTTCCCATCTTCTGCCTCTAACTGCTCATACATCTCTATCTCCATACAGCTCCCTGTCCCTACTTCTCCTGCCATGCACCTCTCCCAGTGTCCACCTCAACCTGTCTGTATATTTCCTTGCCCAGACCTCTCCCTGGTTGGACCTCCCCCTACCTGGACCTGCATCTCTCCCATCCAGCATCCAAATTGCACAGCTCCCAACTCACACCCATCCCTGCATGTACCTCTCCCTAACTGTAACTCCCTGCACTTCTCCCAGCCCTCACCTTTCTTTGTCCAAATGTCTCCCTGCCCACTCCTCTGTATGACTGCACCTCACGCAGTGTGCACCCAGTCCACACCTTGTCCTGACCATTCCTTTCCCAGTCTCAACTGTCCCTGCCTGATTATCAGACTCTGGGGATCCAACATCAGAGCCACAGAGGTTGGATTTCTAACCCACTGGTGCAAGGACTTAGTTCAATGCTGCGACCCAGAAAGCCAGTTGTACACCTCTCCATACACAACCTACTAGGCAGTACTCTCCGGGTGGTATCTTCTGGTATCAATTAGAGCCTCTTGATAAGTTCAGGAACACAAGTGAAACCCTAAACCCTCTTTCGGAAATGAATAAGTCACTCAAAATAACTGTAAGGAAGACAGGTTAAAACTTTAAAATATTTATTTCTAAAACCCAAGTCTAATGCTTAAAATATGAACGATACCACATAGAATGTGAAAATAAATGCAGCAATGCATGACTTGGCCAAAGAAAACAATATGAACATTTCTAACATGGTTAGCATCATAGCACCCTATTGATAATTTTAAGCGCTATACTGAAATTTAGCATAAGAAGTAAATACCAAGGGCCTAATTCACAAAGGGCCTCTGCAGCCATGGCGGAGGCCCCGCAGTCATAGGGGAGTCTCCACACTCGGGGTTCAATCTCCGCAATGAGAATTCTTATTGCGAAGAGTCCGCCCAGAGTGAGGAGACTCCCCCACAACTGCGGGGCCTCCGCCACGAGTGCGGAGGCCCTTTGTGAATCAGGCCCCTAGCCATAAATCCATGCCGTGGCGAACGCGCAGCGGACATGAGTAAGTTTGTTGCAGATAACCTTGCCTAAAATCTGATCTTACTTTTAGATGTTTTTAATTATTTTTAGCTTCTATTCATTTTGCCTCACGCTTCGCTGTGCCTTTTAAAAATCTGTTTCTGCTACTTTTGCACCATTCTGTGTAATACAATCGTGTGTAATAGAATTTTGCAGATTTTGTCATTTACCTTTCCCTGCTTGCTTCACACACTTTGTTTGCGGTCTCAGTGGTTTCCTTGCGAGGTTTCTGCTCTGTTCCACCGCGGCTGGGTGCCGTTTGCGCAGCGGGCATCGTAAAACCAGTGAGGCCAATCAGGCCACTCAGTCAGGCCACTCCCACCCACTTACGGCATTTCCGGTGGTGCACGGTTGAGCGCCTACCGGCACCACACTGTATAAATCCATGCTGTGGTGGACGCGCAGTCCGCGTCCGGCCGTGGCCAGGGTCCAGAACCCTTGCCCATTTTTCTCCACAACCACGTATTACCTATTCCTCTCAAGCCCTTTTTAGACTTAAATCCACCCCTAATGCCTGTTGTTAGGTCCTTGCTCCAGATACATGGATTATGCACTGTACTAGCTGTCAGTTTGATAGTATTTTTACCTCTCACCTTCTGTCTGGTACGGAGGCTCCTTACACGCCGGTACATATTAAGACCGTTTCTTGTCTACCCAAGGAATTTAGCTGTTTTAGCCTTAATTGTTGCTCCCTCCCTAAACATCAGCTGCATCTATTTCACTTCCCTGCTGACACTGATCCTGATGTGTTTTTTTTAACAGAAACCTGGCTTCATGATGGGTCCTTGCCGGATGTGATTGCGGCGCTCCCTGAAAACTTTTTGCTGCTAGGTATCAATAGACCTCAAAAAATTGGCGGCGGTATGGCCATTGTTTTTAAAAAACTTCATGATTGTAAAATTGAGGAACTTATGATTACAAACTGCGAAGCCTTGCTTTTTTCTATTCCTTTTTCTCCCAATTTCACCTTTTCTTGTGCTCTTATCTATCGCCCCCCTGGGCCATCCAACAACTGGGGCTCTATTCTTGCTGAATCACTAACCCCCCACGTTCTTTGGGTGGCAAATTTTTCAGTGCTCGGTGATTTAAATTTTCATCTTGATGATCCTAATAACAAATCAGCACTGACCCTTATGGATGATCTGAAGACCCTGAACCTTTTGCCTATTAATTCCCTACCTACTCATTCAGCGGGGCATCTCCTGGACCCTATTTTTTCTAATTTACTAACTTTGTCCACGGGACCCCCTATTCAACTTGGTTGGTCTGATCACTTTGCTGTTCCCTTTTTCATTAAATCTCCCCAGCCCCTCCTCTTCGACCATCCGTCACGCCAAAATTGAGGAACTGGTCTAAACTTGAGATGCAGGTGCTTAATAAGCAGCTCTTCAATACAATCCCTAATTTTACATCTCAACCTGACCCGGATCAAATTTTGGTGCATCACTGGCTGTCGGAGGTTATTGATTCTACTCTTCCTCTCTCTGCCAAACCCCAACTTAGAGCGCACCCCCCTACCCCGGGGTTTACTGACTCTCTCAAGCTTGATAAAAAACACTGCAAAGTCTTGGGGAGACAGTGGAGAAAGCACTATGCACCAGAGGCTAAGGCTGCCTATTTGGTGGCACTGAAAGAATACCATGTTCTATGCAGATCTGCACGTGCTTCCTTTTATACGGACAAGATTATGAATGCCCAAAACTGTCAGAAAACTTTATTCAAAGTTGTGAAAGAACTTTCTGCAGTCAGCACGTTTCTGCCGTCTCCTTCGCTCTCGCTACATCAATGCAATGAACTTGCGTTGTTCTTTCATAATAAAGTAGAGTCTATCCACCGTCAGCTTGACTCTGACTCTTCCCTTCAAGACAACTTTATCTTCCCTAACACTCCCTCTTCTGTTCAGGTCAATACTTTCTCTCAGGCCTCATTTGTTGAGTCTCGTCAGATTAAGGCCTGGTTCCCACTGGTCTTGACCACTCTTCATTGTTTGTTGGGAACAATCAAGTCTGGCTCTCCACTTGACCCTCTCCCCCCATCCAAGCTCAGACTCTTGGACGAGTCAGCCTTCGGCATGATTCTTACTCTCCTCAATTCCTCCTTAAGTTTAGGTCAGGTGCCCCGGAATTGGAAACACGCTCTGGTGCTCCCTCTGTTGAAAAAGACTGACCTTGACCCCCTCTGTTGGTCAAATTACCGTCCTATATCTCTTCTTTGAACCTTTTCCAAAGTTTTGGAAATACATATCAATCCCCAACTCTCCTCACATGTGGCATTGCACAAGTTATTTAATCCGTCACAGTCGGGTTTTCGTCCTGGGCATAGTACCGAATCGGCTCTGCTTGGTGTTACGGAATATCTTAGGCAGCAGATTGACTGCAGTGGTACGGCAGCGCTCATCTTATTGGACTAGAGCGCGGCCTTCGACACGGTCTCACACTCCATCTTGGTGGATCGTCTTGAAGCCTCAGGTATTGTAGGAGTGGCCTTGCAGTGGCTGATCTCGTTTTTAAAGGATCGCTCATTCCAAGTCTTCTCTCATACCACTAAATCAAATTTAGTAGCTCTAACATCAGGAGTACCGCAGGGCTCGATTTTGAGTCCTCTGCTTTTTAATCTTTAAGTTCGCCCTTTGGCAGACATTGCAAAAAAATCTGGGTTGACCATTTTCTCTTACGCAGATGATACTCAGATAATTTTCTCTCTTTCATCTGCTCAGCATCAGGACTCTTCCTTGCTCCAGCTCAGACTGCGTAATATTTCTCTGTGGATGTCCAGTAATGCTTAAAGCTGAACGGCTCTAAAACTGAAGTCCTCATTCTGGGAAACAATCCTGATCTCTGGGGAGCAAACTATTGGCCTGACTCTCTGGGGCCTCTACCTGCTCCGGTTCCGAAGGTTAAGAACTTTATCATTGATAATCATCTCTCTCTCAGAGCCCAAGTGTCTGGAGTCACCGCAACTTGCTTTGCGGTTCTCAAGTGGCTAAAAAAAATCCTTTGGTTAATTCCACCCACAGCCCAAAGAACCGTAATGCAGGCATTGTTGATCTGCAGACTTGACTATGGCAATGTACTGTACTTGGGCGCAGACAAGGCCGCCGTTCGCCGTTTACAGCTCGTTCAAAACGCAGCCGCCCGCCTGCTTTTTCGGTTGCCTCGACAAGCCTCTATCTCTCCTTTGCTCCGTCAACTTCATTGGCTTAAAGTAAACAAATGCATCGAGTTCAAGGCTCGATGTTATATGTTTCAAGCTAAGCACGGCTTGGCTCCCTCGTACACACAAGGCCTGGTCAAATCTTACCTACCTACCAGTCAATTGAGATCGGCCAGCATCTTTCTTTTTTCTGTTCCCAGAGTGCGGCTGACCTGTATGAGAGTCCGCTCGTTCTCCTACCTTGGACCTAAACTGTGGACTTCCCTTCCTTTGGAACTTAGGACCTGTCAGTCTCTTTTAGCTTTCCGTAAGAAGCTAAAAACCTTTCTTTATAACCAATTTTAATCCCTCTGTTTCAGCTATCTGCAATCTCGCTTGCCCTGTTTAGCGCCGGGAAACCCTGTTGGGTAGCTGTGCGCTTTATAAATCTTTTTAAATAAATAAAATATGAAACTATTTTCTGAAGATGAATCACAAAGTAAGACTATTCTCAGTAAGAAATGGCTGTTTCGCTATTTTCTATTACAGGCCTTGCCCGGGAATGATAAGCAGTGATGGGCTAAAGGTCACTTCTCTGCACCACTCTTGGAGCCCCAGAGCAACCCCCGCACTGGAGTTAATTTGTAGTAGCAACCAGCCTGATCTCTGGCCTGATAGTTCAGTCGTGAAGTCTCTCAAAATAATGTTCAGATACCTACCTTTTTAAAGTATCTGATCACCGATTCTGTGGCGTAGCAAGAGGGTCAGAGGGGGCAGTTCGCCCCCGGCAGCACGAGTTTTGGGGACGGCGGCTACCCCACCCTTTACCTGTGGCCGTGCGGGGCGGCCGCCGTGGGAATTGCCAGCACTCCCCACCTCCCCGCTCTCACATGCAGCAGGGCGGGAAACTTGGTGACCGCCACGAGTGTCACAAAGTCTAGCTACGCCACTGCACCGATTGTATCTCATGTTTACAAGTTTGGTGGCCCTAAAGTCCCAAGAGGGCAAAATAGGTATGGCGATAAATGAATCATCTCCATTCACATGTAGACATTTTAGCCTTCAGTGTAAGTGACCATATTAAGATGGCAGCAACCATTACATAAAGAATGAAAATGTCAGCTTAGACAGGAGGTGGACATGGTACTAACACTTCTGCGCATGTCTAAACTTCACACATTCTAATTGAAAGAGATAAAAGAGTCTGCAGGCAAGCACATGATAAAAAAATAGAAAATGTTTAAATGGGCCCTGTTAGAGTGATCATGACATGCTTACACTTCCCTCACCCACATCTTTCCCTGCCCATACCAGTGCCTGCTCGCGTGTCCCTCAAACTACATCTATCTCTGCCCATAACTCTGCCTTTCAGCACCTCTCACAACCACTCTTTTCCCAGCCTACACATCACCTGCTCATACCTCTTGCTTGGAACACATTTCTTTATCTGTCCACTTTCCTGCTCATATTCTTTCCTGTTTGCATCTCTCCCAGCCTGCACTCCACCCAGCATGCACCCGTACTTGCGCACACTTCTCCCAACCTGCACCTCTCTTAGCTCGCATCTCTTCCTGGCTGCACCACTCTCTCTGAGCCACTGCTTTCCTGTACCATTTGTTTCCCATTCGTGAATGCATATCTTATTTAGGTTAACAATGCCAAAGCCAATAGGCTTGTAGGCTTGTCTTAGAAAGGGCAATGCAAGCCAGACATGCTGACTGTGCCAATGCTTATTTAAAACTACTTAATTTTTTTAACCATAGTTTTTGGAATAAATGCAGAAGGCTTTATAAGTGATTCAAGTAATCTCGCAGGATTCTAGTGGTAACTGTTTAACAAAAGTCAAGATGGTGGAATTTGATCAAATGTGTTGGTGCGCGTAACAGGCCGAGAAGCAGTCTAGAATGTCTTTGAAAGATAGAAAGCTTATTTTAAAAAGCCCAATAAGAATGGCCTTTCCATGGTGTATGCGTGACATAACTGTGGCTAGTAATAGTAACTTCAGTCAGCCTTTGGATTGAATGGTCCAATGACCAGGATGCTCTCTGTAGAGTGGTGCTATTGCTTGTGGCGGAGAGATGGCAAGCATGTCTCAGCTTCAGTGCAAGGATTTTCTGAGCGCCAGCAAAATGACATTTCGCCATTTGCGGCATACGATTTCACAGTAGTAAGAACTTTTATATAGTTTGTGTAATCCTAACAGGTGTAAATGGAGCCATTTTCTTCCACAAATGTAGATTTACAGCCATAAATGGCTTTGTTATGAGGACAATGATCTTGGTGTGATGTTGAAGGTGGTTCTGGGTAAAATAAAACCACATTAGTGCAAGTAATATATCACATAGGTTGACCGAGTAGTGACAGAGCTTAAGCCATACTTGTATCCTCATTGCCAATAAACAAAGATTATCATAAAACAGCAGAAAAAGCATACTATTTGTAATGGCTATTTTAAGGGAAATTCTCCATCAATAATTTGGGAAAGCAAAATAAAAGCCACAAATTACATGGTTATGATCTTGGCTAGCGCTGTGTGGAAAAGACTTTAAAGTTTCAATGTAACACTAAGCAGATAAGTGGAAAATCGTATTAACTCAGCGGGGAAATAATTAGATTTCTCTCTGTGGGGGGGATGTTCAAATTATTATTGCAAAACCTGGAGTTTAAGCTAAAATAGAAATCCTTACGATCTGTGAAATGAATAGTGAAAAGGACACACATGCAGAGGAAGGAGTTATTACTTAGGAAACAAAGTGAGATGGAAAATGGGAGCCATTCACTCGCACATTCATGTGAAGACCATGCTGGACTCAGCAAAGTGGACTGCGGATTTCCATTCAGTATGTAAATACAGTCAATAGCAATCAGTTTTACTTTTATATGAATAACAAACACAATACCTATTAATATGATCTCTCTGAAAAGGAACGCAAAGGGAGCAATTCTGTCCGGCCACAGCTAGCCTGTGTGAAATGGCATTTTTATCCCAGATCCAGATATAGCACACAGAGGCATATTTTTTCAATTAGGTAGAATCGAACACAACATATGAGCTTACACAGATTGAGTGAAAAGTAGATAACCTGCACTACCACAATTCTTCTATTCATACCCTTCCTCTATTGTGCTGTTGAAGAAGCCAGTTAGTGAAGCAACAATCAATACAATTCTGTTTGACCGATCGTGCACATCTGTGTGTAATGGTCGGCAGCTTCAGCCTACAGTCCTCTCTACTAGTAGCGGCTCGCACAGGTAAGAGCGGTGAGGCAGGGCAGGGTGGGGGTGGTGGAAGTCGAGAGACGACAGGATAAGTAATATTAAATAAATAAATAAAACCACTTACTTGGCGCTCGCCGCATCGCCGATGCGGCGAGCGCAAAGTAAGTAGTTTTATTTATTTATTTAATATTACTTATCCTGTCTGTCGACTTTCACCACCGCCACCCCGCCCCACAGCCCCACTGCACTTACCTGTGCGTGCCGCTACTGCTCTCTACTCTGGAAGCTCCTCTCACTGCTTCAAATCAACCACTGGATAGAGCTGATCCAGCGCTGAGCCAGCTCTCTTACCATTGGTTCTCCGGCGAATCTTTCTTTGTTGATTGAGAGGTGAAGGGAGTTAGCACTTAATCAACCACATCAAATTACCAGTGTAACCTATTTGGCTACATAATAGGGATCAGGAATCAGGGAATAACGTCACAGTTTTATTACAAGTTAGCAGTTAGGTTAATGTAAATGAGTCTCAATACCATGAAGTAAAGGTACAGAATAACAACTGGATAGCCAAACCGCCTAAAGAAGTTTAGGCGCATCCGTATGAGACAGACAAGAAGTTCAGTCACAGCAATACAAAGAATTATTAGCAGAATCTGGTGCTAAGAGAAGAGTCTCCGATCTTCTCCCTTAAACATGAGTAATGTCTAAAGTCCTCCAATTTAGAGTTTAAAATCATAAAAGGTGATTAATCTGAAGAAATCTCAAAAGTCGGGGAAATGCTGAAAAAGAGAGAAATGTGGGAAGTGTGCAGGAAGGAGTCAGCATTTCAGAAGCTCGGTCAAGAGTCTTCTAGAAATGGGAAAATCAGTAGCAGCTGGTGTGCCGTCGTAGTGGTGGGGTGGGGGGGGATTAAGGAGGGGGACAGATAAAGGAAACAGTAAAATAAAAAGTTTTTAAAAAAAACTTACCTGCCACCTCGCGCCCCTGCAAAACGACGCTCTACTGTTCCTTCCTCGCTGCAGCACAGACTCCCAGACTCTCCTGCGGTCAATCGCATGAGAGCAGCGTTAGGATTGGCCTGAGCACCCTCGATTTGCGCACCTGGGAGTGATGCAGCGCGTACAATAAAAACTATTCTCCTCCTAGGTTACTTATAGGTCATCCAGGGGCAAACTATATTTCTCATATCCACATGACGATGGGGCCCATAAACATCGTCTAACACACACGCACACTCCTGGATTTCCTTTACACCTTTGTGAAATTCTGTACTCCTAGGAGAAGCATGAGAACTAAATGGAGAACACCATTTTATGTACCACTGGAAGAGCCAGGATATCTTATTACCTTATTTTGTCCCTTTCTTTTAGTTATTTCTTAAGATATTCCTGCTTATTGTTTGTCGATGAATCATTCATTTAAGAAATTAGTTCATAGTGATTAAGACCAGCTGAATCACAATAACCAATTACTTATGTCACAATCATTTAGGAAAATAACCACTGAGTCATTTTGTGTTTAAAGAATCTTAAATTTTATATAATTTAAAAAGCATGAAAAGAATTTTAATACTTTATTCAATTATTCATTCTTAAATTCACAATTTTATTAAGCATAATCAATTTATTGCAGAAAGGAAATTTTGTCATGAAGCCAAAACCCTAATTACCTGCCTAGCTTCCTAATTTAGCCTAATGATTTCTAACCTAAGTTAGGAATTAGAAATAGCCTGATTCTCATACTCAACTGTAAAATAAAGACAGCAACAGCAACTTCAGCTCGTCAGCATCAGCTACCTGCAACCCGTCTCCTCTAACAGTCTTTCAGCATCTCCCGCTCAGTAAGGGATCGATCAGGACCACCCAGCACTGGAAGCCACCAACACGACTCTTCAACTCCTCTCCTGACTGTGACTGCAACCACGACTGACATCAACTGACTCCCTCCCACTAAGAGTAGGCCCTCTTATACCCTAATTCTAACTTTGCTAACTAACTGTTGCAACATTAATATCACGCTTTTCTTTCATTGGTCCATGCATGTCAGCTTATTCATTCTTTAATCAAGTTCTCTTGGATTCAAGGGTCCTTGGATCATTTCCTTTTCCATACGCTTAAACATTTCCATCCGATTCGATCAGTTCATTTGTAACTTCTTTCGACACATTCGAGAACTCCGCAGTCATTGTCCTTTCTCTTAGACTTGTTTCCCACGGGCTCTCTGCTGATCATCATGGCACACTATCAGTTCAATTAGGTCACACCAGCCTTGACCATTTCTTGCATCCTAGCCTCTCAGAAACATCACGAGGTTCCGGATTTCTCCAATTTCATCCCGTATCACGTGTCCCCTTGCGCCTGCGCACATCTTCCCACTGGCGGCCATTTTATATCGCCACTCGGTTATACTTTTAGAAGCACTAATTTGAGGTAAACAAAACATAATTAAAATAGAGAAAAATATCCCTTTTGTTTCCCTCCCGTCTACGTACCCCAATTAGTTGTTACCTAGCAGAAAGCAACATTTAAGCTGTTCCTTACTTACCATCACTATTGTTTTTGCAACGACACATTTTTATTTCTATGAAGCACGAACATGCATTTATTTTTACTTAGTACGCTTTTTTATTTTTACGTTATAATTAGACACACGGACATTCATTAATAGATTATTTAGCACATACATCGGCATATTACCATTCCCACACATACTGTGTTGATTAATACATTTAAACGAACATTTTATTTAATTAATTATAAAATTTGTTAGGGGTTAAATTTTTTATTTTCCCTGCTCCATCAACTCCCCCTTTGGTGATTTTTAAATCACCACATAAAACCCAAGTCATACTTCTTTTCAGGCAGCATGTCTTTCATCCTTTTCTTTCTGTTATTTATACATCTGTTTCTTCTTCATCTTGCCTTTTAGTCTCTTTGTACATGCTTTCTTTCATTTTCTCCAACTCAATTTCACCCATTTCTCTCTCTCTTTCTCTCATTAATCTGTTATTTCTTCTTATCTTATTCTGTCTTACTTTTCTCTTTATACATGTTATTACTATTTTCAATATCATGGCTAACAATATTACTATAGTTGCTACTATTATAACTTTCCCTATCACTAGTCTACTCATCCTAGTTAACCAATTCGCTACTGAGGAAAACCCTCTACCAAGTTTTCCCAAAACACTTTCAACCTCCAGTGGAACTAATTCTTTGTGCAAACTTGTAATATTTGTAATATACTTCTGTATATTTTCACTGTTATCAGGAATGTAAGTACAACAATGTTGGACTTTCAACATTCCACAGACTCCACCCTCTTTTGCCAAAAGAATATCAAGGGCAAGCCGATTTTGCATCACCATAGCTCTCATGGCAACCATTTCGGTATTTACCATTAAGAACCCTCCCGCAGTATCTGTAGACAAACGATCTACTACTGTGGATAACTTCCGAATTTTAAATGCATTCAAAGATATTCCCACTGCTGGTATCAATGCTCCAAAAATATCACCTACAATTTCTGAAAAACTTTCCCTCTTTCTACGTGTAAATCTATTAATCATCTTGTATGTTCCCTTTTCTTCTCTGTCCATGTGAAATTTTTTTGGAAAGACCAGGCCTACATAGCTAGTTCCATACCAATGGTCCGGTAACCTGTAATAAGCTCTATTCCCACAAACATAATAGATACCTGGAAATATTGGGTCCTTTCCACCTTTGAATCCCCAACCTCCCAGAATTTGATAATTGTCATGGCAGATACTGGAACCTACAAAGTAATTGTCATAGACTGTCTTATTTCTCCTAATGCACAACTTTCCTGTTTGCGGCCAGTCTAATGTCATTGCTGCATTTATCTTTTTCCCTTCATGATTTCCTTCCTCAAACGTCCATAAGCTTTTTCCTTCCTCTTTTATTGCTTCTTTTTGAAATTTCATTCTTCTTTCTTCAACCATTTCTAAAAATACTTTTTCTTCTTTTTCTTTAACTCACAGGTAAGGTTGTTACTAACTATTTCTTCTAACGTTAATTTTCTATGTTCTAAAAAGAATTCTCCTAAAACTTTTGCTGGTTTTACTTTGTTAAGTTCTGGTACTACTGGAATGTTTGCAAAAATCTTATCTATATCAGTATAATAAGATTCTAATCTACCTGTTTTATAAAATAAACTCGCTATTACACTACATGTTATTCCATAAGTCAGAGGTAGGTGATGATAAGTCACACCTTCTGATACTGATGCAGGCAATTGCATACAAACATAACAATCTCTTACGTCCATTGTTTCTACGTACTCATACAACAATTTTGTAAAAACATTCTTTGAAAAATCTGTTACTGACCTATCCTTATGCAACTCTGCACTACTTCTTAAAATAACTGGTTCTTTAATACTAGTTTCTTTTTCTAGTTTAGTATCATTTTTTGCTTCTATCACAGCTACACTAATAGGAATTGTGATTGCTAAAACTATCCATATGGTCATTAATAACCCTGTACAAAAGCAGCACATTTTGCACCATCTCTTTATAAATTCACATTTATCTCTTCTATCCCTATTATTTTCCATTTTTCTTTTTCTATTTGTTAAGTTTCAGAAAATTGTGTCACTACACCTCAGAAATGACTTAGATGCCACTCTGCTTTCAAAAAGTCTTTGCTTGGTACTTTCTTTTAATTCTCTCCAGAATTCTTTCGTTGTCACATCCGGTGATTTGTCACATCCAGTAAAATTGTCATGTCCGGCAGAAGCACTATAAGTCTTCACTTCAGTTTTGTTGCATCTCACCTTTTCCCATCCGACTTCTCAGTCTCTGGTTTCCGTGAGTGTTTTCTTCTTCTTCTTTGTAATCAGTTAGTGCAATATACAGCCACTCAGGTGACTTAAATTTTGAATTCACTTTCTTTGTCCTTTTGGACTTTTGTAATCTTTTTCCACTGGGTTTTTCTTGTCCCTTTTGACTTGTTACTTCATTTACTTGTTCAGCACCTTCGTCTTCCGCTCTTATTATTCTATATCTCAATTTTCTTACATAGCTGTTGGGCCAATTATCTCCTTTTCTTGGCCTTTTGGCTTCACCTTCTCTTTCTTCTCTTTCTGATTTCCAATTTCTTTTTCTTGATTCAGTCTTTGCTTTTTCCTCTCCTCCACTTTCTTCTGTTTCTGTTTCAACTGTCTCACTATTGTCTCTTATTTTGAAACTTATAATCTCGTCATCTCCTACTGGTGGATCTGTCTTCTCCTTTTGGTTTTCCCTTATTACTGTCCCTCCTCGGTGTTTTTCCGATTTGGTGTTTTTCTCCTTTTCTGTTTCTAAATTTCCCTGTTCTTCTATTTCTCTATCTGTCCCTATTGCTCCTCGGGGTTCTTCTCGATTTTCTAATCTTTTGTGTACTTCTTTCCCTACTTCATCTATTAATATTGTTTCTGAAGGAGTTCCACCATAACTTGTACCTGGTTGTTCATCTAACTCAATTTCTTGCTCAGTTTCTTCTCTAATTGGTTTATAACCCCAAGTTTTCCTTAGGAACTCTTCACGGTTTTCAACTGAATCATCAGAGTCTGAAGTTGTGTCAGATATTTCCAGATGTCGACTTACAGGTCGATCTTCAGGTTCTGGAATTTCTGAATTTCTTTCTTCTTCTTCTTCTTCTTCTTCTTCTCTAGAGGTACTTGCAGTTGGGGTTTCCAGATGTCGACTTTCAGGTCGATCTTCAAGTTCTGGCACCCTTTCCTTTATCTTTGTTGTCCCAGCCGTTAAACCTTTATCCCACACTTCCAGACGCCGACTCACATGTCGATCTGTAGGTTCTGGAACTCTGATTGTGTGGCTGGCATGAACCCAGTTCTTCACTCCTGCACACTTGACGGCAGTCGTTGTCACTAGGATTACCTGTCTTGGCTCGTCCCAACGCGGAATTAGACAGTTTCTTCTCTTGTGGACTTTTATGCGGACCCAGTCTCCTGGATTCAAGTCGTGGGCTGGTTTTCTTTCAAGAGTGGTCGCATCCGGTCCAACCTGATGAAACACAGAACGCACCACATCAGCCAGTCCCTTGCAATAATCCAGTACTAGATCATCAGTTATAGTTAATAACTTGTTGACGGGTACGTGTGCTTGTCTCATTGCTCGTCCCATGATCATCTCATGAGGACTGAGTCCCGTTTTCTTTTCAGGGATGCTTCTGATGGTCATCAGAACAAGAGGCAGTGCATCCGGCCATTTGAGTCCTGTAGCTTGACACATTTTTCCCAATCTGTTTTTAATCGTTCCATTAATCTGCTCTACTACCCCAGAAGCCTCTGGTCTGTAAGCACAATGTAGTTTTTGTTTAATACTCAGTGCTTCACAAATCAATTGGATCAACTCATTTTGGAAATGTGTTCCTCTATCTGTCTCAACCGTGACTGGAAAACCATACCTTGGAATGAACTCTCGCAGCATAAGTTTTGCCACTGTTGTTCCATCATTCCTTCTTGTGGGGTATGCCTCCACCCAACGAGAGAACAAACAGACGACCACTAGAACATATCTTAATCTGTTACTAGGGGGCATCTCGATAAAGTCCAATTGCATTCTTGTGAATGGACCTCCTTCTCGTCCTATTGTTCCTAGACTCACTACTGTTTTTCTTCCTGGGTTAAACTGTTGACAAATAAGACATCTTTGACAAAGACTTTCAGCAATGGCTCTGAATTTTGGGTTATACCAGGTTTGTCTAAAAAGTCTAATCATTGCATCTCTCCCAATATGAGCTTGTCCATGGTACATCCGTGCCATGTCTGCAATCATGCTATCAGGCATAACTGGTCTTTCATCTCTGTATACCCACACACCATTATTTTCCTGTCTTCTACATCCTGCTTTTATCCAGTAATCTTTTTCCTCATCTCTTGCTGTTTCTTGTAACTGCCTTACTTCATCCCATGTTTCGACTGTATTAGTGAAAAGCAAAGGACAAGAGACATGTTCCCTTTCTCTATTTTTGTTCAGTGACGCCATGTTTTCCGCACAATATCTAGCGATCTCATCAGCATAATTATTGCCGACCGCTATGTAGTCTTGGTTTTTCTTATGCGCCTTGCACTTCACTACAGCTATTTGTTTAGGCAACTGTATCGCCTCAAGCAGTTTTTTAACATAATCTCCATTTCTGATAGGTGTTCCTGCAGATGTCAAAAATCCTCTTTGTGACCAAATCTGACCGAAATCGTGTACGATGCCGAAACCATATTGGCTATCGGTCACAATCGTGATTCGTACATTTTTCCCCAATTTACATGCTTGAATCAAAGCAATTAGTTCTGCAACTTGGGCAGACCTAACTCCTTTCAGACAAGACGCTTCCATCACAGTTGCCACTGTGCATACTGCGTAAGCTGCGCTTAACACTCCTTCTTTTGTGCGTAAACATGAACCATCTACAAACATGACATAATCCGATTCCTTTAACGGTTCATCTTTTATGTCAGCTCTTGGTTTTGTGCAATATTCCAGCACATTCAGACAATCATGATCTACTTCGTCTTGTTCAATTATACTCTCTTCATCTGGCAATGATGTAGAAGGATTTACATTTATGCATCTATCTATGGTCACATTTTCAGCACTCAAGATGACTTTTTCGTACTTAGTCAGCCGACTATGTGTCATGTACTGTGTTTTTGTTCTTGTCAAAAGAATTTCTACTGAATGGGGAACATACACTCTCAGTGGATACCCCATCACTATACCTTCACTTTGTTCCAGACTTACACAAGTAGCAGCAACTGCTTTCAGACACCCAGGCAATGCTTTTGCTATAGGATCTAAAACAGCTGAAAAGTAAGCGATTGGCCTTTTCATGGTCCCGTGTTTTTGTACCAGTACTGAAAATGCACATCCATCTCTTTCACTGCAGTACAATTCAAAATCCTTCTCATAATCAGGCATGCCTAAAGCAGGGGCCTCACACAGTTTCTTTTTCAATTCTTTGAAAGATTTCATTTCTTCTTTGTTTAACTCAAAAGGGTCCTTTACATCTTTCTTTGTCAATTTTTGTAAGGGTTTTGCAATCAAAGAAAATCCACTTATCCACTGTCGACAATATCCAACCATTCCCAAAAACATTCTTACCTCTCTTTGAGTCATTGGTGCTCTCATTCCTTGAATCATTCTTACTCTTTCTGTCGCTATTTTCCGCACTCCTTTCTCAATTTTATGCCCTAAATACTGGACTTCTTTCTGACAAAACTGCAATTTTGAAGGGGACACTTTATGTCCTCTTTTCTCCAAATGGTTCAGTAAAGCAATTGTGTCACTTACACATGCTTCTTTAGTTTTCGATGCCACCAATAGGTCATCGATATACTGCACCATCACTGATTTTTCTGGCATTTTTAAATCTTCCAGAGATTTCTTTAGAATCTGATTAAAAATTGAGGGGCTTTCTGTATACCCCTGTGGAATTTGGCACCATGCCAAAATACGCTCTCCGAACCGGAATGCAAATAATGGCTGGCTATCTGGATGCAAAGGAATAGAGAAAAATGCGTGACACAAATCTATCACAGTGTACCACTCAGCTTCATGCGGGATTTGATATAGAATTAGTGCAGGGTTTGGCACTATTGGACAACATGGTACAACTATTTTGTTGATCTTTCTCAAATCCTGTACTATTCTATATGTTCCATTTGGCTTTTTCAGTCCCATAATAGGTGAATTACATGGACTGCTCATGATTTCTTTCAGAATTCCCTGTTCAATCATCTTATTTATCACAGGAGTTATTCCTTCAATTATTTCTGGAGTTAATTTGTACTGTGGCGTGTTTGGATAAATTATCCCTTCTTTCACTGTTACTTTTACGGGATCAACTTCTCTCATTAATCCAATGTCCTCTCCTGTAAAATCCCACACACTTTCTTTTACTGTACTTTTCAGTTCTTCTGGAAGTTTTTCTGCATCAAATGCAGGAAATAAACCATTCGTTTCAGGTTCTTGATTCATCAAAGTTACTTTATACAAAACATCTTCATCTGAAGTCTGGAAACCTATTCCATCTGGCGTACAATAAATTGTGCAATTCATTTTGCACAAAAGGTCACGACCTAAAAGATTTACAGGACTACAATCGCACACTACAAATTTATGCATTTTGCTAAAAGAACCAATTTTTACTTCCACCAATTCAGTAAGTGGGGTTTTAATCTGCTGATTGGCTACTCCTACCACTTGAATGTATTCACCTGAGAGAGGAAGGTTTGGATTTTCCACTGATCTAACAGTAGAACGGGTAGCTCCAGTATCGACAAGGAATGTTACGTTTGCACCATTCACTTCTCCATCCACAAAGGGACCAGACTGATCTACCTCTAGAGTTGCGCCAAGCACGCACTCTTTCCCCTCTCCTGCGCACCGTCAGAAACTTTCATCCGGGTCATCCTCACTCTGACGCAACCAATACTGAGAAATGTTAGCTGCTCACGGCAACTGTGTTACCTGCTCTCCTCCGTAGAATCCTGTTTCTGTACTGTATTTTTGCTGGTAAACAGTGTTGGGAAGTGGTGGTTGTGGCACCTGACTTTGTTGAACAACTACCTCATTCTGCACCTGTGGAGTTAATGATTGATGTTCCGGATTAGGTTTAGGTGGGAACTTACACTCATTTCTCCAATGCCCTAATTTTCCGCAATTATGACATGGCCATTTCTTCTTTGCCTCTTCTAGACTCACTTGACCTTTTCCTTTACCTATGTTTGGTCGCATCTTATTCTGTCCTGATTCGTTTCCATTATTATTGTCCAATTGGGCTTCTTGTTTTTCTGCCACTTTCACTTGTGCCCACATTGCCTTTTCTTTCAACTTACGCTGTTTACTCTCTATTTCATCACTACAATACTTAGCATACCTCAGCACCTTATCTACACTTCCATTCTGCCAGTTTATCATATGTTGCTTAATCATATCGCTTATTTCTTGTTTCAGGCCAAACACAAATCGGTATACAAAATGACTCATGTCCTTTTCACTCAATTCCTCATAACCACTATACTGCTTGAAAACCAATAACAATCGCTCATAATATGCATGTACAGACTCCTTACTTTCCTGTGTAGTTCTATCAATCTTAACCCAATCTGTCTCTTTGGGAGGAATCTTATTCTTCAAAAAGGTAATCACCTTGTCGTATTTCTTCATCACATCTGGTCCTGGAGCTCCTGTCTTAGGATCTCTTGGATATTCTGTAGTTGGCCAGTCAACCGTAATCTTACATTCTGACCACAGATCCGTTGGTACCACTATGTCAAACAATCCATCCAAATCTATCCACAACACTTTTGAGACCTTTACAAACCTTTCTACTTGTCGGTACCACTCAACTGGCTTCTCTCTTAACTTTGGAAAGTCATTTGTAAATGACAGGATGTCCTGCCTAGTCCAGGGAACATGCACGTAACTACCACCTGGAGTTTCTCTCATAGGGTATTCTTTAGCAACAGGTTCTTTTTCTGTTATCATAAAAGCCAATGAACCTTTGTCTATACTTTTCTCATTCTTCTTTGTCCATCTAACCTTCCACCTGTCCACATCACCCCATTTTCTCAACAACACAATCAACTCCTTTATCTGTGTCAGCCTTCCTGCTGTATTCAAATTTTCAATATCTTTTTCACAAAAGTCTACTCTGTATGGTTTCTGCAATGTTTTTACTTTTGCAAAATCTATCCCAATCTCACTAGCCACTTCTTCTAGTTTGTCATGTAAATTCTTTGCCCTCCATGTTATACTTTTGCACAGAAACATTATTTCATCATCCTGATAATTTTTTATCTTTTCAGTACCAATCGTTCCTAGAATTAATTCTTCCATATCTATTTTCAATCTGATCACATCTAATGGTTTTTCTTCTGTTTCTTTTATTTTAAAAGCTTTCATCCACTCATTTAACTCATCAGGAGTCGGACCTATGGGAGTACTATTTATTTCTGTCCAATTTCCACTCTTTTCAGGGGTCACTGTTGCAGATTCAGTTACCATAGGTATTTTTCTACCGTTACACTCATTTATTGTCAAATTTTCAGGTGGACTTGGTCTGTAAGCACTAGCCAAATTGCTTGTACCTGGACTTGTTTCCATTCTTTCCTTTTCTCTCTGAAATTGTGAACTCAAGGGAATCACCAAAGATCGTTCATCAATTTTCTGATTCTCAAAAACTGGTATTACTGGACCTATTGTTACAGGCACAGTAACTGCTTCCATATTTTTCGTTAATTCTCTAATTTTCTCAGTTAGTTCTTTTGTTGTCCTTGCCAATTCGCTTGCATTTTCGCTTTCTATTCCCTCATTTTGAGAAGTTCTCATTTGTTCTTGTGACCTATTTACCTCATTTCTCTTTTCCGGACTTTTATTTCGCATAGTCTCTATTGGTGGCGCATTTGGTGTCACCACTGTAGAACTCTGCTGATACGGAGGTGGATTTCTATTTAATATATCTTCCAGCAATTCGTCATCCGTTTCGCTCTCATGCATATACTTTTCTCTCTCTATATGTTTCTTTTTCTCAGTCCGTTTTTTCTTAGTCCCCTCCTCAACTGTAAAAGCTGGAAACAAACCTCCTGTCATGTTAGCACATCTCCATCGTTTTATTCTGTCCTCATGATTCATTCCCCACAATCTTCCGGGCACAAACTCATAACCTTTCATTCCTCTGAATCTTTCTCGCTCGTACATCTCATCTTCCCATTCTGTTAAAGCCTCAAACTGTGTCGGTCTAGGTCTAGGTTCCAATTTAAACATCTTTTCTCTTAAATTCCGTAAAACCGCTACATTAAAAGAACCATTTTCAGGGAAAGCCAATGCTCCATCATTCTTTGTATATTTTACCCAATTGTCCAACCATATGCACGTATGATATCCATATTTCAGCATCATGTGTGAAGCTGCTGATTTCGGCGGAGGAATTATTTGTCCCTCTCTAGTCACAACCTTTTTGTCTTTCTTAAAGAAATTCTTCAATTTCGTCGTCCATGACGTTCTCTCCCTTTCATACTCGTAATACAGCATGTTTTCTATTTGTTTTCTTTTTACTCTAACGCTGTTTCTGTGTACGGAACTTCGACCAATTACAGCGCGACTCACACTAAAGTACCAATCAGAACAATTCCCACCGTCCGCGAACCAACCAATCCTAGCGCGGCACTTTTCTACGTCACTCCTGCTCTGTGTTCACGTGACTAGCGCACTATCCAATCCTAGCGCGGCACTTTTCCACGTCACTTCTACTCTTTACCCCTCCTTTACAAAATTTATCAGCAATTTTCTTTTCACTGTTTTCTTCGTTAGTTACAACAAATAAACAATTCCATAGTCTGATTCGCTAAACAAAGTGACAGCCTTGTCCTTTTACACAAGAATCCTGTTTTTCCAGTAGGCAGCGCTTACCTCTACCCTACCACAGAATTATTTACTCTCACCGATAAAGTAGCACTTCCCTCTACCTTACCCTTCTTTCAAACAAACAATTTACTCGTTTCTCTGGGGATAAGACACATGTGGAGACTAGGCTCCTGAGAATTAAGGCCAAAGTTTCACAAGTAAACGTGATTTGCTATTTCATTTACACACTTTTCACACAGAAATCCCTAACATAACACAACCTGCGTTATAACCAAAATGAATTCAGACCATGTACCAAATTCCATGTGACTTCTCTTGCCACACGTGTTCCACTTCCTACATCCCAGAAGCGTAAAAACTTACATATAACATAACGCGACTCAACATAAAGTGTTAGTCATCAAAAATAATCAATAATCAATAAACAATAATCACTAAACGAATCTATAGAAAACCATAACTCTGCTACCAAGAAATCTGATGCAGCGCGTACAATAAAAACTATTCTCCTCCTAGGTTACTTATAGGTCATCCAGGGGCAAACTATATTTCTCATATCCACATGACGATGGGGCCCATAAACATCGTCTAACACACACGCACACTCCTGGATTTCCTTTACACCTTTGTGAAATTCTGTACTCCTAGGAGAAGCATGAGAACTAAATGGAGAACACCATTTTATGTACCGCTGGAAGAGCCAGGATATCTTATTACCTTATTTTGTCCCTTTCTTTTAGTTATTTCTTAAGATATTCCTGCTTATTGTTTGTCGATGAATCATTCATTTAAGAAATTAGTTCATAGTGATTAATACCAGCTGAATCACAATAACCAATTACTTATGTCACAATCATTTAGGAAAATAACCACTGAGTCATTTTGTGTTTAAAGAATCTTAAATTTTATATAATTTAAAAAGCATGAAAAGAATTTTAATACTTTATTCAATTATACATTCTTAAATTCACAATTTTATTAAGCATAATCAATTTATTGCAGAAAGGAAATTTTGTCATGAAGCCAAAACCCTAATTACCTGCCTAGCTTCCTAATTTAGCCTAATGATTTCTAACCTAAGTTAGGAATTAGAAATAGCCTGATTCTCATACTCAACTGTAAAATAAAGACAGCAACAGCAACTTCAGCTCGTCAGCATCAGCTACCTGCAACCCGTCTCCTCTAACAGTCTTTCAGCATCTCCCGCTCAGTAAGGGATCGATCAGGACCACCCAGCACTGGAAGCCACCAACACGACTCTTCAACTCCTCTCCTGACTGTGACTGCAACCACGACTGACATCAACTGACTCCCTCCCACTAAGAGTAGGCCCTCTTATACCCTAATTCTAACTTTGCTAACTAACTGTTGCAACATTAATATCACGCTTTTCTTTCATTGGTCCATGCATGTCAGCTTATTCATTCTTTAATCAAGTTCTCTTGGATTCAAGGGTCCTTGGATCATTTCCTTTCCCATACGCTTAAACATTTCCATCCGATTCGATCAGTTCATTTGTAACTTCTTTCGACACATTCGAGAACTCCGCAGTCATTGTCCTTTCTCTTAGACTTGTTTCCCACGGGCTCTCTGCTGATCATCATGGCACACTATCAGTTCAATTAGGTCACACCAGCCTTGACCATTTCTTGCATCCTAGCCTCTCAGAAACATCACGAGGTTCCGGATTTCTCCAATTTCATCCCGTATCACGTGTCCCCTTGCACCTGCGCACATCTTCCCACTGGCGGCCATTTTATATCGCCACCCGGTTATACTTTTAGAAGCACTAATTTGAGGTAAACAAAACATAATTAAAATAGAGAAAAATATCCCTTTCGTTTCCCTCCCGTCTACGTACCCCAATTAGTTGTTACCTAGCAGAAAGCAACATTTAAGCTGTTCCTTACTTACCATCACTATTGTTTTTGCAACGACACATTTTTATTTCTATGAAGCACGAACATGCATTTATTTTTACTTAGTACGCTTTTTTATTTTTACGTTATAATTAGACACACGGACATTCATTAATAGATTATTTAGCACATACATCGGCATATTACCATTCCCACACATACTGTGTTGATTAATACATTTAAACGAACATTTTATTTAATTAATTATAAAATTTGTTAGGGGTTAAATTTTTTATTTTCCCTGCTCCATCAGGAGACTGGGAGCCAGTGACTGCTGTCTCCAACCCAGCAATGCAGCTGGGGTTGGAGAGAGATTCACTGTGTCTGCTGCTTTGGCTGGCCTGAGATGGCTGGCCAAACCATCATGCGCACTAAATCACAGTGCTCATCACTCTTCCTCCTGCCTTGTCCCGCGATGGCCCTGCCCCCAAGCCTCATTCAATGGAAGAAAAATAAAACGATAATAAACATGTTTTATTAGCGTATTATTTTTCGAATTTTGAGGCTGGCGGGGGGGGGGGACGGCCGACGCTCTTCCGCCACAGCGGAGGAGCCACCCCTGGGGGAAATAAGTGTTAGCATAAGCCACACTCAGCAAAAAATCAAAGGGGCAAGCATACAGGTCGATACTTCTCAAAGTCCAAAGGAAAAGTAGTCAACATCAACCTGTGAGAACACCAGTTAATACCACATGAATCTTCTGGGTAACACCACTTGTTCACACCATCAGGGGTTCCATTGTACTTACCATTCTCACATTGCGAACTGCAACATTAGCAGACTCTCCCAAGCCAGTCCTGAGAATGACATCGTCCTTGGCCATCTGCAACACCTCGATACATTATTGAACGCTCTGGCTCTCCATGTGCTTTGTCAAGATCTTCTTCTCAGACTCTCTATCCGTAGTACAGTGTTACATCTATTCTCAAACTAACAAACCATGTGGACGTATCTGTAAGGAAAAAGACTCACAATCAGAAATGGAAAAACAGTATTTGATGCAGAAAGAAATAAAGGCCTACTTGGGTCAATTTAAGCATATAATTCAATGGTGCACATTAATATGTGTTATTTGTGCACATACAATGAAAAATAAATGACACGTCAGTACATAAATTCAGCATTAGACTCACGTTACACTTTTAAGTAAACATATCTTTGAATGCTTGAATATAAGTTTGACTAAGAACTACATTATAAATGGAAATGTGAAAAAGGTTAGTGTACACGTTTACATAAATCTTTCTTGTTTCTAAAGCAAATACATTTTAATAGTGTGAAGATGGTTTTATCCAATCTCTAAAGAATGTGTTTCATTTTAATAAGGTTAAGGCACACAGTATATATGACTTTCTAGTTCTACAGTGAAGGCACTTCAGTACTGAATTTAAGTGCAACACTTTACAGAAATAACATTAGAACACACAAAGAATGTAGTGCTAAGTGCCCATATATATTGCATATCTATGTCATGTAGGGGTGGAGCCAAAATTATACCACTCCAATGCCCCATCTGATGATGAATCAAGCCATCACATCAAGATATAAATCTCTTATCAGATGGAACACATAAAACCTCATGGGTTTCATAAATGCTAGTCTGGATTTCTCCAGATGTTTCATGTCATTATAGTATCTGCTCTGTCTTTCTTCTCGTTCAATGTCTGCTCTTTTGCTCTTTGGTCCCTACTTTGTTTGCGCATTTTTGTATCCCTTATGGATTGCAAACAGAAATAACCCACAGAGAGCATTCATCACAAGGGACTTCAAGATGCTTCCAATGGATCACTGACACAATATCGACAACAGAAATGTCGACCTACAACAATATCGTGACAAAAATATTGTTGTCAAAAATATCGACCTCCTATCTACATAATGGCAAGTACAAAAATATCGATAAAAAAATATCGTTGTTAAAAATATCGTTGTTAAAAATATCGTTTTTTTAAAATGTTTAAAAAATAATGTAAAATAAATTAAATAATAAATATAATTTTTTTTAAACGTAGTTAGTTATTATTATTTTTTTTAAATTATAAGTAATAAATATAATGTAAAAATAAATTAAACATACATATATATAACATATAATATATATACTTACTTAATAATATTAATAAATAATTATTTTAATAAATTATAAAATGTTAGAAACATATTAAAAATTATAAATACATTTATATACACATACACCTGTAAAATAATAATAAAATATATATATAAACCACATTTTACACTACATTAACTGCAACAGTAGAGAAAATGTTGGATGGCGAAGGGGATAAAATTACTATTCCCACTCTAAGGAGTGCAACAGTAGGGAAAATGGAGGATAGCGGAGGGGAATAATTTACTATTCCCACTCCAACGAGTGCAACAGTAGTGAAAGTGTTGGATAGCAGAGGGGAATAATTTACTATTCCCACTCCAGCATGTACAACAGTAGGGAAAGTGTTGGATAGCGGAGGGGAAAAATTTACTATTCCCACTCCAGCAAGTACAACAGTAGGGAAAGTGTTGGATAGCGGAGGGGAATAATTTACTATTCCCACTCCAGGGAGTGCAACAGCAGGGAAAGTGTTGGATAGCGTAGGGGTAAAAACTACAATTCCCACTCCAGGGATAGTAACAGTAGGGAAAGTGTTGGATAGCATAGGGGTAAAAATTACTATTCCGACTCCAGGGATAGCAACAGTAGGGAAAGTGTTGGATAGCGTAGGGGTAAAAATTACTATTCCCACTCCAGAGAGTGCAACAGCAGGGAAAGTGTTGGATAGCGGAGGGGATAAAATTACTATTCCCACTCCAGCGAGTGCAACAGTAGGGAAAATGTTGGATAGCTAAGGAGTAAAAATTACTATTCCCACTCCAGGGAGTGCAAGAGTAGGGAAAGTGTTGGATAGCGGAGGGGAATAATTTACTATTCCCACTCCAGCAAGTACAACAGTAGGGAAAGTGTTGGATAGCGGAGGGGAAAAATTTACTATTCCCATTCCAGGGAGTGCAACAGTAGGGAAAGTGTTGGATAGCGGAGAGGATAAAATTACTATTCCCACTCCAGCGAGTGCAACAATAGGGAAAGTGTTGGATAGCGTAGGGGTAACAATTTCTATTCCCACTCCAGCAAGTGCAACAGTAGGTAAAGTGTTGGACAGCGAAGGGGAATAATTTACCATTCCCACTCCAGCAAGTGCAACAGTAGGGAAACTTTTGGATAGCGGAGGGGAATAATCTGGTGATACCATTCACCTTC
The DNA here is from genome assembly GCA_963921515.1 of Calotriton arnoldi. NCBI lineage: Eukaryota > Metazoa > Chordata > Amphibia > Caudata > Salamandridae > Calotriton > Calotriton arnoldi. The sequence continues at coordinate 902,591 of CAWUFW010008161.1, forward strand.
AAATATAAAAAAGTTATTATTCAATATCAGCATACTCATATCTGCTAACATGTTAGAGTGATCCCATAAACTCGTACTTCTTTTATCCAAAAAGTGATGTAACGCCTCTGCACCTTTGTCATTTCCTATACAGGTATATAGACCTACAACATCTAGAGTAACAAAACTCATTTCTTCTTCCCAGGCTATATCCTGTAGTTGGTTCAACACATCCATTGTGTCCCTAATATAAGAGGGTAAATTGGTGACTAGAGGTTTTAAAAACAAATCTACGAACTCAGAGAGGTGTTCTGTCAAGCTCCCAATACTGGAGACTATCGGTCTTCCTGGTGGCTTCTGTAAAGATTTATGTATCTTGGGCAATATATAGATAAAAGGAGCCGTGGGATTAAGCACATTTAAATATTTATACTCCTGCTCATCTAATAAGCCTTGTTCTTTCCAAGAAAATAATCTTTCTGTTATATTTCTGCTTGCCTCTTTAGTTGGATTATAATTTAACTTCCTGTAACATCTCGTGTCTCCCAATTGCCTCTTAATCTCATTGCAATAATCCTCCCTGCCCATGACCACAATATTGCCGCCTTTATCGGCATTACGTATTACTATTGTTGCATCATTTTTTAGGGTGACGATTGCTTGACGTTATGCTCTGGATAAGTTATCATAGCGGCCATAACCTTTCTTGCCACTTTTGCCTGAATTCTCTAACTTATATAAATCCTCCATAGTCTTTTTTACAAATAGATCAATAGCTGCAAACTGAGGACCTTGGGGAATAAACTTAGATGCTGGTTTCAAACCACTAGTACAATCATAGTCTATTGGAATATCTAGCATAGAAGCTACATCTTTAATCCCATATTCTTCACCTTCTGTCAATGAAACCAAAGTATGTACATTTCTCAAGTGCTCAATAGACAATTCAGAACCTCCCAATTTAGTAGTCAACTCCAAGGGTTTAATGATTGTTGAAAAAAAACTTTTTAATTTCAATTTTCTTGCAAATTTAAATAAATCAATCTCCACATTGGTAAAGTTACAATTGTTATTCGGACAAAATGATAAACCTCTTTGTAGGACAGCAAGTTCATGCTCATTCAACAATCTGTCAGATACATTAATCACTTTCAAATCCCCCTTTGTTGCATCTTGTTCATTCTCACTGATGCCTGTTACTACTTTCTGAATTTGTCCTGGCTGCGTGTACCTATCCTTGTACTGTCTATGCTTTCGCTTCCCCCGACTTGTGCTGGTGCCAATTTTGCTTTCCCCTTCTTATTATCTGAATTTCCTTGGAAAAAGAAGAGCTTTTACTTGGTTTGGGGCCTACAATATTAACTGCCCCAGCTTCTTCCCCGGATGAAACGTCCGAGCTTGAATAATTAACTGAACTTAAATCCTCTTGAGCTTGGGCCCCCCCACTGGCTTTTGGCTTTTGTATTTCATTGAAACCTTTGCCGAAGGTGAATACTCGCCCTTGCTTGTAGTCCCGTTCATCCCTTCTGAGTTTACTTAATTTTTTCTCTTTAATCTGTAACTGGTGCCTGTTGATAACTTCCTTTAAAATCACATAATTTTTCTCAGTTAGCTCTGTTAGGTTCATGTCCCTTATTTCTTTCTCCAACTCTGCTATTTGATTTTTTAATTTCTCTACCTTCCTTTCACAGTTTTTAATCAATATATGCATCATACAAAATGATGATGAGTGTAAATTTTCTTCCCACTCCTGGAGTAGGTCCTCATCTAAATCATCGAATGTTGGAAAAATCATTATTCTTAGGCCTCTTGGCACTCTCTTTTGATCCACATAGTTTTTAAGAGTGATACCGTCCCACCACTTTGATAACTCCATTTTTTTGAGTTTTTCTAATTTCAAAAATTTACTTTTTAAACTACTGTTCGATGATTCTTTACTTTTATCTGATGTTCCCTGCTTACTTTGGGCAAAAAGTTCTGCTGCCAGTTTTTCCCTATCATCCTCCATCCTGGGATCAATTATTAAATGGAATTTCCAATCTTAAGTTTTCTAGTAAGTCCTAAATGATTGTGCAACACTGCCCTTAATATAACATAACACTATGAGACACAAGCGATGAGGGCATAGAACAAGCGTGCACTAGTCACAATTTAAACTATTCAGTCCAATTAAAGGCTGACGCTTAACTCTTCGTGGTCCACCGCCTCAGGCCACTGTTAATAATAAATTTACTACTTGGGGAACAGGAGCGTCTTCTCAGTATCAACAATTATATCAGTCCACAGTTAACATATATCCAAAGAACAATCGGCAGGCAAGATTATGCTCTTGTTTCTGTAAGAAACTCTTTTTGGAAGTTAAGGTCCTGGTTCAATGAATATAGAATGGAAACAGGCAGGATTTTTTAGAATATAACATATAAGCTATATAACAGTGATATATTATTTTCTAGCCATGTGTAACTCTTCAACGATGCACAGACAGTCTAATATCCTCTAAGCTTCACAACTTTTTAGTTAAGTTGCTGTTGCATGCTCAAATACACTTATTGTTTTACAAATCACAACACAACTATGATACCAGTACAATGCTATGCAAACCCATACTATTAGTTTCCACAACTGGCTTCATTCTGCTTCATATTGCTATTACACCTGCACGTTTACACGTCTTAATACATAGTTTGTTTATCCATCAGTGGTGCCTCACCGCTTTCAGTTCTCAACTATTGTGTTCTTGCCTTGATGTTCTTGCCTTGGGTCACAGTTTGGACACTATGTTTACTATGCCCTAAATCGCACATTAAGAGACTTATGTGTCTATGGAAATTTCAGCCAGGTCGCTAGTCAATTCCACCCGTTATGGGGCAGTCACATTCCTGAATACGCTCGGTCAAGTTGCAAACCCATATTGTTAGTTACTCACAACAGGCTCCTTTCTGCTTCATATTGCTATTACGCCTGCACGTTTATACGTATTAATGCTCAGTTTGTTTACCCACCAGCGGTGCCTCTCACCGCACTCAGTTCTCAACTATTGATGTTCTTGTCTTAGGTCATAGTTTGGTCTAATGCGTTCAATTACTCTTACCTGGTTTCCATGGGAGGGAAGCCTTCTTCCCCTATCACCATGCCAGTTCACTACTTTGCGGGTTGGGTGGGAGGGTGCGGGGTGTGGGTGGGCGGGGATGGGGTTCTGGATTCTGTTTTTTTCCTTTATGTACTTGTGTTGTTTTTCTTTGCCTGTTGTTATTATTATTTTTATTGCCATTATTGTCACTGTCGTTATTGTTTTCATCATCCAAATTGCAGTGATACCCTTATGCATACAGGTGGTACCCCATTGAATGGTATGGGATATTTACGCTACGTGTACACAATCCTAACCAAGTTAACACCAGTGCTTTAACTAATTCTTCCGCAGATACAAAAAGGTGATACAACCTTCTCCCGCCTAGAGAGGAAGCAGCCCAAAACGTCTCCCTTAGTCGGAGAATCACTCATTATGATCATAGCACTACTATGATGTCTCAGATTTCCCCGGTAGCTATGACTCATAACAGTTTCAAGATAGTCTCACTGAATGTTAAGGGTATAAACCACCCTATCAAAAGAAGGAAGATCCTTGACTATCTCCACAAACAGAAGGGTGACGTCTTCCTCTTACAGGAAACGAAAATTGATTCCAAACAATTCAACTCACTTAGAAATAGGTTTTACAGCGATGTTGCTGGTTCAGATGCAATAGGTAAAAAAAACAGTGTCCTGACTTTAGTAGTCAAAAAAGCCAACAGAGACCTGGTGTCAAGCTCTACCGATACACAGGGGAGATCGGTCACAGCGAAATTGGTAAAAGATAATACGGAATTCTACATTACAAATATCTATGCCCCCAATAGGGACGACTCGGACTTCTGGGAAGGTCTTAGTAAGCAAATTGAAACAATCCCAGATATCGCCATGCACATACTTGCGGGCGACTTTAACCTGCCCATGGACCCAGCCTTAGATAGGGATTCACGCTGTCCTTTTCGTATCAACAACTCTCACAAAGCCCTTATCAATCTTTGCACACGTTTTAACTTGTCAGACACTTGGAGGCTACAAAATCCCACAGGTAGAGAGTTCACTTTTTATTCATCACCACATAATTCTTATTCACGCATTGATTTTCTACTTATTTCCGATAGCGCTATATCCAGAATAGATCAAACCTCCTTTGAACCAAGGGGGATCTCAGACCACTCATGTATTAGCTTGTCTATAACTGACCGGAAGCCTTTTAAAAAACAATCTCTATGGAGATTCAACAATGAAGTTTTAGAAGCAGACTCAATCAGACAAAGTATTGAGAATGCGATCCAAAATTACCTTACGCTAAATAAAATTGGAGACACATCAGACCTCACAAGATGGGAAGCATTAAAAATCACCATTAGAGGTGAGATCATCAAAATCAGAACTGCCATGAATAGGGATGCCAATAGCAAACTTCAGAAATTAGAAAAAGAGATTTCTATACTGGAAGAGAAACATATTATATCCAGGGATAACTCAGTTTTGAATGAAATAGTGAAAAAGAAATACGAGTATAATAAAATAGTAAGAGACAGGGCAGGGATATGGACAAATAAACAAAAAAAGATTAGGCTTTGTGAATCAAACAAGGCGGGGAAGAGCTTAGCATCCTACTTAAAGTTCAAACTACAGAAAAATACGATTAAGAATCTAATGGACCAAAAGGGAATAGCTCACTCTGACCCAGACAAAATAGCAGAAGTTTTTAAGAACTTCTATAGCACATTGTATAGCAAGAATCAGGATCTGGACACCACAAAAACCCAAGTCTATCTAAACAAATGCATCCTACCTGCCCTATTAGAACAAGAAAAAGATGAAATTAATGGCCCAATAACCGCTACCGAAATTTAAAACACGATTAAGGCCCTTAAAGCTGGGAAGGCGCCGGGTCCTGATGGGTTTAATGCTAAATTTTATAAGTCCTTTTCCTCTGCGTTGATTCCCCCACTCCTAAACATGTTCAATGAATTCAGTGACTGGTCAGATTAATGGGACACCGGCAGAGGCTATCATAGCAGTGATCCCCAAAGAAGGGAAGGATCCAACACTCCCTAAAAACTACAGGTCTATATCACTAATAAATATAGATTGTAAAATCTATGCCATGATCCTTGCTAAACGCCTCCAAAAATTTCTACCCAAACTCATTCATCCTTCACAAGTTGGATTTTTAAAGAACAGACTATCCAGTGAGAACACTCGTATTCTATGTCACGTCCTAGAGAAAGCCAAACTAACCGATTCTTCAACAGTGGCAATCACTTTGGATGCCGAAAAGGCTTTCGACAAAGTTGATTGGTCCTACCTGAAAGCAACACTCAACAAATTTAATCTTGGTAAGAATTTTACACGTATGGTAATGGCGCTGTATTTTAACCCTTCCGCCAGGGTCAGAGCAGGAGGTAGCCTCTCCTCTTCTTTTAAACTGGAACAGGGAACAAGGCACGGTTGTCCTCTTGCCCCTCCCTATTCCTTCTAGCAATAGAACCTTTCCTTTACCCACTACGAAACAATACCCAGATCACAGGGATACGCTTTAACAACTGCACGGTCAAAATAACAGCTTACGCAGACGACGTGTTAATCGTTTCCGAGAATGCGGAAGCTGCTATTCCTGCACTTATGTCCTCAATAGAAGAATTTTCTGCAGTATCTGGTTATAAGCTGAATAAGGACAAGACTAAGGTAAAACTCCTGAACAACCTTGGCGGAAGAGAAATAATCGGCAACTCGGGTTTTTTATGGCAACCTAATAGCTTCAAATACTTAGGCTTAGACTTCTCGAGAGATCTAATTACCACCCTACAGACTAATGAAAATGCTCTCATCAAGAAAATGTCTTCGCTTTTAGATGGTTGGTCACCTAAATGTTTATCCTGGTGGGGAAGAGCCGAGACATTAAAAATGATGATTGCCCCACTTGTAAACTACCTAGCCAGTATGCTACCAATGACACTCTCAAATGAATTCCTGAACAAGATCTATAAGCTTTTCAATACGTTCCTCTGGCAAGGTAAGAGACCCAGAATCTCCATGAAAAAGCTTCAATTACCCAAAGAAAAAGGTGGTCAGGGCCTTCCAAACTTTAGGAACTACCAAACTGCGTGTCTTTGCAAACAAGGAGCTAACTGGCTACTGCCCCATACTGACTACGTCCCAGTCTGGTTGGACATAGAAAGATCAATCATCAACGGAATCCCCCTACCTGCTCTCCTCACCATGGATATATCCTCAATCCCCCACTCAAAATATATTATGCTAAATACTAAAAGAGCCCTGTTACAACTGGATCATATATCTGCGGTAAGAATTAACAAATCCAGCTTAACCTCTCTCTGGCGCAACCCGTCCCTGAGGTGCGACGGAGAGATGCTCCTGTGGGAACAATGGTCAAAAAACTGCATAAATCTAGTCAAAGACCTCTTTGCAGGGAATCTACCCTTGCCTTTTTCCGAACTTCAGACGCAACACGAACTAAACTCGATAGATTTTTATAAATTTCTAAAACTAAAGTCACTACTCACACTACGCTCTATAAAACCCACCGATCCTTCGATCCTTTCAAGGATGCTTCAGCTGCTGAGGTCAGGACACATCATTTCTAAAATATACAAACTCTTACCCCCAAACCTCGCAAAACTCACATGAAGTGTGAGGTAAAATGGGAATTCGAACCTAACTCCAGTGAAATCCCATTCGACTGGAACAGGATACATATTACTCCCTTCTCAAATAAAATCTCACCAATATTATCACAAACTAAGCTTATGCTAATAAACAGAACATACTGGACCCCCGAGAGGATCTTTAAGCTTAACCTCAGCCAGAGCCCTACATGCTGGAATTGTAATACTCACGTTGGTAACCTTGCCCACATGCTTTTCCAATGCCCCACCCTACAAACATATTGGGACAAAATTTACGAATGTATAAGCAAAATATTCAATATTGACCCCCCCCCCCCAAGGGAATTTTCCTATATCATGCTAGGCTTTCTGGACCCAAGGCTCCCAGATGAGAATGATCGTTATTTGCTAGATATTATGCTCACTCTGGCCTGTAAAATAGTACTCAATAAGTGGAAAAATTCCAAAGAAGTCTCCTTTAGGATGTGGCAAGAATGGTTGTCCTTCCTCAGAGGGGCTGACAACATCTCTCTTCAATCCCCTCCCTGGCGTAAAACACATAGGAATCTATGGAGGTCCCTTGATGTCTTTTTCTTCACATATGACCCTCCGTGAACATTATCTCATCGACTACCCTCGCACCTTCTCAGGTCCTAGGGATCTCCTCCCTTAAATGGTTGGCTTGCCAATCATCCAGCCCCCCATTTCAAGACTGTTTCGTATAGGATTTTCTTTTCTCCAAATTTCCTATAATGCAGTGCTTATAAAATGCTTATAAAATGCTATGTCCTCTGCGGTACACCTGTATTGTATTTTTCTTATTGCACATGTGAAGATTGTGACTGATAGACCACCTGTATTTCTTTCCATCTCCACTGCAACTTCTACGGTAACGCACATGAGTACCCTGCTGTCTTTTTACTGCTTTTGTAATTCTCACGGTTTTTATTATTTATCAGTATTCTTGTCATTATTATTTTATCACTGTGTTTATTATTTTCTTGTTTTTTTCTTGAAAATACAATAAAAATGATTTGAGATAAAAAAAAAATGAAGTATAGGCCTGGCAAAAGGTTTATTTTGCCAAGTTGAAATTGCAGCTTAAAACTCCCACACAGGATACAATGGCAGGCCTGAGCCATGTTTTAAGGGCTATTAAAGTGGGTGTAGGCCCACTAGTAGCATGTATTTACAGGCTTTGGGTACAGGTAGTACCACATTACTTGGGACTTACAAGTAAATTGTATGTTCCAATTGGGTGTATGCCAATGTTGCCATGTTTAAGGGAGTGAGCACACACACTTTAGCACTGGCTAGCAGTGGTAAAGTGCTCAAAGTCCTAAGACGAACAACAACGAGAATCGACAAAAATGGAGGAGTAAGGAAAAAAAGTTTGGGGGTAGACCACCCTAAGGCTGACAGGTCTAACACTGTGTTGGGAATGGTGCATTTAGGTCAAGAGTTTGAAAGGAATAAAGAAGTGAACTTATCAATCCAGTTCCAGAGGATTAGAGATTCAAATGTGGTGTTTCAATATGAAAATCCGGTCCAAGGTATTGCAGGTAGGGCATGAGCTAAATTCTAGTAGGTTGATGCCTTTGAAGGATGGATTATAAGGGAGATATGAGGGTCTCTACTGCTAGAGAAGACTGACAATTCCTGGAGAATCTACTAACAAGAGATGGTGGGTTTAACCTATCAGAAAATCTCCTTTTGTATCCAGGTGGGCCGTATAAGATGTTCAGCCTCTTTGATGTATGTGTCATGTATTTATTTATTTTTTTAAATTAAGTTTTATTGAAAACCAAAAGAAAAACATTGCAGTGGCTCGTTACCATCTCACAGTGTACATTATCATAAGTTGTGACAATGCAATCTCGCCTCATGTGTTACATACATATAGCAACCCTCCCAGGGGCAAAAAAGACAGTTCTAGCCAGGGTCTCACAATTTTCGCTCCACCCTACGTTGACAGTAAACAGTAATATCTTGAAGTCTCACAACGGCACCGCCGGCAGGAAACGACCCATAATATCTCATGCTCTTCCCTCCACATTATCGAAGTTAAACCAGGCCTTCGCCTTCAGCTTCCCATTTCTTTCTCAACTAGATCTTATTGGTAAAGACCCCAAAAACTCTTAGGACAGCACAGAGGAGGCAATAAATCATTATACAATTTAGTTTGTGTGTTGCAATACATCATGTCTTTGGACTAGTCAGTTACTGTCGGCGCTGGGCCACGTGCCCATCGCATCGCAATTCTACACTTGGCAAGCAACAACCCTATATCAATTAGTCGTCGCATCTCCTTCTGCAATTTCCTTGTGTACCCCAAAAAAGCCAGCAGCGGGTCCAATGGCAGGCCCGTGATTTCACTCAGTGGGATCCCTGTGCCACTCTATAATATAACTCACAGGTCTGGAGCCCCCAGTCCCTCCATCGAGTAGTGCAGTGTGAGTACATCCCATTTGACACGAGGCTGCTTCCCTGCCCAAGGCAATCTTACCAACAGTGAACAAATTATCCTGAACATATGCCCAGGGAGCACAATCAAAATGTTTAAGAATAAGAATAAAAATCTAGGTAGCACGACCATCTTTATAAGGGATATCTGCCCTAATAGGGACAAGGGGAGGCGTAGCCACTGATCCACATCCTCCTCCAATCTAGCAATTGCTTTGCCGTAGTTTTCACTAAGGACCAACTCCGAGTCCGTGTGGACTTGTATGCCTAAATACCAGACCGGGTCTGTAGTCCAATGGAGAGGGAAATCCAAATTGATGGGTACCATATGCAGGGTTAGGGGGAAAATTGTTGACTTAGCCCAAATAATTTTGAGTCCAGATAATTCCCCGTACCTCTCCACCTCCCTTAGGATCGGGGTTAAATTAGACCCTGGGTCCCTAACATACAGAAGCGTATCATCCACAATCAGGTTGTATTTGGGGAATCGAATCCCCCTATGGCTGTGGTAGTCCCTTAGGGCACATGCAAGAGGCTCGGCCACCAGGGCGTATAGTAGCGGGGACAGTGGGCAGCCCTGTCGAGTGCCCCTCGATATTTTAATAGGGTCAGTGACCATGTCTCCAACTCGTATCCTAGCAGTGGGGGAATTATACAGCACTGCCACAAGCTGAAGAAACATTTCTCCAACCCCCATGTCCCTCAGCACAGCATGCATAAAGGGCCACTCCACAGAATCGAAGGCCTTTTCTACATCTAAAAAGACCACAGCCGCTTTAATCTCAGGTTTCACACGTTGCATTGCCCCAAACACAGTTCTCAGGTTATAGGACAGGTTATGCTCCTGCACAAATCCCGATTGCTCCGGTCCAACCAGGGTTGGCACCAGCGGGGCGAGCAGATTGGCCAATATTTTTGCAAATAGCTTAGTGTCAACATTCAGAAGCAATAACGGCCTAAAGGAAGAGCACTCGCACGGGGGCTTACCTGGCTTTAATAATGTCACTATAAGAGCCTCCCTCATTGAGGGGGGCATCATCCCGTCCTCGCCAATCTACTCGAAGAGAGAGATCAGGTGCGGGATAAGTAGCTCCTTGAACTCCTTATAAAATGCCACCATGAGGCCATCTAATCCTGGAGCGCTCCCAACTCGCATTGCATTGAGTGCAGCTAGAACCTCGTCGGAGTCAAACGCTTCATTAGGTATTCCCTATGTTCATTCCATAGCCACGGCAGCTTGATATGCTCTAGGTATTCAAGAATTGCCGCCACATCCTGCTCAGCTCTTGTGCAATACAACTCAGAGTAATATTGTCTAAATCTGTCTGCTATATCAGTAGGATCACGCAGCAGTTCCCCTCCTGCCGCTCGCAGCTCCGTCACATTACCCATCTCCCTCTTGCCGGGCAGCAGGGCAGCCAGCACTGCGCCCGGTCGCTCTCCCTCCCCATAAGTCCTGGCAACTGCATATTTTCCCATACTTCGATATCTGCAACCTCATGATGCTCCTCCAGGGCTACCTTCAAGTCTTCCGATGCGCTGGCATCGTTTCCCGTTAAGATCGCCCTCTTTAAATCAGCCAATCGCTCCTCTAAGGCAATCAATCGCCCTCTAATTGAATGGAGGACTCCTGAGTGCTGAGACATGGCCACCCCCCTAATATATAACTTGAATGTCTCCTATACTGTAGAAATTGCCTAACTGAGCCAATATGTGTGGCAAAAAAGCTCTCTATGGCCTCAGCTAACTCAGACTTAAACACATTATCCATCAAGGAGTATGGAGGGAATCACCATGTGAATGGAGCAGGAGTCCTTCTCGGGCTCTCGATGTCTAACATTATTGGGGAGTGGTCAGAAAAAGAACGGGGGAGTACCGTGCAGGCACGCACCTGCGGGAGCAGTGATCTAGAGGCAAACCAATAATCAACTCTTGTGTATAGGTCATGAGGGGCGGAATAATGGGTAAAACACCCCACTCCTGAGGACCGTGCCCTCCAGACATCAAGCAAATCCAGTTGTGTAGCGACGTGTCATGTATTTAATCAACAGAATGAAGCACTTAAACATGAAGGGGTTTACAGAGCTAAATAGTCTGCATTTCAGGGACTCCTTATCAATAAAGGCAACTAATTCACCAGTTTTCTGTTCTATCAAAGTAGAGGATGTTGTATTCTTTGATACATGTTATAATGTTCAAGCACTAAAGTCCTGACACTATCCAAGCAGGCTCTCTAAATGCTTGTCTCAAAGTGCTTCTCTGAGACCCTTCACCCATACCACACATTTTATTTGATAAATTGGAATTTTGATAAATTAGTGGTATTGAGGATGAGCAGAACCAGATTTCCATAAGAGCAAAACCATCAAGGTCACATTCGTGGGAAACAGCAGATATGGAAGTTACTTTAGACACCACAGAGATGCAGTTCAGGATGGTATATTTGAATTGATATGTGCAAAGCGGGTTACTGAGTTAAGAAGAGGTGATTCTTATGAGGTTGCCTGGACATATTGATCATTGATTGCGTAGGGGTCATCTAGCTCTGAAGAGTTTTGTAATAGGGTGTGTTATGGAATATCTATTTAAAGAGTATTTCGGTGTTTGGGGGTGTGTTAGATATTATGTGCTTGGATGAATGCTCCAAAGCATTGGCACTGGAGTGAGTGTTGGATTTTTTCAGAATTTGAGTTTAAAGAGGAGGGGCTTGGAAAGCAGGAGTAAGGTGTTTGTGGAACAGAGATGAGGAATGCAGTTTACAAACTGTTTCATCTCATGCATGTGATTAAGAAGCAATTTATTGTCAAGCAGTTTATTTTGATGAGTAAATAAGAGATGTGTGCTCTATGCATTGGTACGTGGCTGCCCTTATGCTACGGAGCTACGAGAAGCAGAGGCAAGAGATCGGTGAAAATTGGGGAGGGGTCAGAGAGAAATAAAAAGCAGAGCTTCTCCCTCTCTTTGGTCAAGCCCAAGATAATGGCTCTTTTCATTGGCTCTGGTAGTCACACATATACATGCATGTCACATGGAGAAGCATTGTCATACAAAGGGCAAAACGTCATAAGGCACTAATGGTTTCCTATATCTTCCAAGAGAGAGAGCACACAGACGTAATAAGGTTTCCACTGAGGTAATAATAGTACTGGCAAGGCATCAAGAATAACCAAGGATATTGAACCTGCAGCCCATGAAACCAGCTTCTGACATGGAAGACAGGAGGTAGAACTGACAAGAGGAGCTGAATCCTGCAGAGTGACCAAAACACAAGTGTTAGACCTGGCATCCTTGGCGTGGTTTTCCCCTAATGTTTTGCCATCAGACCTCCTGCTGACTTGTTTTTTGCTGGTCTAAGGACTCTGCACACTTTACCACTACTAACCAGTGCTAAAGTGCTTGCACTCTCCCCTTAAAACATAATAACATTGGCTTACACCCATTTGGCATATTTAATTTACTTATAAGTTCCCATTAAAGTGGCAGTACATGTGTCAAAGCCCTGTAAATTAAATGATACTAGTGGGTCTGCAGCACTGATTGTGCCACCCATTTAAGCTGCCCTTTAAACATGTCTCAGGCCTGCCATTTCGGCAAAGTAAACATTTTTCCAGACCCAAACATTCCGTTTTCACACATATAAGCCACCCCCAGGGTAGGCTCTGGACAACCCAGAGGGCAGGGTGCACTGTATTTAAAAAGTAGGACACGTACTTTTACATGTTACATATTCTGGTAGTGAAAAACTCAAATTCATTTTTTACTACTGCAAGGTCTACCTCTCCAATAGGATTACATTGAACTTACCTTATTACATTTTATAAATGAAATTTCCAAATGGGAATAGGTACCTTGTTCATGCTTGGTGTCTCTGGAATCACAATTTAAAATCCTAACTTATGGTGAAGTGAGTTTTTAAATTGCAACTCTGAAAATGCCACTTTTAGAAAGTTGGCATTTTCCTGCCTTAGCCATTTGGTGTCTACAGACTGCCTCTGGGTCACCTGGCTGTGTGTGGGTAACAGGTGGGCTCTGTGTATTCCTCCTAGACAGCAACACACAATGGGGAGCTTAGGTGTGACTGGATGGACCTTCATTGACAGGATTTGTGGCAGGAGCTGGGCCGAACCCCAGTTACACTTGAATAGGCTGGGCCCTGTATCCACACAACCCCCTGTAGTTAGTCTGGAGTCGGGGCCGGGAAGGCAGGGCATCTACGCACTTCAAATGCATGCCTCTAGAAACTTCTCCCTACTTCAAAGGCACAACTTTGTATAAATACTGGATTTCAGACACCAACTCTTCAGTACACTTACGGACCTGTTGATACTATGCCAGGAAGAAGCCACTGCTGCTCTGAAGAAACTGTTGCCCTGCTGTACTGACTTGCTGCCTTCTTGCCTGGGGAAAGAGAACTGGACCTGCAACTTCATCTTGAACCCAGGACACCAGAGTGACTCTAAGAGCTAGCCTGCTGGCCTTCTGATCTGAGCCTCAGGGACATAACCCCTAAGTGGTGCCCCTCAGGTCCTGACTTCCAAGCTTTTGGGCTCATTGCGACCGCAAATGGGACTGTTTGTACCAAGACCTCACTGCTCAAACCTCGATTGTACGTGAAGCGCCGCCAGCCCGACTCTACGCACTTCAGCATCGACCGCTCGTGGCCGACCACCAACGGGATGCTCCAGCCTGCCTGTCTGCGACACCCAGCCTGCTCTTCGCGCTAGGCTGAAAGCCTCCTGTGACACTCTCCTTGTGGCCCTCTCCAATGTGAGCCAGATTCTTGGCACTATCTTGAGGAGGTAAAAATTCAGCTGGACTAATCTGGAGACTGTAGCCAACCTGCACTTCATCACGGTCAGCCTGAACTTGTGACTTTTGACCCGGTCCACTGTGACTACGACTAGATATTCCGAGGAGGCACTTTGTGCTTTTTGGCGCTATTTTCACTAAATTCTTTTAAAATTTGTATCTCCTATTCTATTGGTTGGATTTTTGTCATTTTAGTCGTGTTTTATTTATTACAGTGTTGCACAAATACTTTACACATTGCCTCTAACTGAAGCCTAACTGCTCCGTGCCAAGCAACCAGGGAGTTGAGCACAGGTTAATTTGGGGTTTTCTTGTGCCTTACCCTGATAAGAATTGGAGTTGCTGCTTGACCAGGACTCATACCCCAGTCAACCAGTAACCCAACTTCTCACAATGAGCATCTCCACAAAATTGTAGAAAGAGAGGAAGCAATAGAAAGCAACACAAGCGCAAGAAAAAGGAAGGCAGATATAAACTAAGTTGACATCAAAAATGTTAAAGACAACCAGAACATGCTGCCAGTCAGTTTCCGTCTTGAGGTGTCCTTGTACTGCTTATGCCATCTGCCCTGATCTTGCAACATCCCAGAAGTGACTCTTCTCTTCCCTCCATTGACACCTACATTTGTAATATCTCTGCAATGCAATCTGTATCTTCTCATTCCCCTTAACTGCCAAGTCCTATTCCATAGAGAAAAATTGTGCACCTAATCTACTGCATTAGGCCTCGATAGAGGGTAAGCTAGTAGTCTCATAGGGCCTGATTATGATTAAGATGGTCCATTGGACCGCCATAGTCACGGTGGCAGTCCAATGGCCACCGTATTACAACTTTGGTGGTTGGACCACCACAGGACCGCTGTAACCACTGGGGATCCTTGATCCCGCAGCGGTGGGGCAGCGGTCAGAGGCTGAAATATGCTGGCGGTGCAGCTGTGGCACCACCAAGCACATAACGAGTTGCCTCACCGCCATCATTTCCATGGCGGCGAACCTGCCATGGAAAGGATGGTGTGAGTCAACTCAGGGGTCCTTACAGGGCCCCCTGTTGCCTCTGTGCATGGGGATGCATGCAGGGGGGCACATGGTGTGCCCTCCTGTATTCCTGCACCCCCTTTTCCTGCACGGGAAGGAATGCACATCATGGTGCATTTCTTCCATTTCAGGACCGTGGTGCGGTGCTCCCACAGCGGTGCCATTCTAAGGCTCTCCTTTGAGCCTTAGAAAGGCTCCGCCATGGGACCGTCGCAGCACTGACCGCCCGCCAGGATTAAACTTGTTAACCGGTGGGTAGTCTGACTATGGGTTTGGCGGACTTTCTGTGGGGTGCTGGCGTGGCGGCCCGCAGGAAGACCGCCAAACTCATTATCAGGCCCATAGTCTTTAAAGATGGCAGGAATGACATCAGTGTTACAATTCTTAGACATGGTAGAAATCTTTAGGGCTTTCAGTGGTTGATATCCGAGCACTGGATCATGCCCTCTCAATTTCATACAGACTGAAGGGATTTTGATTTATTTTTTAGAGTAAGGGCCTAATCTATAATCTGGTGGATGGCACGTTGTTCCACCAGGGTGATGAAGTAAATTACTACATCGCCCTAGTGGAGGAACCAACCAGCAGATTTACAAATGACAGCCAAGCTAGTGGTCATTTATAAAGAATTGCCAGGAACTGCCATCACGTCCGGAATTTGTAAACACCTTAAGCAGCACAAATCACATTTAGTTGGAAAATAATATTTTGGTGCAAAATCACCTTTGGGGAACAGGAGAACTGAAACACAAAAGACTAAGGGCCAGATGTACGACTCGCCAATTTGCTAGTCGCAAATTGCGCCGCATTTGCGACTCACAATTTGCGACTTGCAAATTGGTATGCACAACAGTGTCTGAGACACTGTTTGCGATTCCCAATGGGGTTGCAAATTGCAAGGCTCATGAATATTCATGAGCCACTCGCAATTTGCGACCCCATTGGGAATAGCGTGCACTCCCAGGGATGGTGGCCTGCTGGGCTCAGCAGACCTCCATGTCTGGGACTGCTTTTAAATAAAGCAGTTTTTTTTTTTAAATGCAGCCTGTTTTCCTTAAAGGAAAACGGGATGCATTTGAAAAAAAATCAAATGAAACTTTTCATTTCATTTTTTAAGGGCAGGTAGTGGTCCCTGGGACCACTGCCTGCCCTTAAAATTTTTTGGGGGGGCCAGTCACAAAGGGGAAGGGGTCCCCTGGGGACCCCTTCCCATTTGCGACTCCATTACCACCCTCTTGAAGAGGGTGGTAATTTGCGAGTGTTTTGCAACCGCAATTGCGGTCGCAAAACATTCATACATGGGGTTGCGGTCGCTATTAGGAAGGGAACGCCCCTTCCTAATAGCGACTCGCAATTCCTAAATAGCGAGTCACAAATAAATTGCGACTCGCTATTTAGGAATTGTACATGGCCCTTTCACATTTTGCATGCGCAAACAGGTCGCAAACCCGTTTGTGCATGCAAAATAGGGTTGTACATCTGGCCCTTAATTTGCTTTCATTGTACTGCATGGGTGCTTCACTTTACTGTTCATGCACTGCAATAGGAGGCACTCTTTGGCAAGTGGGCTAATACACTTAGGGGCCGATTCCGATCTCGGTCGGAGGCGCACCCAATACCATTCGGTCGGGAAAAAAGCCATGCGAAAGCCAGTTTCCCGACCGATCCGTACAGCACACCGAACGAGCAAGTACGATGCGCACAACAGCAAAAATTCCGGCCGAGCCGTACTCACCCAAACCAGGTCCTGTTCTCCGACCGAGGCGAATCCGGAAACGCCGAATCGAGTCGCACGGAAGGGAAAATGCAGCCCCGTCCGGCCGGACAAGTACGATGCGCTTTCCGTACGCGCCGAACCCGTCGCTACGCACGGCACGTCAAAGCATCCGGGAGAGGCGCACATAAGCTCCGAATCGCGCCACAACACGATCCACGGCTACGAGACGAACACAGCACAGACGAGGACGACGCGAAGCGGCGAGGACGAAGCGAAGCGACGAGGACGAAGCCAAGCGACGAGGACGACGCGAAGCAACGAGAAGGACGAACGACACGAACCAACCATGAATCCCTTCGTCCCGATCATACCAATATTCTACATCTACTACCGGAACAGGCACGGACGCGTACGGCGCAGAAGGTAAGTCAGACACCAACCACAAAACACATACAACACGTACACGACACATCACACACATACACTGGGAATCTGAATATACTTGCAACAGCAGCACCATAGGGGCGGGATGCCCATCACCAATGCCACATATGCACACAGGGGCCTGAATGCGCGCCACCACCCCAACCCAGGGGGCTGGATGCCCACCACCACTACCACCCTCACCCAGGGGGGCAGGATGCCCACCACTACTACCACCCTTAGCCAGGGGGCAGGATGCCTACCACTACTACCACCCTCACCCAGGGGGGCAGGATGCCTACCACTACTACCACCCTCACCCAGGGGGGCAGGATGCCCACCACTACTACCACCCTTAGCCAGGGGGCAGGATGCCCACCACTACTACCACCCTTAGCCAGGGGGCAGGATGCCTACCACTACTACCACCGTCACCCAGGGGGGCAGGATGCCCACCACTACTACCACCCTCACCCAGGGGGCAGGAAGCCCACCACTACTACCACCCTCACCCAGGGGGGCAGGATGCCCACCACTACTACCACCCTTAGCCAGGGGGCAGGATGCCTACCACTACTACCCTCACCCAGGGGGGCTGGACACCACACCCTTAGCCGGGGGCAGGATGCCTACCACTACTACCACCCTCACCCAGGGGGGCAGGATGCCCACCACTACTACCACCCTTAGCCAGGGGGCAGGATGCCTACCACTACTACCACCCTCACCCAGGGGGCAGGATGCCTACCACTACTACCACCCTTAGCCAGGGGGCTGGATGCCTACCACTACTACCACCCTTAGCCACGGGGGCAGGATGCCTACCACTACTACCACCCCAACCCAGGGGGGCTGGATGCCTACCACTACTACCACCCTTAGCCAGGGGGCTGGATGCCCACCACCACTACCACCCTCACCCAGGGGGGCAGGATGCCCACCACTACTACCACCCTTAGCCAGGGGGCAGGATGCCTACCACTACTACCACCCTCACCCAGGGGGCAGGATGCCTACCACTACTACCACCCTCACCCAGGGGGGCAGGATGCCTACCACTACTACCACCCTTAGCCAGGGGGGCTGGATGCCTACCACTACTACCACCCCAACCCAGGGGGGCTGGATGCCTACCACTACTACCACCCTTAGCCAGGGGGCAGGATGCCCACCACTACTACCACCCTCACCCACGGGGGCAGGATGCCTACCACTACTACCACCCTTAGCCAGGGTGGCAGGATGCCTACCACTACTACCACCCTTAGCCAGGGGGGCAGGATGCCTACCACTACTACCACCCCAACCCAGGGGGGCTGGATGCCTACCACTACTACCACCCTTAGCCAGGGGGGCTGGATGCCTACCACTACTACCACCCTTAGCCAGGGGGCAGGATGCCTACCACTACTACCACCCCAACCCAGGGGGGCTGGATGCCTACCACTACTACCACCCTTAGCCAGGGGGGCTGGATGCCTACCACTACTACCACCCTTAGCCAGGGGGCTGGATGCCTACCACTACTACCACCCCCACTCATAGGATGGACAATGCATGACACAACAAGCACACCACAACCTAGGGAATGCAAGATTAAGACATCCCCCCACCACCATGACAAGCGTGTGTAGGCTGTGTCAAATGCCTACAACACCGAACATGACTTTCAACATACAATGTGACCCCCTAGCACATGTGCCACACATATATGTGTGTGGCACCCACAATGCAAGCAGCCCATGACCATTGTGGCAATGGGGCCTAAACCCCCATCAT